>CM035409.1:146875017-147450017 GCA_020310875.1 Ceratopteris richardii
GGATGGTATTATGAGCAATGTAACATCTATCAAGTCTAGCTTTCCTCAGAGAGTCCCCCAATTGGAGATTTGACCATGAGAACCCCTTCTTGTCTTTCACCTCGACCAAGTCGAGATGGAGCTTGATTTTAACCCATATCTCCTTCTCATGGCCGTCAATAATTTTTCCCTTGTTATTCCATCGGTCCTCAGGACACTCAACCATGTTGAAGTCTCCACAAATCAGAACATTGTGTGAGAGGGAGTCGAGGGAAGCCCAAGTATCAATTCTGTCCGCCCCTCCATTAGGGGCATAAATTGAGACCACAGTGAACTGAGTAGGGAACCCGATAGAGGCAGCAATCCAACAATGATTCCGATCTTCAAAAGTCAAGGTCACACTGCTAGACAAGGAGTGAATAATACCAATCGCAGCACCCCCGCCCCCTACGGTGTGAAGTGGAAATTTAGACGCGTTATAAAATATATTCTTTTTGAAGAAAAATAAGCTGATTAAAACGCCCTCCATACTTTTCTAGTTTTCTTTTTTTTTAGGAACAAACAGAATTAAATTAGAACTTTTTTAAAACACAATTATCTTCTAAATATCCGAATCAATATGTTCCTATAACATATAAACGCTTTGAAATTAATTTTCTCATGAAAATAAGAAGCTAATTAAAATTATCAAAAAATAATCGGGTTTTAGTTGTGACATAGTAGAGGACTATAAATTAGTTGACTTTGAATTATAAAATCTTCAAATCGTTGGATCTTTAAAATGTTATGTGTTTGCTCGACATGGCCATGAGATGCTCACCATCCTTTTGGAACGCCGTCAAAAGGGAAGCTCTCTTTGAATTGGTGATCGCATTGATTTTATTGCTATTTTTTATGATTTTTTGTTTTTATTTCAACCTTGTAAAAAGGATCACAAAATGAAGTAAAATGTACATTTTTTTGAAGAAAAAGATGTTGATAATTGAGACCAAATCTTTTGGTCTTAAATATGTCAAATCTTAGAAATCTATTCTATTATATTGACTGACCTTTGAGCAATGCATTATATTGATTGACCTTTGAGCCATTATATTCAATTGGCCTTTGAGCCATTATATTCAATTGGCCTTTGACCCATTATATTGAATATGTATTCAAGTAGCTTTTGAGTCATTGCCTACATATTTGCGAGAGATTCACCCTATTGAGTGCGTATATATGTATGTTTATGGAGAAAACCCTTCACTAAATACTAATATAGTTAATACACCTTTCTTTCAATGATACTTAACGGGGGGAAAGAAAAAGATGAATAGACCAAGAATACTTTATGGAGTTGTATTATCAAAATACAATATATTCAATTAATAATCTTAGGTTAAAAAAAAAAGCATGATTGAAGTTGGTTACTCGATCCATCCCTGGCAACAAGAGATGTTGTTGTCCAAGCCCGCATAGCCTAGTGGTTGATGCTTTGAATCTCTGAGAGGAAGTCTTGAGTTCAAATCTTGGTTGGATATATCCATGAGTTCCCCAATATGGGTGCCTCTACCTTATGAGGTTAGGTGTGTATCTTTCCAATTCATTATACCTTCAAAAAAAAAGAAAGAGAGACATTGTTTTTTGTTTTAGAGTACAATGAATTGAAAACACAATCACACACTCGATCTCGTAAGATAGAGGCACCATCCTATGTCCAGCCAAGACTTGAACTCAAGACTTTCTCCCTGAGACTTGAACAAAAGAAGTTGTTACCTACCACCATTCACATACAACACAAAGTTGGTACTTAGATAGATACAAAGTGTGAGAAGGCAAACGCTTTGCCATGTATCTTTGTTATCAGCTTCTAGCAGTAACCACGATGTATAACCATTATCAAACGAAAACATTCCTTGGTTTCTTATAATTACCATAATAATAATAAAACGAAAACATTCCTTGGTTTCTTATAATTACCATAATAATATACTTTTATTAGTTAAGTTGTTAGAACCAACACTTGACTATGAGACTTATCAATATTTTAATATCTTAAAGAATATGGATAAATAATTGAGATAAAGCATACGATGGAGTATATTGTTGTTCATTGCCCTTAACCTAATTCACTCACTTCATTTCGTAAAAATAAATCCATTTTTCATTAAAACTCCACTTTTTATTTATGAAGTTTGGTAACCTCTCCAAGTGTAATGTTTCCACTATGTATTCTATATTTCCACTATGTATTCTAGAATGAAAAGACTTATGAAACAAGTCCAACTATAATTCAACTTCACCAATGTTAAAGTTATTCTAGGACAATATCTATGGTCTAAAGTAAGTTCCTTAAAAGTCACCAAAAATTCCTACGGAGAATTAATTTAAACCAAAAAAAAAAAGTTTTGATAACTTCTACCATTTTTGTCTATGTGAAAGGCTAAGTGGTTATCAGATACTTCTAGATATGTTCTTTCTAATAAAACATATAGTGGTCTAGTTAGCTACACACTATTGTGAAACTTGTGTATTTGTGAATTTCACTCCATGTGTTGAACTCTCAATGGTCCCCCTATTTTTTGCCAGTTTGTAGAGAGGGACAAAGTGCATGACGATGAGGAAATTTGTCTCAAAAGTGAGAGACATTCAAATCACGAACCATCTTGTCATGTTATCAAAGATATATTCCTTCTCTTTGTGGCAAGAAGTAGATACACACACGAGAAACAATGATGATTGACTCTCCACCCCAACCTTCTCTCATATAGCCTCTAGCCAAGGAGAGTCTAATTGGGTAAGAGCTCAAATGTCTTCCATGTGTTCTAGTGCTTTGAAGCTCATAGTAAGTTTGCCATGTGTTCTAATTTACTCAAGTTAGTTCAAGTTCTCTTGAGTGCATGCTTTTAGAAAGCTCAAGAGCTCTCAAGGAAAAGTACTCTTACCATGCTTCTCATGGGGTTTGAACCCAAGACCTCCTCCTTCTCTTCCATTAGTGTTAAACAATAAATTTGGCTCTTAGCTTGCATAGGCTTAGAGGACTTTGGTCTTAACTTAATCATTTAGGTTTAAGTCAAATAACTCTATACCACTTTGTCTATTCATAGTGGAACTACCATGTGGCACCACATGTGGGTGCCATGTGGCTCCTCACATTGGTTCCATTTGTCTCCTCACATGGGTGCAATGTGGCACTCATATGAGAGTCCAAAGTCCATTTGTTTCCTTGAAAATGGTTTTGGAAGTTGTGGGTGTGTGAGAGAAAGAATCTAGTCAAATCTCCCACTAAAACCTATATACTCTATGTACATGGTCATCTCTTACAGAAAAATAGACACTCCAGGAGACGAGACAAAACACAGTATTGGGTGCAATCTCCCCCCATGCACTCTGTTTTGACAGTCCACAGAGTGCATATATTTATAGGAATTTTCAATTATGTGGGAATAGTGGTTACATGAGAGCAACTTCAAAAAGCATGCGTGAAAGTAAAAGTTGGTAACTTTTGTAGAAAGCATTTGCTTTCAATATCAGAAATTGTGGTCTACAATAACCCTTATTCTAACCACTTCTTTTCTAACTGTTTCTAACAATAGAACCCTCTATGCGGGTTTATTTACAAATTATATAAATTATAAATCAGATTATTGATGTCTGCCCTTTCACGCCTTTCACGCCCTCATGAACCTTCAGCTGCTATATCAAAAACACCAAAACACATTAATACACTAATAAATTAACACTCCAAAAATTCCTTGTTCAACACATTCCATAATTCATAACATGCCCCTCAATTGAAAAAGCAACTGACCTCGGTTGATAAAATAAAAAAAAACATGGATGGCGAGTCACATGTTCCATCACTAAACGAAAATAAGCATGTCCCATGTAAAAACACATGCATGGAAATGTTCATGGAGGAGTTACATTAATGTGTTTGTGTCCAGAAATTAAGTGGTCATAATGGGGTCTTAATTGTGTTTTATGTATCCATTGACATTCTTCAATAGAGTGATTTTTGTACTTAACTAAATATTGATGATATTGAGTACCTATGCATGTAGTAGTGACATCATGATCAATTATTTTCTCAAGAACCAAGATTTCAGATTGTTCTTCAATTAAACGAGGGTCATCACGAAGTGGAGTGAGTGGTAAAGCTCCTTTAAATGGTTTACGTAAACTAATATGAAAAGAGTTACGTATATTCCACTGAGATGGTATATCTAATCTAAATGAATTATCATGAATTTTTTGTATAATGCAAAATGGTCCATAATAGAGTGGTGCAAGTTTAATTTTAGGATGCTGCAAAATATTTTTGAGACGTCTTTTAATGATACGCAACCATACAAGATCATTTTCCTTGAATTCCTTGGCTTATCGTTTTGTATTGATATTACATGTATATCGGTCCTGACTTTTCCTAATGTGCTCGTGAACATCGTGAAGTATATAAATGTGATCTTGAGCAATAGAATCAGTCATCGGGGGAGTGACATGGGAAGCTTTTTGCCATAAACAATTTCAAAAGGTGCACGACCAGAAGTGGTGTGTGTGGTGTTATTGTAAGAAAATTGAAGCATTGGCAACTTTTCATCCCAGTTACTAAGATTATCTAATGAATAACAATGCAATAAATCAAGAATAGTACTGTTTGTAGCCTCACTTTGTCCATTACTTTCGAGATGAAATACAAAGCTAAAATCTAGTTTAGAACCAAAATGTTGAAATAAGGCAACCCAAAAATGATTACAAAATCTAACATCACGATCAGATAACATTACTTTAGGAAACCCATGATGTGGGAAAATGCATTAATGAATAATTTTGTAGCCTGAGGTGTAGATAAAGTTTTTCTACAAGGAATGAAATATGCATATTTACTAAACCTATCAACTATTGTCCAAATCATATCATTATGTGATGAAATGATAGGAGGACCTGTGATAAAATCCATAGAGATTTGTTCCCATGGTTCGTTCACAATGGGGAGTGGCATTAATAATTCAAATGGTTTACCATGATGACGTTTTACATGCTGACATACAATGCATTGAGAAACATAATGTGCAATATCTTTTTCCATGTGTGGCCAAAAGAAGAAATCTTTGCAAGCAAAAATGGTGATCTATATGCCTCTATGATCCATGTAATATGGTTCATGCATTTCTTTGAGGACAAAATCTTTAAAAGCTTGGGTTATGCACAACCTATGTTGAAAATAAAGTAAACCATGATGAAATGTATATTGTTCATCATATTAAGGTGCATCGTTGTTGATTTCATGCCATGCACATGAAAAATACAAATCAGATGCATAAGTGGAAATCATTTCTTGAAAAGAATGAATTTGGATGGCACAAATATTATGCAAAACAACAGAATGTGAAGGAGAATGGCTAAGAGCATCAGCTACAACATTAGCTTTACCACGTTCATATTGGATCATGGGTTGGAAATTTTGTTTATCGAGAGAACAAGAAGAATTAGATTAGTGATGGAAAGTATGTTTGTACAGAGGGTAGGATACCCCTAGACCCCAGCAGGGTCTCAAGACCAAAAATTACAGAGAGATCACAACCACTACATAGTCCTTTCAGGAAGCAAAACGAAGCACATGGAAGATTACAAGGATAGGCCCAAACAGGGAAGATTACAAAGGTAAGCCCACACCTGTCAAGACATTAGATACATGATATCATTTCAAACCTGATGTTAAATACAGTTTCATGAAGGATTCTCTCCACTTTGCAGGGGGATAAGAGGCAAGATGACTGGTCAGAGAAAAGGTATCATCTGGAACCTCTTGGATACAGGTCCGACTCAATTCACCCAAGGCAGCAATGGATTTGTTCAGAGAATATGGACTGGTAGAGAAACTCCCATTGTGGACAACAGTGTTCCTGGATTTCCAAATAGCCCGCAAAGTGCTTCCCCTCCATAAGTTCCATAGCAAAAAATCAAATATGGAGCAGATGCCCAGCATAACTTCTTGGTATCTGAGTTTCATCCCCTTCCTGGTGCAGAACTGGTCCATGTATGTCCAAAAGTGTTGAGCATGTTTGCATTCAAAGAACAGGTGTGAGGTATCCTCCACAGAGCCACAAAACACACAACTACCATCACTGACCCCAATTCTCCTGGCTTTATCACCTGTCCAGACTCCATTATGAAGGATTAGCCACATAAGACAAGAGTGTTTGATATTGATGGGCAGGTACCAAATGCAAAAGAATCTATGTTTTAACTGAGCTAAGTTCCAACTGATGCTCCATTTGGAGTTGATTTTGGAGACTATCTTATTGATAGAGCCTCTTGCTTTCTTGAATTGAGGAAACATGTCTTTGGCAATGTCCAACAGCTTAGCACTATCCCTCCATGAATAGATTTGAAGTCTTCTATCAATCATGTCCTTGTGCTTCAGCAAAACTTGCAAACAACCAATAGACAGGTCAGGAAGTTCAGAGGAGAAAAGCTCAAGGGGGGGAACCTATCTAGCAGCCAGAGAACTCCATCTGTCAAAGCCCTACAAAGCACATTTATGTTCCTTTATTCCCAGGTTGCCATTACACCACAATGAGAGCCATCCAATCCATATACTTTCTTGCATTAAAAAATCAGCATATTGATAGAATTTTGGGTTAAGGTTACAGTGTTGTCTAACAGAGAACCAGGCATTCCACATCCTACAAGTCAGAGAACTGCCAACAGGAGTGAACTTTTGAGGAGAAATAATCAGATCCCAGAGTTTGTGGTTTTTCCAAGCTTTATCGTCAGAGAGGTAGAACCTAGGTGTGTTCCTCTTAACGAGGAAGGCCCAAATGTCTTCTAACTCTATGGATCTTAATATCCATTTGGCAGCCAAGTTGGTGGCCATCTTAGTAGGACAAAGGATGCCCAAGCCACCCTCTTTCTTGGGAAGACAACAAATTTCCCAAGGAACTTTGGGGATTTTATTCTGATACAAATTACCCCCCCCCCCCCATAAAAAACATCTGGCTAAACCTATCAGTTGCTTAAGGTGGGCTTTATTAGGACACAAGCAAGATAGGAAATAGGTAGTAGTGGGAAGGATGTAGTGATTGAGCACAAAGATCCTATGAGATAAGGTGGATTGACAACCATACCAGTAAAATAATTTATTTTTGAACTTTTGCATGACCCAATCCCATCTTTGGCTTAGGGACACCGGAAATCCCATAGGTATACCCAAAATTCTGAAAACCTCTCCATCCTTGATAATCTCACACCCAATGTTAGCAATGCAGTCCGGGACACTATTGTTGGAGGCTTTAAAGGCAGTCTTGGAGTGCTTTATGTGAGACCCACTGGCTAAACAAAAGGTATGAAGGCAATCTAGCACATGTTCAGCCGAGTTAGCATCAGCTTTGGTCACCAAGTTGGTGTCATCAACAAAATCTTGAAGACAGAGTTTCCTATTAGTACCAGGGATATCAATTCCTTCAATCCTTTTATTATTTAGGGCATCCTGAATGATCCAGCCTAGGGCATCACTGGCAATAGCAAAGAGGAGAGGGGCAAGGGGGCATCCCTGTATAATGGACCTCCTCAGCCTAATGTGGTTAGAGAGAACACCATTCATAGAAACCCTAGAGTAGGCATTCCCAAACAGGGTGCTAACAGCTCTAATAAAGTGTTTGCCAGTACCAGCATCATGTAAATATTGTAGGACAAAGTCCCACTCTATCAGGTCATAAGCTTTATCAAAATCAATTTTGAAAAAGTAGAATGGCTGGTTAGACTCAAGGGCATGGTCAAAGCCTTCCCAAAGGGCTATTATGGCATCAAGGGTTTAGGGTTGAGACGGGGCTGAGATGTCTAGCTAAAGTAGCAGCAAATATTTAGATTGTGTTTAGCCAAGTGGTTGATCTCTAGTTATTCAGATTTTCCTTAGGGCCTCTTTTATGGATCAATTTGATTACCCCAGTGTTGATTTCAGTAGAAACAGTGCCTTTGCTAACCGATTCTTTCGGAATCAACAGAATGAAGGGAGTCAGGAACTCACCAAGAGCAATGAAAAACTCGTTAGATAAGCCATCAAGACCAGGAGACTTGTAGGGTTTCAATTTACAGATGGTTTCTTTAATCTCACCAGTAGTGAGGGGCAGATCCAGCATGGCAGCTAGGCTAGAAGAGATGGATTTTTTCCTTTTAAGAGCAATGAAAGCTCTGGCTCCATGGATATCCTCCCCACACTTGGGAGACTAGAGAAAACATCTGTAAAGGAGCTAGTGGCCTCCTGCAAGTTCTCCTCAATACTGAAAGCAAACTCACCAGACTTTTTCATTAACAGAGGGATGAATTCCTTACTTTTCTTCTTTTTGAGCAGAGAAAACATACAAGCACAAGGTCTATCCACATTCCTTGCCCAAAATTCTCTAGAAGGAGAGAGAATCTGACTAGCCACAAGGTACTCCTCATACTTCAATCTATCTTGAAGTAATAAAATTGTATCCATGTTGTTGGACTCCTGAGAGGAGAGAAGACTATCAATCTCTCTAGATATGGTAAGTCTTCTTTGAGCTCTAAGCATGTCTTTAAGTTTCCTGAAGTATATGAAAAGCTCTTGCACATCTTTGACAGCTTTGGTCCAAGCATTAGAGGGGCTGGAAGTGGTGCTAAAGTGGTATCTAAAGATAGCTTTGGTTTTCTCAATAACACAGGGAATACTAAGCAAAGAGGAGTCAATGTGGGGCCATCCCGCACGATTATTAGAGCTAGCTATATTTAAGGAAATCAAAAGAGGTTATGGTCAGATATGCATATAGAGGAGTTAGCCTTAACTTTAATGTGGCCGAATTGTTGACCATAAGCAATGTTCATGTAGCACCTGTCAAGTCTCGCCTCAAGAAGAGAAGTTCCTTTTTGTTTATTAGACCAGGTGAAGCCAGAGTGAGGGGAGATATCAAAAAGTTCATGCATGGTCACTAGTCTAATCCGGGCGTTGTGCTCTTGCCCTAGGATAGTAGAACCTTTTTTGTTGAGTCTATCTCCAATGGCGCTCACTATGTTGAAATCTCGAATTAAAATGATAGGACCTTTTAGCTTCGAGATTTCATCCCAACACAAAGATCTGGTTGAGGGCAATTAACAGCATAAACATTGATAACAGTGCCCTCATAGGGGTTTCTGAGGATCACTCCCACCCACTGGTTGGTAGGATTGGTCTGGACAAGCTGGATGAAAGGAGTAAGGCATTTTCTAATCCCAAGAGCGGTTCCCCCTCGACCCGATATGTGATTTGTGTGATACCAAGAGTGATTAGTAGATTCCATGTTTAAATGAAGACTAAGCTTTTGGCCCGCAATTTTTACCTACTGTAAACAAATAGCATCACAATTTAAAGAAAGTTCATGCATCCATTGCAAAAGGTCCTCTGACTGGATCAGTGAGCCCTTTAATATTATAGGAAAGAAGATTAAGGCAATTCATGATGTAAATTACTGAATAAAGAGAAGTCAGCATACTACCATTCTTCATTTCTTGATGTTTTTAGATATCTTGCTCAAGGCCGCATTATTTCTAAGAATACTTTTCCTTTTGGACCTATTATTCCTATCGTTGTTAGCATCTCTTGAGGGGGATATTTTCTTTTTGGGATAGTTCTTGGTCATCATCCTCTAACCCTTTCGTGTGCATGTCCTCCATGACTCCATAATCATGATTGTTGAGTTCCACTGCAAACATGTTGAATGAATGAAGCCCATTTAAGATGGCGATCGTGTTGGAGTTAGATGTCTGCGGAAGCACGCGAATATCACAAGGAAGAAGAAGAATCTTGGAGCACAACATACAATACTGAATGTATTACCAGTAGAATGTACAAAGATAAGTAGCCCGTTAGGGCAATACGATTATATATAAGCCAAGGGAAAAAAACCTCCTAAAGAGGGAAAAAAGTGCCCCTGTAGTCCTAGAGTGTTCACACACATCACTACCTAAATATATCAACAAATCCCCCCTAGGAGTGATGCGGTGAATAAGGAGCTGGCACTCATGTATAAGGAAGTACCAAGCTATGTGGAATCAATCCACAAAAGGAAGTAAGCCCAAATCTTTGTGGAAAGCTTCAAACTTCTCCCTAGATAGAGCCTTTGTAAAAAGGCTACAATGTTCTCCTATGTGGGCACATATGCCAAGATGATCTCCCCAGCAGAGGACCTCTCCCTGACATAATGATACTCCACCTCAATGTGCTTAGTGCAAGCATGGAACACAGGGTTCCTCGCAACTGCCAATGCGCTCTGACTATCAATGAAGATGGTGGTGGCAGAAGACTGACCAACACCCAAATCAGCCATAAGGCATCTGAGCCACACACACACACACACACAACAGCTGCTATGAAAGCTTCCCTATACTCAGACTCACAACTAGAAGTGGCCACACTAGGCTGCTTCTTGCTCAACCAAGATATACATGAGCTAACAAGTATGAAGCAAAAGCCACTAGTGGACACACAAGTGTCATAACAACCAACCCAATCACTATCAAAAAAAGCATGCAAATCTGGTGGTAGTTAGCCTCCCTTGGGATAAAACAATCCAAGTATCCAGGTACCACTCAAGTAGCGAAAGATGCACTTAATCGCCTGCCAATGCTTGGCACCTAGGCAATGCATAAACTTGCTCATCTATGAGTCATCAAACTGAATATCTGGCCAAATAATGCATAAGTAAATCAAGCATCCAACAGTCTGCTGATAGAGAACAACATCAAATGCATCTCCAACATCATGAAGACTCAATCGTAAACCTGTCTCCATAGGCGTGGCAATAGGCTTATAGCCTTCAAGGCCAAAATGCTGCAATAATGTGTCAATATATTTCATATGACACAAAGCCATTCCACCATCAACTTGCATAAACTGAATGCCCAAATAGTGATTCAAATGCCCCAAATCAGACATCTCAAATGAGGCATGCAAATTAGCCTTAAAATCAGCAATATGCGTGTCATGAGGGCCAATGAGCAGAATGTCATCAACATACACCACAATGATCAGAATCACATCATTAACATGCTTAACATATAAGGTGCTTTCAGTTGGACTGTTCTCAAAACCATGTGCAATCAGATAGGCATGTATCTTTTCATACCAAGCACGTCATGCTTGCATTAAACCATATAATGCCTTCTTTAACTTGCACACCTGGATTTCATGCCCTTTCTGCACAAAGCAATGGGGCTGAAAAACATACACTTCTTCATGCAAGTCACCATTCATAAATGTTGTTTTAATGTCCAGCTAATGTACATTCCAACCATGATGAGTTGCAAGTGCACAGATTGAGCTGCAAATGCACAGATGCTACGAGCAGTAGTCATTCGGCAAGTAGGAGCAAAGGTTTCATCAAAATCAATGCCTCTTTCCTGTGCATAACCCTTCGCAACAAGCCTAGCCTTATACCTGTCAATTGTTCCATCACGTTCACGCTTTAGCTTGTATACCCACTTAGTGCCAATGGGCTTCTTGCTAGGAGGCAAGTCACATAAAGACCAGGTACCATTTTTCATGATAGCATCATATTCAGATTGCATTGTAGCCATCCAATGTTCAAAATTTTGTGCTTCATCAAACGAAACAAGTTCAATCTCATCACAGAGTAGAGGCAGCCATAGCATAGCAATCTAATGTAGAAGAGGCATTGTGAGAGCCTAAACAAGTACAATATGATAGAGGTGCATCTAATTTGTTGTCACACAAAGTTTGCACGAGCCATTTTGGCATAGTTTTTGCCTGCTCAATATCAGTTTTCTCATCAACAAGTGAATCATGTAAATCTACATAAAAAATGGAATGATCTGCATCATCACATGAGACCTGCAAAGGCTGAGAAATTTCCTCATTAGGACTAGCACTAGACTATCCACCTGTAAAAAGGGGCAGCAAAGTATCATACATGTCTTTGGAGCTAAGAGATGTCTGCTTAGTACATGAAAGTAAGGGATGAATAGCATCTTCCACAAAAACAACATCACGGCTAACCAGAATGCCTTTAGTCTGTGGATGATATAGACGATAGCCTTTGCTTTCATAACTGTACCCAACAAAAATACATTTTATTGCTTTATCATCCAATTTTATGCAATGTTGTTCGGGCACTAATGCATATGCCAAACAACCAAAAACACGCAAATGAGCAACAGATGGTGTGCAACCATGCCAAGCCTCATATGGAGTGATAGACTATAGCACTTTAGTGGGACACCTGTTAAGTACATAGGCTGCACACATAACAACCTCAAGCCAGAAACTTATATGTGGTAAAGCCTGACTCTTGACCATACACTTCACCATTTCCATGAGTGACATGTTCGTCTGTTCAACAACTCCATTCTGTTGAGGTGTATATGGCACTGTACATTGATGTTTTATCCCACGTTGAGCAATAAATGCATTAAAGGCAGAAGACATATATCCCCCCCCCCCCCCGATCAAAACAGAGGGTGCCCATTTTACATGCTGACATATTCTAAGCCAAAACCAAAAACTATTTAAAGCACATAAACACTCCAAAATTTCCTTTGAGTGGATATATCCATGAATGCTTGGAAAAATCATCATTGAAAGTCACAAAGTAAAGATAGTTTCCAAAACAAGGTGTCTGCATAGGACCACATACGTCACTATGTACAAGTTGCAATTTCTAAGTAGCCTGAGTTGAACCATCTTTTGGAAAGGAGGCACGCTACATTCTACCCAGAATACAGCCTTCACAAACATGTTTTTTGGGTGCCTCAAGTTTGGGAAAAGAGGACAACATTTCAGATTTCTACATACGTAGCAAACTAGCAAAATTCAGATGAACAAAGCGTGCATGCCAAAGCTTTGCATCTGGCATAGCCTGAGAATCATGTACTACACATGCTGAATCATTCATAGATCTTTCATAGTCTATGAGCTTATACAGCCCATGACATAAAATGCCAGAAGCAATAATGACATCGCCATTCGACAGATCATGAACTATACATCTGTCATCAACAAATTTCACAACCAAGCCAATCTTGGCTAATGCAAAAACTGATAATAGATTTTTGCTGATTCCTAGGACTAATAAAGCATCTGACAATGTAAAAGAACTACCATCAATACTAGTCAGAATGATCTTACCAACTCCCATAACAGGATAATAGGAGTTGTTGGTGCATGTAACAGTATTCCCTGTAGGGGCAGGCTCGAGTGAAGAGAAGAAATTGCGTTGCGAGGTAATATGTTTGGTCACCCCACTATCAAAGTACCAAACATCTGAGTCTACTACAGACATGCACTACTCATGAGAAGATGGGTCAAAACTACAAACAGTAGTAAATGCCCATTCTTCATCCTGCACAAGATTAGCAGACTCTGTTTTCGGTGAAGCCTCTGCAACAACCATTCCGGCCTCTTTTTTCTTTGTCTCTTTAGTAGCCAGTTTTGGATAGCTCTTAAGGACATGATCATTTGCTTTATAGTATTTGCAAAACAATTTCTAGAGTTCATGTTATCTCCAAAGATCATTGGTACTCTGTGAAAAATGTCGAAGCTTCTAAAGAGTGTTTTCATCCATAAAACCTCTTTTGCATCTTCTACTAAACCTTTGTATTCAACCTCTGTTGAAGAAAGTGCTACTATAACTTGCTTTTTACTACTCCAAGAAAGTAGTTTTCCTCCTGCAAAACACACAATGAAGGAGTTTGAAACAACTCCAAGTGCAACAGAAAGCTAGATGAACCTCACAAGTTATTCTCCGAAAATTTGGAGAGACAAATAGAGAACCTCTCTAGCTTGTAGAAGCCATAACTCCAAAAATATAAAGAGTATTTCAAAACTGTTTTAGAGGGAGATACTAGGCACTAATATCTTTCCAATGAGCTATAGATAATCCTAAATGGACATTTGAGCACTCACATATGACTCTTGGAAGATATAGGTATGAGGGACATCTTTAACAGGTGCTGCAGAGAAAACATGCTTTGTTGCAGAGATCATAAATATGAAATTATACCTCCAATGATCATGAAATTCACAGCATGCATAATAGACACATAGAGCTTTTCAATGAATGTAAGAACACAATATTTGGTTTAGTAGTCAAGGAGAAACATAGATGCAAACAGAGCACAAAAGTCTAGATACCCTAATTTGATAGTTTATAACAACATGTAGTATTTTGATCATAGTGCACAAACGGCTATACCAAATGCAATGAAACTTGATAAATCTGAAGCAGACTGTCCAAACTACCTATACCAAGTTATGAAACTGAATTTGGATAAATACACAGGGAGAACCAAGCAAAACAAATTGACAGATTTTCATATTTAGAGCTACAACACAGGTAGAAGATACAAAACTCTTCAAGAATGACTTGTATTGAGTACAAAACTCATGTACAGAGGTTGAGCAAGCTTCTCCACGCCTTCTACATCATATTCCATGCTTTTGGTGTTTATAAAACACATGTAAAGCCTCAAATTCATGAATTTCTAACTGTCTCTTTACATGCAACCTAAAAATAACTCTCCTTAGCTTTTGAACAACTTCTCCTACTTTGAACAACTTTTCCTACTTTAAGTGAGTTATACATATAAGCCACAAATTCTAAAGCTTCTAAACTAGTGATCCACGTAGAAGATCATCCAACATTATTCTAAACTCATTAATTCATATAAAAGTTATGTTTGCTTGTTTCAACATCTCCCCTTCAAACTCAACTTCCTATGCATCTTGAGGTAGTGGTTTAATTCCTATTGTTGAATTTGCTGAGCTTAACTCCATCAACTGATATTGTCATTAGATCTGCAACCTGATGATCCATTGGCGTAAAAGAAATTTCAATCTCTTTATCCAAGATTTTCTCCCTGATAAAATGATGATGTATCTCAATGTGCTTCGTTCTTGCATGATAAACCGGATTGGCTGCAAGATGTAGAGAGCTCATGTTATCTCCAAAGATCATTGGTACTCCGTGAAAAATGTAAGCTTCTAAAGAGTGTTTTCATCCATAAAACCTCTTTTGTAGCTTCTACGAAACCTTTGTATTCAGCCTCTGTTGAAGAAAGTGCTACTGTAACTTGCTTTTTACTACTCCAAGAAAGTAGTTTTCCTCCTGCAAAACACACAATGAAGGAGTTTGAAACAACTCCAAGTGTAGCAGAAAGCTAGATGAACCTCACAGGTTATTCTCTGAAAATTTGATGAGACATAGAGAACCTCTCTAGCTTGCAGAAGCCATAACTCCAAAAATATAAAGAATATTTCAAAACTGTTTCAGATCAAGATACTAGACACTAATAGCTTTCCAGTGAGCTATAGATAATCCTAAATGGACATTTGAGCACTCAGATATGACTCTTGGAATATATAGGTATGAGGGACATCTCTAACATGTGTTGTAGAGAAAACATGCTTTGTTGTAGAGATCATACATCTGAAACTATACCTCCAATGTTCATGAAATTTACAACATGCATAGTAGACACATAGGGCTTTTCAATCAATGTAAGAACGCAAGATTTGGTTTAGTAATCAAGGAGAAACATAGATGCAAACAAAGCACAAAAGTCTAGATACCCTAATTTGACAGCTTATAGCAGCATGTAGTATTTTGATCATAGCACACAAAGGGCTACACCAAATGCAATAATGAAGTAGAGTGTCCAAGCTACCTATACCAAGTTACGAAACTGAATTTGGATAAATACACAGGGAGAACCAAGCAAAACAAATTGACAAATTTTCATATTTAGAGCTACAACACAGGTAGAAGATACAAAACTCTTCAAGAATGACTTGTATTAAGTACAAAACTCATGTACAGAGGTTGAGCAAGCTTCTCCACGCCTTCTACATCATATTCCATGCTTTGGGTGTTTATAAAACACATGTAAAGCCTCAAATTCATGAATCTCTAACTGTCTCTTTACATGCAACCTAAAAATAACTCTCCTTAGCTTTTGAACAACTTTTCCTACTTTGAACAACTTTTCCTACTTTAAGTGAGTAATACATATAAGCCACAAATTCTAAAGCTTCTAAACTAGTGATCCATGTAGAAGATCATCCAACATTATTCTAAACTCATTAATTCATATAAAAGTTATGTTTGCTTGTTTCAACATCTCCCCTTCAAATTCAACTTCCTATGCATCTTGAGGTAGTGGTTTAATTCCTATTGTTGAATTTGCCGAGCTTAACTCCATCAACTGATATTGTCATTAGATCTGCAACCTGATGATCCGTTGGCGTAAAAGAAATTTCAATGTCTTTATCCAAGACTTTCTCCCTGATAAAATGATGATGTATCTCAATGTGCTTCGTTCTTGCATGATAAACCGGATTGGCTGCAAGATGTAGAGAGCTCATGTTATCTCCAAAGATTATTGGTACTCTGTGAAAAATGTAAGCTTCTAAAGAGTGTTTTCATCCATAAAACCTCTTTTGTAGCTTCTACAAAACCTTTGTATTCAGCCTCTGTTGAAGAAAGTGCTACTGTAACTTGCTTTTTACTACTCCAAGAAAGTAGTTTTCCTCCTGCAAAACACACAATGAAGGAGTTTGAAACAACTCCAAGTGTAGCAGAAAGCTAGATGAACCTCACAGGTTATTCTCTGAAAATATGATGAGGCAAATAGACAAGCTCTCTAGCTTGCAGAAGCCATAACTAATAAAGAATATTTCAAAACTATTTCAGATCAAGATACTAGACACTAATAGCTTTCCAATGAGCTATAGATAATCCTAAATGGACATTTGAGCACTCAGATATGACTCTTGGAAGATATAGGTATGAGGGACATCTCTAACAGGTGTTGTAGAGAAAACATGCTTTGTTGTAGAGATCATAAATCTGAAACTATACCTCCAATGATCATGAAATTTACAAAATGCATAGTAGACACATAGGGCTTTTCAATTAATGTAAGAACGCAAGATTTGGTTTAGTAATCAAGGAGAAACATAGATGCAAACAGAGCACAAAAGTCTAGATACCCTAATTTGACAGCTTATAGCAGCATGTAGTATTTTGATCATAGCGCACAAAGGGCTACACCAAATGCAATAATGAAGTAGACTGTCCAAGCTACGTATACCAAGTTACGAAACTGAATTTGGATAAATACACAGGGAGAACCAAGCAAAACAAGTTGATGGATTTTCACATATAGAGCGCGGCACAGGTAGAAGATACAAAACTCTTCAAGAATGACTTGTATTGAGTACAAAACTCATGTACAGAGGTTGAGCAAGCTTCTTCACGCCTTCTACTTCATATTCCATGCTTTGGGTGTTTATAAAACACATGTAAAGCCTCAAATTTGTGAATCTCTAACTGTCTCTTTACATGCATCCTAAAAATAACTCTCCTTAGCTTTTGAACAACTTTTCCTACTTTGAACAACTTTTCCTACTTTAAGTGAGTAATACATATAAGCCACAAAGTCTAAAGCTTCTAAAATAGTGATCCACGTACAAGACCATCCAACATTTGTCCAAACTCATTAATTCATATAAAAGTTGTGTTTGCTTGCTTCAACGGTGCTCACTCTCCAACTGTTTTTGGAGGTAAGCAACACGAGCCTCATTCCTAGCCTGGTACAATGTGGTAAGTGTATCCCAAGCATCCTTAGTTGTTCTGGAAGAGCGAATGTGAGGAATAATGGCATGTTTGATAGACAAAGCTATCAGTGCATGTGCCTGAGCATCTCTGCCATCCCAACGAATTTGCTCTACAATAGGTGTAACAAAAACAACACGAACAAGAATCTGCAGAATATCATCATCTTCGACACCATCTGCATTAGCTTCAGTACCTGTACTTGTAGTACCTATATTCACAGATGTAAGAGGACGTCTTTCAACAACCTGCACAATATTCCATAATCCTTTTGCGATCAATACTGACGCATCATATAGGCCCACAATGGATAATTGGTACCATCCAACTTATCCTCAACAGCCAACATACAGAATACATCACTACTTTCGTTGATGGCCCCTGACTAAAATACCTTGATGCAAAAAAATGATTATATCTGAAAAAGTTGAATAGAACTACCCAAACAAGTTCTCTTAGAAATACATGCTTAATAACCTGTTGATCGGATTTGATTAAGATCTCAAAGTCCATAAGATAGTATTTCCAAATTCGCAAAGCATGCATAACCGCTAACAATTCTTTATCATATGTACTATAAGTTCTTTTATGAGGGCTTAACCTTCATACTCTCAAATGAAATAGGATGATCATTTTGCATTAAAACAACACCTATTCCTGAACCACTAGCATCAGTAACAACATGAAAGGGTTGTGAAAAATCAGGTAACTATAAAACATGTGCATGTGAAAGTGCATGTTTGAGTTTTTCAAAGGATTGTTGTTGGGTAAGTCCCCATGCAACTTTTTTTTTCTTTTTCAATAATAAAGTAAGAGGTAGTGCTAAATAAGAAAAATTTTGAACAAACTTCTTATAGAAACTAGCCAACCCAAGAAAAGAACGAACATCATTGATTGACTGTGGTGTAGGCCATTCTACTATAACTTTAATCTTTTTTGGATCCACATGCACACCTTCACTTGAAATAATATGTCCGAGATATTCTAACTTACGTTGAAAGAAGTAACTCTTTTTAGAATTAGTGTAAAGTGTGTTCTCTCGTAGTAAATGAAAAATTGCTCTAAGATGCTTCTCATGCTCACTATCATTCTTACTCTAAACAAGTATATCGTCGAAGAATACAAGAACCAAAGCTTGGTAATCAAGTAAAATGTCGTTCATCATTCGTGCAAATGTAGTAGGAGCACTAGTAAGTCCAAAGGGCATTACCATAAATTTATAATGGCCAGTTTGAGTTCTAAATGCACTCTTAAAAATATCACTTTGTGTCATACAAATATGATGGTAACCCGATTTTAGATCAATTTTACTAAAGACATGAGCTCCTCGTAATTTATCTAAAAGATCATCTATTCGAGGAATAGGTTATCTATTCTTTATTGTGATTTTGTTAAGGGCTCTATAATCAATACAAGTTTGATAAGTTTTATTCTTCTTCTCTACTAAGAGAATTGGTGCTCCAAATGGGGAAGAGCTAGGCCTTATAAGTCCTTTCTCTAGTAGGTCTTTTACTTGGTTTTCTATTCCCTTTTGGTGTAGTGGGCCATGTCTATAAGGTGCATTATGAGGAGGAGAACTACCAGGGATTAAGTCTATGCTATGGTCAAAGGATCCTCGAGATGGTGGTAGTTTAGAGGGATACTCAGACATAAAACAATCCTTATAAGTAGTCATGAAAGGTTTATGTGCATTAGGAAGTGTATGAGTATAATCATTGATGAAATTGACAAAAACAATGCATGAATTGAATCCTTTCTTAAATGCACGTTTTACTTGAGTATGCCTAATCAATGGAAATGGTTGGAAATCATGATGTGCATACAAAGTAATGATTTGACCTTTAAATTCAAAGTTAAAGGTACATGTATGGTAGTCATGTGGGTTATAATGATGACGAAAAGGCATACCGAGTATAACATCGTAAGATTGCAAAGGTGCAATTAAAAATGTTTGTGCATCTACATATGGGCATATGCTAACCATAAGATCTTGCCCTTCTCGTGTTACATTATAACAACTACCTTGAAATGCATCTTTCACTTTATACAAGGAAGGAAATGTTTTTAATTTAAGTTCTTGTTCTAATAAATGTGAAATGAAATCATGTGAACTACCATCATAATGTAAAATATTAACCAACTTGTTATTGATACTACCCTACATGCAAAGTAAAGAATGAATTGAGATATCATTACCCAAGGTACTTAACTCCTTCTCCAATGCTTACTCTATCCAAATAGGAGGAATTTCTTCATTATGGGCCTCCATGTTATGCAATTGAGCTGCAATTGATTTCATGTGAAGAGGTTGCAATTGACACTTTATTTTTATATGTCTAGGTTTACCACAATTCTAGCAGGTGATATGTGGTCGCTTCTGTTGGACATCCACCACTGAAGTTTGGAGGGTAGGTGGTTTGGTAGGTTGGAGAGATGAAGCAACAGGTGGAGCTGAGTAATTGGATTATGTAGGACGAAGAAAACTAGAGTAAGATGGGGCATTGAAATTACGCTCCATAGGAAGCATGGGTTTAACAAAAAGTGATCGTTGACATGGTTGTTGTAGACGGATCGACTTGGTTATGGATTGGAATTCCTTCTCTGCATCATAGGCAAAAGAGATGGACTCATTGAGAGTTGTAGGCCATATGGTGTGAAGCTTAGCTTGGATTCCCACATCCAAACCATCTTCGTATTTCCGCTGCAAGATATCCTTTGGTACATCTTCAAGCATTCGAACCAATAGTAAATTTTGCCAGATTCGCTCTATGTAGGTAGTGACAGTGTCACCCTCCTTCCATGTAAAGGTTATCCATGCACGTCAAACATGTAGATGATATTGAGGAGGAAGAAAGAATCCTTCACTTTGTCTTGGAAAGCCTTCCACATTGTTGGATGATCTGTACTGTGGCACAGGACATTCCACCAAAGCTAAGCTTTTCCTACTAAATAGTTAATGGCAAATTTGACTTTTTCACTTTTAGCATATGTTTCATCAATATAAAATTGTCAAACTGTGACAACCATGAAAGAACTAAAGGGCCATCCTTATTGCCATCAAACCGTAGAAACTGGTAATTTTTAACACCAATCTTGGAATGTGTGCCATCCGATTGGATAGAGACAATAGATTTGACCACCTCATAAGGTTATTTTCATCAGTTTGCATCTTTTGGAGGACTTCGTCATGTTGTCAGATCTCGTTTTGAGCACCTCAAAGTTCGTGCTGCAGGAGCTTGAGCTGTTGCTCGAGTGTTACCTCGGGTAGAGGTGACTCACCAAAATCCTCCATGGTGTTGGTAGGGTCCGTGAGTATGTAGAGAACAAAACCCTCTTGCCAGATATGTAAAAGCAATTTTTGAGATTGCTTGAATTAAAATGTAAAAGGAAGGGTTATTCTTGAGAATTGAAAAAGTAAGAAAGAGATGAAAGTTGTGTTAAATATAAGAAAAGAGAACTAGAGTGACAACATAAAGAGATAGTGTAGTGGTAACACACTTCCCTTGTGTGAGTGAAGTTGTGGGCTCAAATCCTCCCACCTTGGTGAATACAAAACTTTTTATTGCCACTCATAAATTAAAATTGGTTCGCGCATAGCCAACAGTTGCCAATGATCGCCAAGGGAGCCTTGGGTGCCAAAGATGCCAAAGTAATGCCTTAGTTATGCATAAGTTCTATGCCTTAGTCAATGCCTTGGGTGCCAAAGATGCCAAAGATGCCAAAGTAATGCCTTAGTTATGCCTAAATTCTATGATTTAGTCAATGCCTTGGGTGCCAAAGATGCCAAAGTAATGCCTAATTTCTATGTCTTAGTCAACACCTTGGAGTAAGCCAAAGGAGTAAATGTAGGTGTAAATGTACGTTTAAATGTAGGTTCATGTTCTCGAACTGAAACAAAAAGAAAAACTAGAAATTGAAACTGAAATTGAAACAGGAACAGGAACTGGGAACGGGAACGAGAATCGGAAACAAAAATGGAAACAAAAATCGGAATTGGAACCAAATTTGGAATCAAAATCGAAAATGAAAACGGAAATGAAAATCGAAACCAGAATCGGATCGTGAACAGAGAAAAGTGAAATAGAGATCAAACACCAAAACGAAGAAAAACAGACCCCTCCATATTGACGTGTGTAGGGCTTTGATACCACTATTATCAGGATCTTGCTCAAGTGACACACAGAAAATAGATGCGCCACGAGACAAGGCAGAACATAGTATTGAGTGCAATCTCCCTCCATACACTCTGTTTTGACAGTCCACAGAGTGTAATCATTTTTAGAGTTTTTTGGCTTCTAGATGCATTGGAGTGGGCAATTCAACCAAGTTCTTCACCATTCAAGAGATACAACTACAACGATAAGAACTTACTCTTAGGAGGTTAGTTCATGGTGTGAGCCCCATCATATAACCCCTCCTCAAATTTACACTCTCAAGAACCCATCAAACCAAGAATTTTCGCTCAACATGCATAGATCAATAATTATGTTCAAAGGATGCCTTGTCTATTCTATTTGAACTCACGTGAATGAGCATGTGTGAGAATTTGACCAAATCATCTACTCCTACTACTTATTGACACATATTTGGGTAGTCTCAAGGAGCATAGTACGTGCATGTGAGAGTTGTGGCATCAACCTCTTCATGGTGTGTTTGTGGAATTTTCTTATCGCTTCTTCCTCCTTTGTTCATTGTATCTCTCTATGTCCTCCCACTCTCAATTGCTTTCTAATTTATCTTCTCCTTCTTCTCATTTATTGATATGATTCCTCTATCTTCTCCTTTAATGATATGATTTCTCTATTACAAAGATGAAAAAAAAAGATGGTAGCATGATTTTTATTGAATTGTGTTATTTAATTTACTGCAGTTAAAGTTCTCTCTCCTCCATTGTTTCACCTTAACCATCATAATGTGTAAGTGTTTCTTGCAATACCGTAAAGAACCCCAATCCTCTTGTCTTTGACCTACACTAATCTAAAAGAGGTATCATTAAGTTTTTGTATGATACTAAACGGCCTGAAAGGCTCTTGAGCCCACGGAACAAATGATTATATGAGACTTTATGATGTTCAAAACCCCTCGCAATCGGTCTACTTGGATTACCTAGAGCCCACAATTATCTTGCAATGGATTCTTCTTATGGCTATGCACTAGCTCATTTGGTTCCCGGCAAACACACCAAAATGTTAATCTTCTAAACCAAGGGGGAAAGATGCGTATATATGCTTCTATTTTGGTTAACACCCCTAGGAATCAATCGTTCGTATTGTGTTGCAGTCTACGAATTTATCTCCAATGGATCATCCTGCGTGCTCATGCACTATTTCACACCCCTTTATGCACACCTCTTCATCATCCTCGGATTCATACACTCTCCCACACATGCACACACAATGACCTTCCCAGCAACCAATCTTTCCTTCCACTTTCCCTTCCTACCTCACTCTCGCTTTTACACTCGATGCACACACTCACACTTTTCTCTTCTCCCACGCCCTCTCGTCCCCCTTTTACTCTCTCACTCCCTTCACATGCAGATACTCACACACATACACACATATCTCCTTTTGACCTTTCTCTTTCTCTCTCTCTTGCTTTTCTTCACACCTCCCCTAAATCATTCCCAATTCTCTTACTCCCGTGCCCACCCTTGCAAACACATACACTCCCGCATGTAATCATCTACACAGATCATTACATCCCGTGTACCCTCTATGGAGCTCATACCTAGAGTGTTATGCGTAGAATCTAGTGGCACTATTGATAGCGGAGCCCATCATCACAGATCAGAACATCACAACATATCCTAGAGTTCGCATGCAGACCAGAATTTAAAGTCACACTGATTGACAAGCATATAGAAAACCAAACCATTGACATTGATTTACTCAGCGTTCACTTCGCTTGATAAAGATCCTTTCAATTGCACATCAGAAATAATTTGCAATAATACCGTGGGCTCAGAAAGAACTTCAGCTACTGCAACATCGTGTAGCTCCATGATAAGTGCATTCTGGATCACCATTTGTGTTTCCATCACTTCGATTATAACAAGATGAATAGCAAACCAGAGACTCAGCTCACCCACTTCAGTAGTGTGTTTTGCTTCTGTAGCTATATCACATTTCAAAAGTTTCTTCACACATTCACTGAAAAATCTGCTTTCGTCATGCCCATGCTCACTATGTCAACTGTATTCAATAAAATTGCCGGTTGTGGTACATGTGAGTGTAACGACGGGTTATATTTATCAGATACATTGAGTGGTAAATGATCGAATTCAATAGCAATCTAGGACTATTTGACCGCAAAGGGCCACCAAGTTGTACCTCTACTGCTTCTATGGCTTCAAGCTGAGCTGCTCTCTGTGGATCCAAGTTATTGACATATGTCTGAGTGTTCCTTTTTTGGAAGTACATCAGTTTCTTTTGCAGAGCGTTTCCCACTATGCTTTTTTGGTTGGGTAGTGGAACCATCTTGAGTGATTCTGGCCCAAGCGAATAAGTGGTCACTATGATTCCCTGTCATCATTCCCATGGGCTCCATGCTCAGCAGAATGTGTATGTATATAGCACATGGACTTCATCAGCTCGTTCACGATAATTGCATCTTCTCCGGCGCAATACACATGCTCAGCTCTTGCCAAATGACATTGAAATCACGAAAAAGTAGAAAGGACAACTAGACATGGACATCACATCCTTCTCGAGCTCGTAGATTGCCTCATGCACAGGAACACAGAAAACCTACAACCTCTCTTTTTGAAGGAGGTTTAATGCCTCATGAGACCTAATCTTCAGGAACCCCACATTCAGATCTCCACAGATGACCTTCCCCTCTTTACGCGTTGTAGTTCTCCCTGTCATTGTTGATATATTTAGGTAGTGATGTGTGTGAACACTCTAGGACCGCCGGGGCACTTTTTTCCCTCTTTAGGAGGTTTTTTTCCCCCGGCTTGTATATACGCCTATTGCCCTAATGGGCTACTTATCTTTGTACATTCTCTAGTAATACATTCATTCTTGTGTGTTGTGCTCCAAGCTTCTTCCTCTTCCTTGTGCTGTTCGCGTGCTTCCGCAGACGTCTAACTCCAACAATTGGTATCAGAGCAGGTCGTTGATTCTTCTAGGGCGCCGTCGACACTCCTCCGTTTGCAGTCTCAGATTCGCACAAAATTTGGTGAGCATACTCAGGGTGTTTTTGAGATCAAAACATCTTCGCTCTGTGGTGCCGAAATCGCGATCTGAGCTCGTTTCGGCCTCCGAACGCACTATCATAGTGCTTGTGCAGGCTATTTCGTCCTTTTGTGCCAAAGGTATATACCAGTTTCTGTTCGCCAGTTTAAGCGTCTCGAAGTCTGCTACAGGTCTAGCAGAACTCGTCTGGGCAGTTCTGTTCAACTTTTTGAGATACAGTCAATTTTCTGCATCAAGGTATTTTAGTCACCGGCCATGGCTGAAAGCAGTGATGTATTTCGTATGTTGGCTGTTGAGGATAAGTTGGATGGTACCAACTACCCATTATGGGCTTATATGATGCGACATGTACTGGTTGCAAAAGGATTGTGGAACATTGTGCAGGGTGTTGAAAGACGTCCTGTTACACCTGTAACGACAGGTACTGCAAATACAGGTGTTGGAGCTGATGAAGATGGTGTCGAAGATGATATTCCGCAGATTCCTGTTCGTGCTGCTGTTTCTGTTGCACCTACTGCAGAGCAGATTCGTTGGGATGGCAAAGATGCCCAGGCACATGCATTGATAGCTTTGTCTGTCAAACGTGCCATTATTCCTCACATTCGCTCTTGCAGAACAGCAAAGGATGCTTGGGATACACTTACCACTTTGTACCAGGCTAGGAATGAGGCTCGTGTTGCTTACCTCCGAAAACAGTTGGAGAGTGAGCACATGAATGAAGGTGATTCGATGGACAGTTTTCTTACAAAGATCAAAGACTTGAAGGAACAATTGATTTCTGCTGATGAGGTTATACCAGATAGCTCACTTGTGCAGACCGTTCTGAATGGTCTTCCTGATTCATATCAGAGTTTTGCCTCTACTCTTCGATTGATGATGAAAGGCAATCCGAATGCCTTGTCATTTGAGGAATTAGTCTCTGTTCTGTTGCAGGAAGATCAGTCCAGGCAGAACAGGTCCATTATGCGTGTTGCAGATCAAGCTTTCCTGGCTAGTCAGAAGGGCAAAGGAAAATGGAGCTCTTCTACTAGTAAGCAGAAATCTGCAAATGCTGCACAATCGAAGAACCAGGATAAAGATGAGAAGAAATCAGAAAAGCAGAAATTGTTCTGCAAGTACTGTAAAGGAAATGATCATATTATAAAGAACTGTCCAAAACTCGCTGCTAAAGAGGCAAAGAAGAAAGAGGCTGGAATGGTTGTTGCAGAGGCCTCTACACCAAAAACAGAGTCTGCAAATCTTGTGCAGGAAGAAGAATGGGCGTTTACTACTGTTTGCAGTTTTGACCCATCTTCTTATGATCAGTGCATGTCTGCAGTAGACTTAGATGTTTGGTACTTTGACAGTGGGGCAACCAAACATATTACCTCGCAGCGCAGTTTCTTCTCTTCACTCGAGCCTGCCCCTACAGGGAATACTGTCACATGCGCCAATAACTCCTCTTATCCTGTTATGGGAGTTGGTAAGATCATTCTGACTACTGCTGATGGTAGTTCTTTCACTTTGTCAGATGCTTTATTTGTGCCAGGGATCAAAAAGAACCTGTTATCAGTTTCTGCATTAGCCAAGATTGGCTTGGTTGTGAAATTCGTTGATGACAGGTGTACAGTCCATGATCTCTCAAATGGCGATGTGATTATTGCTTCTGGCATTTTATGTCGTGGGCTGTATAAGCTCATAGACTATGAAAAATCTGTGAATGATTCGGCATGTGCAGTTCATGATTCTCAGGCTATGTCAGATGCAAAGCTTTGGCATGCACGCTTTGGTCATCTGAATTTTGCTAGTTTGTTACGCCTGCAGAAATCTGAAATGGTGTCCTCTTTGCCCAAACTTGAGGCACCTGGAAAACATGTTTGTGAAGGCTGTATTTTGGGCAAAATGCAGCGTTCTTCCTTTCCAAAAGATGGTTCAGTTCGGGCTATGCAGAAATTGCAGCTTGTACATAGTGATGTCTGTGGTCCTATGCAAACACCCTCTTTTGGAAATTACCTTTACTTCGTGACTTTCATTGATGATTTTTCCAGGCATGCATGGGTATATCCACTCAAAGCAAAGTCCGAAGTGTTCATGTGCTTCAAACAGTTTTTGGTTTTGGCTGAAAATCTGTCAGCATGTAAAATGGGCACCCTCCGTTCTGATCGAGGGGGGGAATATATGTCTTCAGATTTTAATGCATTTCTGGCTGAACGTGGGATAAAACGCCAGTGTACAGTGCCGTATACACCTCAACAGAATGGAGTTGCTGAACGAAAGAACAGGTCACTCATGGAGATGGCGAGGTGCATGGTCAAAAGTCAGGCTTTACCACATAGTTTCTGGCTTGAGGCTGTCATGTGTGCAGCATATGTACTAAACAGGTGTCCCACGAAAGCGTTGCAGTCTATCACTCCATATGAGGCTTGGCATGACCGCAAGCCATCTGTTGCTCATCTGCGTGTTTTTGGTTGTTTGGCATATGCATTAGTGCCTGAACAACATCGCAGAAAATTGGATGATAAGGCAGTAAAATGTATTTTTGTTGGGTACAGTTCTGAAAGTAAAGGCTATCGTCTGTATCATCCACAGACTAAACGCATTCTAGTTAGCCGTGATGTTGTCTTTGTGGAAGATGCTATTCAGCCATTGCTTTCATGTACTAAGGAGACATCTGTTAGCTCCAAAGACATGTATGATACTTTGATGCCTCTTTTTACAGGTGGACAGGCTAGCGCTGGTCCTAATGAGGCAACTTCTCAGCCTTTGCAGGATATGATGATGCAGATCATGCCATTTCTGATGCAGATTTACATGATGCACTTGTTGATGAGAGAGCTGATATTGAACAGGCAAAAACTATGCCAAAATGGCTGGTGCAGACTTTGCATGACAGCAAATTAGATGCACCTTTGTCATATCGTACTCGTTCAGGCTCTCATAGTACCTCCTTTGCATCAGATTGCTATGCTATGGCTGCATCTAGTCTCTGTGATGAGAATGAGCCTGTTTCTTTTGATGAAGCACAAAATTCAGAAAATTGGATGGCTGCTATGCAATCTGAATATGATGCTATAATGAAGAATGGTACATGGTCTTTATGTGACTTGCCTCCTGGCAAGAAGGCCATTGGCACTAAGTGGGTATACAAGTTGAAGCGTAAACCTGATGGTACAGTTGACAGGTATAAGGCTAGGCTTGTTGCAAAGGGTTATGCGTAGGAAAGAGGCATTGATTTTGATGAGACCTTTGCACCTACATGCCGTATGACTACTGTTCGGAGCATTTGTGCACTTGCAGCCCATCATGGTTGGAATGTACATCAGTTGGACATTAAAACAGCATTTTTGAATGGTGACTTGCATGAAGAAGTGTATGTTTTTCAGCCCCGTGGCTTTGTGCAGAAAGGGCATGAAAACCAGGTGTGCAGGTTAAAGAAGGCGTTATATGGTTTAAAGCAAGCACCACGTGCTTGGTATGAGAAAATACATGCCTATCTGATTGCACATGGTTTTGAGAACAGTCCAACTGAAAGCACCTTATATGTTAAGCGTGCTAATGATGTGCTTTTGATCATTGTTGTCTATGTAGACGACATGCTGCTCACTGGTCCTCTTGAGGAGCATATTGCTGATTTCAAGGCTGATTTGCATGCCTCATTTGAGATGTCTGATTTGGGGCATTTGCATCACTATTTGGGCATTCAGTTTATGCAAGTTGATGGTGGAATGGCTTTGTGTCAAACGAAATATATTGACACATTATTGCAGCGTTTTGGCCTTGAAGACTGTAAGCCTATTGCCACTCCTATGGAGACAGGTTTACGATTGAGTCTTCATGATGCTGGAGATGCATTTGATGCTGTTCTCTATCAGCAGGCTGTTGGATGCTTGATTTAATTATGCATTACTCGGCCAAATATTCAGTTTGCTGTCTCACAGATGAGCAGGTTTATGCATTGCCCAGGAGTCACGCATTGGAAAGCGGTTAAGCGCATCTTTCGCTACTTGAGTGGTACTCGGCTACTTGGGTTGTTTTATCCCAAGGGGGGATCACTACCGCCAGATTTGCATGCTTTTTCTGACTCAGATTGGGCTGGTTGCTATGACACTCGTGTGTCCACCAGTGGTTTTTGCTTCATGCTTGGTAGCTCATGTATATCTTGGTTGAGCAAGAAGCAGCCTACTGTGGCCACTTCCAGTTGTGAGGCTGAGTATAGGGCAGCTTTCACAGCGACTGTTGAGTGTGTGTGGCTCAGACGCCTTATGGCTGATTTGGGTGTTGGCCAGTCTTCTGCCACCACCATCTTCACTGACAGTCAGAGCGCATTGGCAGTTGCGAGGAACCCTGTGTTCCATGCTCGCACTAAGCACATTGAGGTGCATTATCACTATGTCAGGGAGAGGTTCTCTGCTGGGGAGATCAGCTTGGCATATGTGCCCACGCAGGAGAACATTGCAGACGTTTTCACGAAGGCTCTGCCTAGGGAGAAGTTTGAAGCTTTCCGCAAAGCTTTGGGCTTACTTCCTTTTGTGGAGTGATTTCCACATAGCTCGGCACTTCCTTATACATGAGTGCCAGCTCCTTGTTCACCGCATCACTCCCAGCGGGGATTTGTTGATATATTTAGGTAGTGATGTGTGTGAACACTCTAGGACCGCCGGGGCACTTTTTTCCCTCTTTAGGAGGTTTTTTCCCCCCGGCTTGTATATACGCCTATTGCCCTAATGGGCTACTTATCTTTGTACATTCTCTAGTAATACATTCAGTCTTGTGTGTTGTGCTCCAAGCTTCTTCCTCTTCCTTGTGCTGTTCGCGTGCTTCCGCAGACGTCTAACTCCAACAGTCATTCCCCCCCTGAGGAGCAAGAAAACGAAAATGAACAAACAAAAGCACGAGCTTAACTGAGGTCCTTGTCTTAGTTTACATATTACAAAAGGTTGCCATCGATGATCGGTTCTCTCTCCCACTCTTGTTATTTGCACCACACACGAGAATAATCCCTGCTATCACGACCACTCCTCAGCTGTCGCTAGTCGAAACCCCTCTGCATTCGCCCCTTGGCCGCCCAGCGATAAAGGCATCCCCCCCCGTGGATAAGATAAGAAGAGGCGCCCCCCCTTATTTTTTCAAAACAAAAAGAATTTAATCAGCTGCTGGGCTCTTATCTCCACACTTGGCATACATGTCGACCGATGCATTCCCCAGAATAGAACCATCTTCCAACATCCCAATCACAATAACTTCAGTATGTATTTCCTTGCCTCTCTCTATTGCCCCGATCTGGCCATAGGCTTTCAGCACACAAGCGAAAGTGACAGCATCCGGAGAAAGATTTTTTCAATCGCAATTTTTTTAAAGCATTCGAGTGCTATTTCACCTTCTCCATGTTCACAATAGCCTGCCATGAGGCTAGTCCACAAAACCACATAAGTCTCCCAAAGTGACCTGTGAAGGAGGCCATGTCACAGTCATACCAAGACACAGTTACTTTTATGGGCATCACTACTTGCATGCATGTTTAGAGAAGAGCTCCCGAGTAACGCACAGATCCCTAATAACCCGTTATTTACAATAACCTTAGGTAGTTCTCTGTAACTTGCTGCTACATCTATGGGACCATAGGCTTTTAGCATGCCAGAAAGGGTCATAATATCAGGGTGAAAACCTTCCTGAGTCATCTGCACATAGCAACTGAGTGCTTCTTCTTTATGCCCAAGTTGAGCATGTCCTTCAACTATTGCATTCCATGAAATCACGCCCCTGCAATAAATATCTCCACATGCTTCTAATGAATTATCAAATTCATTCTTCAAGTACTTGAACTCGAACAAATTCCTGCCAAATAGAACCACATTAGTGCATAAAAATCAACCAAATTGTGGGCTAACATACTCCCCTCTTCTTAATTGCGAAGTCGTCCTCGACGAGCGATATGCTACCTGCACTCAAGTTATCCAACATGTGATCATCACTCAATCAAATACAAATCTTTACCTTGCATGACCATACTCTTCTTCCTCAATGTAGCACCTGAAATCATACTCATACAATCATTTGTTAGTACCAAAATCCAATCATTTCACTTACCATCTTTGTCCATCTTCTCGCATCTTCATTGACATGTCCACCTGTCTGCAAAATTCATTAAAACATTAGAACCTTTCTTCATCAAATCACAATATGTACAACCAAAATGAAAAGACAATCATTTCCTTCATCCACATGACACATATATACTCAGCACACACATCATGATCCGTGTCACACATGCATTCTCGTCACACACAACATACATACATGCAAACAGAAGACATGTCCACATTCGCTTTCGTTACTCTTCTCGACTATTCATTCAACACGTCACGAATCCCTATTCCACATGCATACTCAAATCACTTTCCACACACACCATCAAAAACCAATTCCGAGTTTCGTTTTCGATACTTTTCCCGGTCACACGATCGTTTTGCTGGTTCCTTTGTCTCATTTCTAACCGAGTTCCCTTGCCAATTTCCCATTTCCTTCCCACCTAGGGTTTTCTATTCCCACTTTACCTTTTCATCTACTCTGTGCTCTTTTGTTCATCAAATCAGATCCTATGCTTGGTCGCCACCACCTCTCCTAAATTGATGGACACACGACAAAGACCACTCAAGCCTAACACGAGCTCACTCTAACAAGATCACTCATCGTCGACACGATTCCGAACTTCACAAGTCATTGCACCACCTAAGAGCCAAACTGAACACTTCCGGAAGGTTTGCAGACAAACAATGCAACTAGCATGATTGGATTCCTCAAGTCCAAGCTTTCCATAGACACGTCGCAGCCAAAACCCTAGCCGAGCTTAAGCTTCAATTTGACAAGTTTCATCGGGAGTCCACACATAACCCAAATCCCCACAACACAAACACATATATTCCCATCCGAGCATCATGCTCTCTCACCTCTCTTATGTCCCCCCTCGAGTGAGGAATTCTTCTCGTTCATTTTTTCCACATTTTTTCTCTCTTTTTTCATCATTTTTTCACTTGCCGGCCTACGCTGAAGCTGGATGCAACTCGTGGACTCGACCACCCGATCGAGTTTGTTCCACCCATCTACCAACCCAACGCAGCGCGCGACGCACAGACAACTAGCCCTATGTGAAACCGACGTCGGTTCGTGGCTTTGACCACCCGGCCAAAGTGGGTCCACCCACCTATCGGCCCACATAGGCGCGTAGCCACACTCACACATACACAAACATATATTTTTCTCATTTTTTTTCATTTCCGCATCTCGAGAATTAGGAGACAAAAGAAAGGACTTTTTCCCAACCCAACCAATCATGACACACACACATATATCCCCTCGTGGACATCCCAATGAGACATATCTCTTCTCTGCTGCCACTCAAGCCAAAATCCACTCACTAATGCCATGGTCAACCCGTCCTTGCAAAAACCCGCACACACTAATTACTTTGCCGACCTGAAACCTCAAAAAGTGTCACTTCAGTCCTAAGTGTACAGCCAACTTGATCCATCCGTCCTCACATCTCTGACTCGCAATCCGCAAAGCAAACCCTAATTAGACTCAAGCCATCCTAACCCACATCCATCATATCATCTTTTTCTTTTTCATCTCCATCCTCTGCCTCGCAGAGATTCCACATGATTCGACAGCTTGCTGATATTGTCCTCTAGCCAGGCGATACGGTCTGGAAGGCCACCATTCATTACTACACCTCTTAATGCCTCGAGCTTCAAAGCTAAATCCCTTATCCCTTCTTCTTTTCGCTCATCACTACCTTGGAGTCGAAAAATCTCATCATCCACTTGATGGAACCGAACCCACATTTTCTTCTTCTCCTCTTCTAAATGGCTCATCTTTCTTTCTATTTCCAAAGGAACCTCCTCGCTCCTCTCGACTTGGCCAGACAACTTTTCAACCTCTTCTCGAATCGACCTCTCCTCCCAGATTCTACTCATATTTTCTACTTCCAGATCATCCACTTTTTTCGACAACTCCTTCGCCTTTTCTAACTCTGTTCCGAACGCATCCAACCTATCCAACACCGCTTTTAGCTCTTCCTCCATTTTCCTCGCTCTCGGATCCTCCACTTGTCCTCGCATCTCGTCGTCTTTCCGATTCATCCACCTACCTAGCTTGCTACTCAGCCTTGCATTCTCTTTCTCTACCTGTCTCACTTTCTCATCACTCTCCGCTTGGGCACTTTTCATTCTTTCTAACTCCAGGTGGAACTCGTCACATGCCTTACACGCTTGATCACTGTATCGACAGATTATGCTTTGTACCTTCTCGATTTCCTGCTCCATTCCTTCGACTCTCCTCATTAGGTCATCCTCGTCTCTTGAGAGCTCTTCTTCGATCGCAACTCCAAAGCAGTCGGCTACCATCAAACCGGATCTCAAGTCCCAGACCACGTTTTCACTCTCGGGCTTCACAAGATCTTGCCTGCAGCTTTTGTTTACTCTTTTCCACTCCTTGTTCTCATTTTTCAACATTCGTACTTGCTTTTCCCAAGTTCCTAGGACCTCGGCCATTTTCACTTGATTTTCCTCTAATTTCTCTATTTTGATCCTCTCGTTATCTCGCTCCACCTGCAACCAATTAACTTGACATTCCAAGCTCTTCACAAGTTCTACCAAGTCTCGATCATGAGATCCAGTGTCCTTGCTTTCACTTGCTCTCGCAGTGTTCGTCGATGAAGTAACTCCACCCTTGTCAACTTCCACATACAAGGAGGATAAACACCTATCAGATTGATTCGTTGTGACCTTTACGCCAGTCACCTCTTTTGAGCCACACATGTGCTCGCATAGTCTCTTTTTCCCGCAGTCCGCACATGTGGGGACAAAATCCAACGGGGAGCATACACGAGGGCAATATTTGGCTATATGCCCAATCTTCTCGCAACACCAGCATCTCACATAATTTGATATCGGGCCAAATTGCCAACCTCGGTTCACATGATGTCTCATGGTCGGACGAGAACATATCCATCTATTTTGTCCAAAATTCCTTTGCCTTATATTCGCTTTCTCAAAACTAGAGGCTTGTCTTTGTTGGGCCATTTCTCTAATGAAGGTCAAAGCAGATTTGGGATCGACTTGGCTGTGCCACACGATTGGGGCACCAAGCGAACTCGTAGCACTCTCTATGAGATGTGCTAAGCTGATTCCCGGCAAACGCACCAAAATGAAAGGCTCTTGAGCCCACAGAACAAATGATTATATGAGACTTTATGATGTTCAAAACCCCTTGCAATCGGTCTACTTGGATTACCTAGAGCCCACAATTATCTTGCAATGGATTCTTCTTATGGCTATGCACTAGCTCATATGGTTCCCGGCAAACGCACCAAAATGTTAATCTTCTAAACCAAGGGGGAAAGATGCGTATATATGCTTCTATTTTGGTTAACACCCCTAGGAATCAATCGTTCGTATTGTGTTGCAGTCTACAAATTTATCTCCAATGGATCATCCTGCGTGCTCATGCACTATTTCACACCCCTTTATGCACACCTCTTCATCATCCTCGGATTCATACACTCTCCCACACATGCACACACAATGACCTTCCCAGCAACCAATCTTTCCTTCCACTTTCCCTTCCTACCTCACTCTCGCTTTTACACTCGATGCACACACTCACACTTTTCTCTTCTCCCACGCCCTCTCGTCCCCCTTTTACTCTCTCACTCCCTTCACATGCAGATACTCACACACATATACACATATCTCCTTTTGACCTTTCTCTTTCTCTCTCTCTTGCTTTTCTTCACACCTCCCCTAAATCATTCCCAATTCTCTTACTCCCGTGCCCACCCTTGCAAACACATACACTCCCGCATGTAATCATCTACACAGATCATTACATCCCGTGTACCCTCTATGGAGCTCATACCTAGAGTGTTATGCGTAGAATCTAGTGGCACTATTGATAGCGGAGCCCATCATCACAGATCAGAACATCACAACATATCCTAGAGTTCGCATGCAGACCAGAATTTAAAGTCACACTGATTGACAAGCATATAGAAAACCAAACCATTGACATTGATTTACTCAGCGTTCACTTCGCTTGATAAAGATCCTTTCAATTGCACATCAGAAATAATTTGCAATAATACCGTGGGCTCAGAAAGAACTTCAGCTACTACAACATCGTGTAGCTCCATGATAAGTGCATTCTGGATCACCATTTGTGTTCCCATCACTTCGATTATAACAAGATGAACAGCAAACCAGAGACTCAGCTCACCCACTTCAGTAGTGTGTTTTGCTTCTGTAGCTATATCACATTTCAAAAGTTTCTTCACACATTCACTGAAAAATCTGCTTTCGTCATGCCCATGCTCACTATGTCAACTGTATTCAATAAAATTGCCGGTTGTGGTACATGTGAGTGTAACGACGGGTTATATTTATCAGATACATTGAGTGGTAACTGATCGAATTCAATAGCAATCTAGGACTATTTGCCCGCAAAGGGCCACCAAGTTGTACCTCTACTGCTGCTATGGCTTCAAGCTGAGCTGCTCTCTGTGGATCCAAGTTATTGACATATGTCTGAGTGTTCCTTTTTTGGAAGTACATCAGTTTCTTTTGCAGAGCGTTTCCCACTATGCTTTTTTGGTTGGGTAGTGGAACCATCTTGAGTGATTCTGGCCCAAGCGAATAAGTGGTCACTATGATTCGCTGTCATCATTCCCATGGGCTCCATGCTCAGCAGAATGTGTATGTATATAGCACATGGACTTCATCAGCTCGATCACGATAATTGCATCTTCTCCGGTGCAATACACATGCTCAGCTCTTGCCAAATGACATTGAAATCACGAAAAAGTAGAAAGGACAACTAGACATGGACATCACATCCTTCTCGAGCTCGTAGATTGCCTCATGCACAGGAACGCAGAAAACCTACAACCTCTCTTTTTGAAGGAGGTTTAATGCCTCATGAGACCTAATCTTCAGGAACCCCACATTCAGATCTCCACAGATGACCTTCCCCTCTTTACGCGTTGCAGTTCTCCCTGTCATTCCCCCCCTGAGGAGCAAGAAAACGAAAATGAACAAACAAAAGCACGAGCTTAACTGAGGTCCTTGTCTTAGTTTACATATTACAAAAGGTTGCCATCGATGATCGGTTCTCTCTCCCACTCTTGTTATTTGCACCACACACGAGAGTAATCCCTGCTATCACGACCACTCCTCAGCTGTCGCTAGTCGAAACCCCTCTGCATTCGCCCCTTGGCCGCCCAGCGATAAAGGCATCCCCCCCCGTGGATAAGATAAGAAGAGGCGCCCCCCCTTATTTTTTCAAAACAAAAAGAATTTAATCAGCTGCTGGGCTCTTATCTCCACACTTGGCATATATGTCGACCGATGCATTCCCCAGAATAGAACCATCTTCCAACATCCCAATCACAATAACTTCAGTATGTATTTCCTTGCCTCTCTCTATTGCCCCGATCTGGCCACAGGCTTTCAGCACACAAGCGAAAGTGACAGCATCCGGGGAAAGATTTTTTCAATCGCAATTTTTTTAAAGCATTCGAGTGCTATTTCACCTTCTCCATGTTCACAATAGCCTGCCATGAGGCTAGTCCACAAAACCACATAAGTCTCCCAAAGTGACCTGTGAAGGAGGCCATGTCACAGTCATACCAGGACACAGTTACTTTTATGGGCATCACTACTTGCATGCATGTTTAGAGAAGAGCTCCCGAGTAACGCACAGATCCCTAATAACCCGTTATTTACAATAACCTTAGGTAGTTCTCTGTAACTTGCTGCTACATCTATGGGACCATAGGCTTTTAGCATGCCAGAAAGGGTCACAATATCAGGGTGAAAACCTTCCTGAGTCATCTGCACATAGCAACTGAGTGCTTCTTCTTTATGCCCAAGTTGAGCATGTCCTTCAACTATTGCATTCCATGAAATCACGCCCCTGCAATAAATATCTCCACATGCTTCTAATGAATTATCAAATTCATTCTTCAAGTACCTGAACTCGAACAAATTCCTGCCAAATAGAACCACATTAGTGCATAAAAATCAACCAAATTGTGGGCTAACATACTCCCCTCTTCTTAATTGCGAAGTCGTCCTCGACGAGCGATATGCTACCTGCACTCAAGTTATCCAACATGTGATCATCACTCAATCAAATACAAATCTTTACCTTGCATGACCATACTCTTCTTCCTCAATGTAGCACCTGAAATCATACTCATACAATCATTTGTTAGTACCAAAATCCAATCATTTCACTTACCATCTTTGTCCATCTTCTCGCATCTTCATTGACATGTCCACCTGTCTGCAAACTTCATTAAAACATTAGAACCTTTCTTCATCAAATCACAATATGTACAACCAAAATGAAAAGACAATCATTTCCTTCATCCACATCACACATATATACTCAGCACACACATCATGATCCGTGTCACACATGCATTCTCGTCACACACAACATACATACATGCAAACAGAAGACATGTCCACATTCGCTCTCGTTACTCTTCTCGACTATTCATTCAACACGTCACGAATCCCTATTCCACATGCATACTCAAATCACTTTCCACACACACCATCAAAAACCAATTCCGAGTTTCGTTTTCGATACTTTTCCCGGTCACACGATCGTTTTGCTGGTTCCTTTGTCTCATTTCTAACCGAGTTCTCTTGCCAATTTCCCATTTCCTTCCCACCTAGGGTTTTCTATTCCCACTTTACCTTTTCATCTACTCTGTGCTGTTTTGTTCATCAATCAGATCCTATGCTTGGTCGCCACCACCTCTCCTAAATTGATGGACACACGACAAAGACCACTCAAGCCTAACACGAGCTCACTCTAACAAGATCACTCATCGTCGACGCGATTCCGAACTTCACAAGTCATTGCACCACCTAAGAGCCAAACTGAACACTTCCGGAAGGTTTGCAGACAAACAATGCAACTAGCACGATTGGATTCCTCAAGTCCAAGCTTTCCATAGACACGTCGCAGCCAAAACCCTAGCCGAGCTTAAGCTTCAATTTGACAAGTTTCATCGGGAGTCCACACATAACCCAAATCCCCACAACACAAACACATATATTCCCATCCGAGCATCATGCTCTCTCACCTCTCTTATGTCCCCCCTCAAGCGAGGAATTCTTCTCGTTCATTTTTTCCACATTTTTTCTCTCTTTTTTCATCATTTTTTCATATTTACTCACACTTGCCGGCCTACGCTGAAGCTGTGCGACTCGTGGACTCGACCACCCGATCGAGTTTGTTCCACCCATCTACCAACCCAACGCAGCGCGCGACGCACAGACAACTAGCCCTATGTGAAACCGACGTCGGTTCGTGGCTTTGACCACCTGGCCAAAGTGGGTCCACCCACCTATCGGCCCACATAGGCGCGTAGCCACACTCACACATACACAAACATATATTTTTCTCATTTTTTTTCATTCCCGCATCTCGAGAATTAGGAGACAAAAGAAAGGACTTTTTCCCAACCCAACCAATCACGACACACACACATATATCCCCTCGTGGACATCCCAATGAGACATATCTCTTCTCTGCTGCCACTCAAGCCAAAATCCACTCACTAATGCCATGGTCAACCCGTCCTCGCAAAAACCTGCACACACTAATTACTTTGCCGACCTGAAACCTCAAAAAGTGTCACTTCAGTCCTAAGTGTACAGCCAACTTGATCCATCCATCCTCACATCTCTGACTCGCAATCCGCAAAGCAAACCCTAATCAGACTCAAGCCGTCCTAACCCACATCCATCATATCATCTTTTTCTTTTTCATCTCCATCCTCTGCCTCGCAGAGATTCCACATGATTCGACAGCTTGCTGATATTGTCCTCTAGCCAGGCGATACAGTCTGGAAGGCCACCATTCATTACTACACCTCTTAATGCCTCGAGCTTCAAAGCTAAATCCTTTATCCCTTCTTCTTTTCGCTCATCACTACCTTGGAGTCGAAAAATCTCATCATCCACTTGATGGAACCGAACCCACATTTTCTTCTTCTCCTCTTCTAAATGGCTCATCTTTCTTTCTATTTCCAAAGGAACCTCCTCGCTCCTCTCGACTTGGCCAGACAACTTTTCAACCTCTTCTTGAATAATCTAGGAATCCTTAGTAAGGTGGAAATTCAAATCATTTAAAAAATGACTTCCATGATCATAGAAAAATTCCAAAGACCTTCCAAAATGTTGAAAAACTTCATGATTCAAGCAACACGCAACCACCATAATTGTAGCAGATTTCATGGCACATGCTTCAATCCATCATGTAGCATAATCGGTACAAGTTAAGATGTAGCAATTCGTAGTAGAAATAACTTGTGGAGTAATTTGACTAATGAAATCAATGCCCCATTTTCTAGAAAGGTTTTAAGGGTATTATAGGCTATAAAGGGAAATTGGTATGCAAAAAAGTTTGACTAGTATGTTTGAAAGGATCACAAGCGTGAACATATTGATGGGTATCATGTTGCATTATAAGCCACCACAATCTGCTCTGTATAAACTTTTTTAAGGTTAAGACAATCAAAAAATGGCCACCCATTGGATGAGTGTGAGTAAGAACAAAGGCCGAGTGAACTTCATGAGTGGGCACACACTAGAACCACACCCAAGACTGATCATGGAAGGGTGAACAACAATGAGTCGAAAAAAATGACTATATAGAGCAAGTTTCTGGCATGCTATAGTAGAAAGTTTTTTTGGAAGACAACCAATGGTAAAAAAGATAAGCAATGTGTCATAGTAAGAGATAGATAAATCCCACAACATTAGCAATTGATTGGCTTGAGAGGTATAGATAACAAAAGAAGAGTCCTTGACACTAGTAGGGGCTTCATCAGAATCCAAATGGGACAAAAAGTCAGCCATAGTGTGAGAAGAACCAAGGTGATTATGTCATACTCAAATTCTTGAAGAAATAAGACCCATCAAGCTAATTTGCCCCCCAAATTCTATTGGCGCAAAAGGTAGGTAATAGTCGAATGATCCACATGGAAAGTAAATTTATAGCCTAAGAGGTAATGGTGAAATTTCTCTATAGAATAGGTGATACCTAAACATTCATGTTCAATAATGGAATAGTTACACTCAATGAGAGCCAAGTGACAATTGGCTAATAGACTAACTTGTAGCATTTATCGTAAACTTGCATGAGAACACTGCCAATGGCAATATCAGAGACATCCACAAAAACATGGAAGGGAAGATCCCACATAGGTGCTTGTAGAATGGGTGCTTGGGTTAAATGGGCTTTGAGTTACCTTGGCAGTCATCTGTCCACTCGAAGTCACGTGGAGCCATAGTGGTTAGATGGGTAAGGGAAATGGTAAGGTGTGCTAGCCATCACAAATGTCAACCATGCCACCACATCTATTCAAAAAAGCAAAGAACTTTTGGTGATTTTGTTGGTGGAGCTTCGAGAATGACCATAACCTTATCAAGATCGACTTGGATACCTTGGTGGGAAATGATATGACCAAGAAATTTCCACAAGAAATAGCAAAGATGGACTTAGCCAGGTTGGGGCACAAATAATATTTGCAACATTTAAGATAGCACAGTCTCAGATGGTAAAAATGCTCAATTTGATTACTTAAAATCATAAAATCATCAAGGAAGATGCACATAAAACTGGTAAGATAGGGGGGAGAAAATGTTTTGCACGCACTGTAGGAAGGTAGTAGGTGCATTATGAAATCCAAACCACATAATAATGTAGGCATAAATGCCCCAATTGGTAATAAAGAAATTTTGGGAATATCCTGCTTTGCCATCCTAACTTGGTTATACCCGCTATAGCCATCTAGGAATGAGTAAATTTCATGGCCAATGACTTTTTCCAAGATACTATCAAGAAATGGCAAAGGGGAATGGATCCGGGATTTTTGATAGCATTCAGTTTTTTATAATCAACACAAATACATAAATTTTTATTCTTCTTGGGTACTATCACAATGGTAGAAATCCATTCTTGATGCTCAATGGGCACTATGAAACCAACCCTTAATAATCGATCAATCTCTTCCTTAACTTTCTTTGCATAATTAGGATTCATATGATAACTTGGTAGCTTAGCCGGATACGTATCAAGTTTTAATAAAATTTGGTGTTGATAGATCCTTGGGTCTTAACCAATCATATCCTCGTAATCCTAGGCAAAAACATGAGTGAACTCTGTTAATAATGCTAGCAGATCTTGGCAAAACTAGTATACTAAAGTGGCACTGACTTTTATTGGCTTTGGATTAGAGGAATCACCTATATCGAGGGTGCCTATTTTACATGCTGATAGATTTTCAGCCAAAACTAGAAACTGTTTGAAGCACATAAACACTTCTAACTTTGCCTTCAATGGATATACCCATGCATGCCTGGAAAAATCATCGATGAAAGTCACGAAGTAAAGATAGTTCCCAAAAGAAGGTGTCTTCATAGGACCACAGACATCACTATGAACAAGCTGCAATTTTTTAGTAGCCTGAACTGAACCATCTTTTGGGAAAGAGAAATGCCTGCATTTTGCCCAAAATACAGCCTTCACATACATGTTTACTAGGTGCCTCGAGTTTGGGCAAAGAGGACACCATTTTAGATTTCTGCAAGCGTAGCAAACTAGCAAAATTCAGATGACCAAAGCGTGCATGCCAAGGCTTTGCATTTGACATAGCCTGAGAATCATCTACTGCACATGATCTCGTAATTCACACATCTTTCATAGTCTATGAACTTATACAACCCACGACATAAAATGCCAGAAGCAATAATCACATCACCATTTGACAGATCATGAACTATACACCTATCATCAACAAATTTCACAACCAAACCAATCTTGGTTAAAGTCAAAACTGATTACAGATTCTTCTTGATCCCTGGCACAAATAAAGCATCTGACAAAGTGAAAGAACTACCATAAGCAGTAGTCAGAATGATCTTTCCAACTCCCATGACAGGATAAGAGAAGTTGTTGGTGCATGTGACAGTATTCTCTATAGGGGCAGGCTCAAGTGAAGCATAGAAACTCCGTTGCAAGGTAATATGTTTGGTCGCCCCTCTATCAAGGTACCAAACATCTGAGTCTACTGCAGACATGCACTGCTCATGAGAAGATGGGTCAAAATAGCAAACAGTAGTAAATGCCCATTCTTCATCCTGCACAAGATTAGTAGACTTTGTTTTCGGTGTAGAGGCCTCTGCAACAACCATTCCAGCCTCTTTCTTCTTTGCCTCTTTAGCATCCAGTTTTGGACAGTTCTTTATGATATGATCATTCCCTTTACAATACTTACAAAACAATTTCTACTTTTCTGATCATTCCAGCCTCTTTCTTCTTTGCCTCTTTAGCATGATCATTCCAACCAAGTGGGCCCTGCATGAGGGAGACGAAGGGGTAATCAACCTCCTTTGTAGAATTTGCTCTACAGTAGGTGCAACAAAAACCATAGCATGAACAGGAATATGTAGAATATCACCATCCTTGATGTCAGCTGCATCAACATCAGTACCTGTATTTGCAGTATCTATATTCATAGGTGTAATAAGACGTCTTTCAACACCTTGCACAATATTCCATAGTCCGTTTACGACCAATACATGATGCATCATATAAGCCCACAATGGGTAATTTGTACCATCTAACTGATCCTCAACAACCAACATACGAAATACATCACTACTTTCAACCATGGCCACTAACTAAAATATGCTGATGCAGAAAAAGGATTGTATCTGAAAAAGTTGAACAGAACTACTCTAAATTCCTCCCTACCACAGTAGTTGCATATGTTCGTCAACAATTTTAATAATTGTCAGTGTCCAATGTGATCACGACTGTTAACCTCTACATCCGTGTATTCTAGAGTTTTTCTACTTACTTAATAGAATATAGTTACTTCATACCAACCTTCACTCTGCATACCAGAAGGTTAGATGGGTTTCTTGGTTGAGGAGTTATCCTATTACAAGGCCCCAGGCTTTTCCTTCACACTACTTTCTTTACTACACACTTTCAAATAATGGAGTTGACCATTACGCTTTCACTAACACACACGCTTAAGTCTTCCATCACTTAACTAGCAGATGAATACAAAACAACAATCTTTTAGTGAATACAATAGCTGGACAGTTACACAAATGGAACAGAATGTAATGAATCAATAGAATAGTAGAACAATAGACTCAAAGTTTGAGCAAGGATTATGCAATAATGCCCAAAGCACCACCAATGGTTACACCACACTACATGTGTGTCTCCTCACCCCAACCATTATATTAAGTACATCACTTGTAAGGGGTCCATCCCTATTTACAACTTTTCCTATAATCCTTCATTGAATATTGTCATACAAAAATATCAGATACACTACAAAGTTCCAAAATCTAGTGGCCCTAACAAGTTGATTTATGCATAGCCTTGGAACTAAGCATTGGCGAGTGGTAAAATGTTTATTTAGGTATCTCAAACGACACTTTGAGTTTGGGTCTCTTTTATGGTAGAGATGTTCAACCATACTTGCATGCTTTTACAAATAGAGATTCGGTTGGTTTTTCTGATACATGAGTGTCCACTAGTGGTAATATCTTTTTCCTTGGAGGATCATGCATATCTTGGTTGAGTAAGAAGCAAATTACTATGGCCACATCAATTTAAGAACCTGAGTATAGGGAAATATTCATAGGTACAATGGAATGTATATGGCTAAGATGCCCATTGATGGATCTATGCATGGAGACTGATGCACCTATGCATATTCTCACTGATAGTCATAGTGCATTGGTGCTTGCAAGAAATCCAATGTTTCATTCACGCACAAATCACATTGAGGTTCATTATCATTATGTTAGAGAGCACTTCATTCTGGAGATATTGATTGCATATGTGCATACACAATATAATGTGGTAGGCATATTCATCAAAGCTCTTCCACAAGAAAAGTTTGAAGCTTTTTGCAAAGCTTTAGGCTTATTACATTATGAGGATGATGTATCACTCCATGTATGTGTTCACATCATTCACTCCATTAGGGTTTGTTACACTTATGTGTCCCTCGATTAGCTTTGATATGAATTGTTTCCCTTTACATGGGCACTCCTTCTTTGCTCTTGTGTATACTTCTATTCGTGCTTCCTCACTTGCTCACGCACCCAACATGCTGAACGTCATATGATGAGCAAAATATTTGTTGATGTTTCAAAATTTAATGGTAATGCATGTTAAGTTGATTCAGGTGCTTCAAATCAAATGATTAGCGATGCAAAATGGTCTAGTAGTTTGCAAAATTTTATAATTCCATGATTTGTTGAAATAGGTGATGATACATCACATCCCATCGATCATACAAGAAACATAGCACTATTCATGGAGGATGGGAAAGTAAAAAAATTTGTTTATGTATTGCATGTTCCTAATATAAGGTTGAATTTTGATGGGTTATATGTGGAAGAATACAAGAAGAATGGAAGGTTGATCACCAAAGGTTACGAAGTGGGTAGGATGTTTACCTTGAATTTGAAAGTTCCTAAAATGTATGCAACCATGTTTGCAAAATATGTAGATGTTATTGCCAACATAGATATATGGCACAAAAAAATTGGGCATGCAAATTTGTAGAGGCTAAAGTTGATGTATTCAAAGAAATTTTGTCAACGGACTACTAAAGTTTAAGGTTGGAGAGATTGTTAAAAGTGCTTTCAGTTAAGCCCTTTTAATCTCGTTTCTGGGTTCTTGGGAGGGACAGTGGTCTGATAGTATAGAGGCCCTTTTTTTTTAATTTTCCCAATTCAATCATTCAATCAACAACTAACTACTTTCCGATTCAACACTTATCACTGCGCAATGCGTTTACCATGCGTATCAAGCACTTACGGATTCTCACAGAACTGTTAAGGTTAATCGTAATGTTACAGTAATCAACGATTAATTACCGAAACTGAATAAGCAAACACAGTACTCAGAATTCTTCAAAATCTGCAACACAACATCTCCAGCACGATCGCCCAGACAGATAGTCTAGCGATTCCTCTTGCCGGAAGAATGTCGTGCTTGCCTTTTCATTACTCAAAGGAGGGTTACATTTTTTCGCCACGCCTTTTCAGTGCATGCAAATATAGAGAATAAAATTACATAGAGATCCAATCCGGCGGCTAACACTGGCACGCACGGTGGACTCGAACCCAAAAAATGAAAATTACAATCAAGGCTCATCGATAATGCCCTGGACATACAAACTTCTAGCTAATTTAAAGGTTCGGGTAATCTTCCGTTTTAAGGAATCTAGCATATCTTTCAAAATGGTAGGCTCGATAAGTTGGGCATCAGTTCGAACCGAACTGGCAACGATAACTTGACTCATTAACGATTTTTTTTGTGTCTGCAAAAATGCTTCCTGAAGGTAAAACTCATTGGCGATGGCAGCATCTCTCCGTAGCTTCATTTCAGCGATCTCTGCATCAATGCGAGAAAGCCTATCTGCCTGAAATCCCAACTGCTTTTCTCGTCTTTCCAGCTCCTGAGCTTGATACTGGATAGTTTTATAGTAAGCATCTCGCTCTTTCTTAATAGCTTCCATCTCTTTCTATAACTGAATAGTTTGGCCAATTTTTGTTTCTAATTCATGACTTTTCTAAAAAAGGTCTTCAGATACCTACTTTAACTCGGCCGTGCTTTGCATGGCAAGGTCAGCCATTTCTTGTCCTTTCGGTTCTACCACTGCAAGATCTACGCTCTAGTAGATTTCCTAGCGCAACTCGGGCATCTTCTTTATCAGTCACTATTTGTTTTAACTGAACAATCTCTTCATCGCAAGCAGCCAGAAGAACGTTCTTTTCCTTCTATTCAGCAAGCGTGCTGTCCCATTAAGCAATCAGATTGTCTCGTTCGGCTAATTGTTCTTGAAATTGCTGGAGCTGAGTCTGCAATGCATGATTTTCGGCTTTAACCGCAAGCGCTTCTTCTTGGAGCGGGGCAATATCTGCTTCGAGTAAGTCAACCTTACTCTGCAACTCCTGTTGAATGTTCTGAGTTGCTATCTTCATCTAGAGGGGCAATTGCTTGGAAAATTGGATAAGAAGTTGGCCCATGGATGCCAATTCTGTGAACATGACTGCTGGGGGGGGGAAGAGAAGGAGGAGGTTGTGATGATGAGGCAGATAGCAGATGAGGGGAGGATGGTGGAGAGTAATCGGGAGAGGATAACGGATGAGTTGATGCCTCACAAATGGCAGTGGAAGGTGCCCCATGAAGAACTGCAACAGGGTCAGGAATGGTAGTTGGCAGAGGAAGAGGGATAAGAGCGGTTGATGCCAAAACTATTTCGGTCTCAATCTGGGATTCCACCAAAGCAGCGTTAGTAACTGCCTCTGCAGTTCCAATCATTTGCTTGATTGCATCTGCTTGGGCAGTGACTGCATCTGCTTCGACAGTGGCGGTTGGTGAAGAAGGAAATTGACAGTCTGTACCCCTAGAAGCTTCCGCTATCTCCTTCACAACCTCAACATCCGGTTGATGAGATTCCTCCCGCGATGAGACTTCAGCTACATCTGCCATGATCACATCTTGATCCGGCTGCTTGATAGAAGAAGATGGGACGGACTCTACCTGTAAGGAGGTGGTGGTATCATGGAAAGCTTCAACTTCTTAACCTGCATTGGAACCCTATACCTGGCTTTTGGATGGACTAACGCGTCTGTGTTTGCGGTGAAAAAAATGAAGCAAGTCTTCATCATCGTCGTCTTCGACCATCCGTGTAGATTCTTCATGTAACAAAATAGTATTGGGTGGGGGTTGCGCGGCTTGTACCACCGGAAGGAGAAGGGTAAGGAGATGAGGTAAACGAGTGCGAGGAATGTCATTCTTGGCTAATTGTTTTGTAACGGCTACACATTCACGGTGAATGCACCTAAAGAAAAAGGAGGTGAAAGTGACGGGCTCGCGGGAGGGAGTATCGATCATTGAGTAAAAAGGGCGGGAAATACCATATGTGCGTTTTTTCAGGCTTAACGCTGCGACAAGGAATTGCAGAGCGATACGCTCTGGTTCAGGTCGGCAAAGAATGGCAAACTCATTAGATGAGTGCCGGGGAAACAATTCCTTCATGGTGGCGAGAGGAAGGAGCGGTCCATTTTCCAACCCTTCCTGAGGAAGGCGGAATCCCTCAGCCACCGTGTTTGGAGTAATGACGACACGGGGGTTTAAACACGTCATTGGCCAGCACTGCTCTGTAGCAGGCATGGCGGCAATGGCAGAAATGATCTGCGCATGGAAAGGGTGACACTCCACTGAATGCCAAGGCAATTCAGCAAAGGCCAACAGGGGTTTTTAAAAAACGATCATGAGTACGGGCTTGGCGTAGCTGAACTTCTTGAAGAATCATGAAGCTTTCCAAGCGTTGTTCATCCAATGATCTGAGAACATCTAACCGGAATGGAAAAGATTCTTCCCGTAGCAATTTCTGGGATAAGGCTACACACAGGCTCGACACCACCACTTCCATTGGCGCAATAGCTTCCAGTCCATAAGCAAGTTTAAACGGAGTTGTTTCGGTAGCCACTTTATACGTGGTCTGGTAAGCCCACAAAACGGCAGGTAAGAGCTGGTCCCATCGTTCCGGACACTCCAAGATCAGTTTTTGGAGAATATTTAGCAGAGTCTTATTAGTGCTCTCAGCAAGACCATTCATACGTGGATAGTAAGGTGAGCTGAATTTATGCACAATCTGGAAAGTCTGAGTCAGCACTTGCATTAAGGTATTTGCAAAATGTGTACCTTGGTCCGTCACTATCTCTAGAGGTAATCCATATCGACGGAAGACATCCTTCATCAAACATTTGGCCACTGAAACAGCTGTGGCAGAACGTAGAGCCCAAGCTTCCGCCCACCTAGTGGCATAGTCTGTACAAGTCAAAATATATCGGTTGTTGGTGAGAGTAGCTGGGGGTGCAATTAGGCCAATGAAATCTAAACCCCACTTCTGAAAGGGTTCAAGAGGTAGGACAGGTTGGAGAGGAAAGAAATGTCGCTGCAAGGGCTGTCCAGACCATTGACAGACATCACACTGCTGCACAAATTTAACATCTCTGTACATTGTAGGCCACCATAGCCCACTTTGCAAGATTTTGCGATGAGTGAGATCAGCTATGAAGTGTCCTCCAGTGGGTGATGAGTGAGCCATGGCAATAACGGAGGCCGATTCATAGGGACGGATACATCAATCTGGGATTCCACCAAAGTAGCGTCAGTAACTGCCTCTGCAGTTCCAGTCATTTGCTTGATTACATCTGCTTGGGCAGTGACTGCATCTGCTTGGACAGTGGCGGTTGGTGAAGAAGGAGATAGACAGTCTGTACCCCCAGTAGCTTTCGCTATCTCCTTCACAGCCTCAGCATCCGGTTGATGAGATTCCTCTCGCGATGAGACTTTAGCTACATCTGCCATAATCACATCTTGATCCGGCTGCTTGATAGAAGAAGACGGGACAGACTCTACCTGTAAGGAGGTGAAGGTATCATGGAAAAATTCAACTTCTTGACCCACATTGGAACCCTGTACCTGGCTTTTGGATGGACTAACGCGTCTGCGTTTGCGGTGAAAAAAATGAAGCAAGTCTTCATCATCGTCGTCTTCGACCATCCATGTAGATTCTTCATGTAACAGAATAGTATTGGGTGGGGGTTGCATGGCTTGTACCACCGGAAGGAGAAGGGTAAGGAGATGAGGTAAATGAGTGCAAGGAATGTCATGCTTGGCTAACTGTTTTGTAACGGCTACACATTCACGGTGAATGTGCCTAAAGAAAAAGGAGGTGAAATTGATGGGTTCGCGGGAGGTAGTATCGATCATTGAGTAAAAAGGTCGGGAAATACCATATGTGCATTTTTGCAGGTTTAACGCTGCGACAAGGAATTGCAGAGCGGTACGCTCTGGTTCAGGTCAGCAAAGAATGGCAAACTTATTAGATGAGTGCCGGGGAAACAATTCCTTTGTGGTGGCGAGAGAAAGGAGTGGTCCATTTTCCAACCCTTCCTAAGGAAGGCGGAGTCCCTCAGCCACCGTGTTCGGAGTAATGAGGACACGGGGGTTTAAACACGTCACTAGCCAGCACTGCTCTGTAGTAGGCATGGCGGTAATGGCAGAAATGATATGCGCATGGAAAGGGTGACACTCCACTGAATGCCAAGGCAATTCAGCGAAGGCCAACAATCCCCGAGTGCGCAAATACTCACTCACATATGGAGTGAGACCCGCATGGAAGGTTGCTATGTTAGCCAGAGCTTCCATGGTGCACGCACAGATAGACGAAGACACAGAGTACACACTGGTCACAAACACACAAACACAATAGTGATTAACAACGAAAGAAACAAGATTAAGTAAGAGCACGGGGAAAATTAGGCGGCAAGAACCCTAATCATAATGCAGTATCGAAAATATATCCTTCATCAGGGTGACATGCATGCATTAATAGGAGTAGCGACACAGAGGCGGCCATTAATCATGATTAGATGAGCAAAACGGAAGGATTATGACAGTTGGTCAACTGAAACAAGGGGGGTAGAAAAGAAAATCAAGTGACAAGCGAAAAAAATAAAGAGTAAAAAGACTGAAGACACCTCATGAGTTGGTAGATGGCGGGTGATAGGGACGAAGCTTCGAACCATTAATCGCTTTAGGGAGAAGGTGACCAGCCAAGGTAGATAAAAGAAAAGTTGCAGGTCCCACTTCAGCAATCCGGTATGGGCCGAACCACCGTAGCTTAAATTTTATGGCAGATCTATTGGCTTTAGCATTATAGAATAAAACGAGTTGGCCAATCCTAAATACAGGGGTTTTTAAAAAACGATCATGAGTACGGGCTTGGCGTAGCTGAACTTCTTGAAGAATCATGAAGCTTTCCAAGCATTGTTCATCCAATGATCTGAGAACATCTAATCGGAATGGAAAAGATTCTTCCGGTAGCAATTTTTGGGATAAGGCTACACGCAGGCTCGGCACCACCACTTCCATTGGCGCAATAGCTTCCAGTCCATAAGCAAGTTTAAACGGAGTTGTTCCAGTAGCCACTTTATACGTGGTCCGGTAAGCCCACAAAACGGCAGGTAAGAGCTCGTCCCATCATTCCGAACACTCCAAGATCAGTTTCTGAAGAATATTCAGCAGAGTCTTATTAGTGCTCTAAGCAAGACCATTCACACGTGGATAGTAAGGTGAGCTGAATTTATGCACAATCTGGAAAGTCTGAGTCAACACTTGCATTAAGGTATTTGCAAAATGTGTACCTTGGTCTGTCACTATCTCCAGAGGTAATCCATATCGAGGGAAGACATCCTTCATCAAACATTTGGCCACCAAAACAGCTGTGGCAGAATGTAGAGCCCAAGCTTCCGCCCACCTAGTGGCATAGTCTGTGCAAGTCAAAATATATCGGTTGTTGGTGAGGGTAGCTGGGGGTGTAATTGGGCCAATGAAATCTAAACCCCACTTCTGAAAGGGTTCAAGAGGCAGGACAGGTTGGAGAGGAAAGAAATGTCGTTGCAAGGGCTGTCCAGACCGTTGACAGACATCACACTGCTGCACAAATTTTAACAACATCTCTGTACATTGTAGACCACCATAGCCCACTTTGCAGGATTTTGCAATGAGTGAGATCAGCTGTGAAGTGTCCTCCAGTGGGTGATGAGTGAGCCATGGCAATAACGAAGGCCAATTCATGGGGAGGGATACATCTGAGCAGGACACCAGTCTGATCTATGTAATACAGTTGACCCACAAACAACCAGAATCGTCGACTGTAAAGTGTAATTTTCTAGCTCAGAGTAGCGGGAGTATTAGGAGGAAGACAACCATCAGTAAGAAAAGTCATTAACATATCATAGTATGCAGGAGCAACAGGAAGTTTTGCAGTTTCTTCAGGAGCTGCATCGGTTACGTAAATCGTCGGCGTCATGTCATCAACACCTGCCGGAGGCTCGCGGGAATCCAGACGAGATAAAACGTTCGCCAAGACATGTGCCGTACCTGGTCGGTGAATAACTTCATAATCAAACTCCTGTAATAGTAAAACCCATCTTGCCAGTCTGCCGCCTAAGTGTTGTTGGCGAACCAAATACACTAGTGCGGCATGATCCACATGGAAAGTGAATCATTGTCCCAACAAGTAATGCCGGAACTTCTTAACAGAATATACCAGACCAAGACACTCTCGTTTGGTCACGGAGTAATTTCTCTCTGCGGGAGCTAATCTGCGGCTCGCATAGTACACTGGTCAAAACCATTTGTCGGTTTGTTGCATCAGCACACTGCCAATCGCTATGTCTGACGCATCCACAAATACATGGAATGGACATTCCCAATCAAGCGGTTGCAAGATTGGAGCCTGCGTCAGTAAGACCTTCAAATGATCAAATGCTCTTTGACACTCATTAGTCCATTCGTATTTACGCGGGGTGCTAGTCATAAGTCGGTTGAGTGGCATTGCTAGATGAGCCAGCCATCGTAAGTGTCTGCCATGCCACCTGATCTGGCCAAGAAACCGCATAACTTCTTTGGGTGTCTTTGGGACTGGTGCCTCCAACACTGCTGCTACCTTATCAGGGTCTACCTGTATGCCTTGTTTGGAGATGATATGATTGAGCAGCTTCCCACAGGAGACTGCAAAGACCGATTTGGTAGGATTCAAACATAATCGATACTCCCGACACTTTTCAAAACATCACCGTAAATGATATAGGTGTGCCGAAGTATCACCAAATAATGAAAAATCATCCAAATAGACTTGCATAAACATTGTTAGGTAAGGTGAGAACACTTCCTGCATACATCTTTGGAATGTACTCGGGGCGTTCCGCAAATCGAACCACATTACGGTGCATGCATAGACGCCCCAATTGGTGATGAATGCCATCTTCAGTATATCCTATTCCGCCATCCTCACTTGATTGTATCCACTATAGCCATCCAGGAAAGAATACATTTCGTGACCTGCTACCTCATCAAGCATCGTATCTAGAAAAGGAAGAGGGAACGGATCCGGTATGGTGGCTGCATTAAGCTTCCGATAGTCAACACAAATGCGTAACTATTTATTTTTCTTAGGCACTATCACTATGGGCAAGATCCACTCTACATGTTTGATAGGGACAATGAATCCAACCTTCAACAAGCGATCTAGTTCCGCTTTTACTTGGGCTGCATAATGCGGGTTCATCTGATAGCTAGATTGCTTGAAGGGCCGTGCATCTGGCTTTAGCACCACCCTGTGTTGATAAATTCGTGGGTCAAGATCCTTCATGTCTCTGTAATCCCAAGCGAAGACATCTGAGAATTCACATAGTATTTGCACCAAATCGTCTTGGAATTTGTCTGCTAATCCTGCCTTAATTTTTACTGGTCTCGGGTTGACCGTGTCACCCAAATTGTACATTACCAGCTGATCCTCCGATACATAGAACTGCCGAGGCTTTGCCAAGTCATCAACTGGCTGCAACAGTTGTTGTAATGTCGATTCATCCATAGTTATGTCGGCATCTGCTTCAGCTTCTCCGGTCAGTGGTACGACCGTACAAACTGTCGGACTTCAATTATTTGCTACCGACTGTAAGTCTACAATACCTAATGCGATGAGGTCCTTGTTTAACTTGAGGAAAGCCTCCTCCTCATCATCAGATAGCCCATCCAACATATGGACTGGCTCTACGACATATGGGCATGCATGTAGATCACAAGGTTGCATAGCATCCAATGTAACGACATATTTCCGGTGATTATTCTTAAAAATTAACTCTTGAGCTAACCAATCCTGCACAACCTTGGCTTGCTTTAGCCATGGTCGATCGAAGAGTAACTTGTAGTCAAGGCTAGATTTGGGTAACTCCAGGACTACAAAAGTCATTTTAAATGTAGTTCCCTGCAGGGTTATAGGAATATTACGCACTAGTCCCACCGGATGGACTCTGGATTGGTCCGCCATTCGCACAAAGAACTGCACTGGTTCAATTTGGGTCCAAGCCAGTTTCTTACAGAGTGAAGCTGTGGCAATATTCACTCCAGACCCTCCATCAATTAAAACTTGTGTGATCCTCTGGTTTTTATACCAAACGGTGATCAGCGGTACCGTATGATCCATTTCGGGTTGTATGGTCGCAGTTACCGGAGTACATGAAGGTCCGGGGCTGACTTGTTGTTGGAATTGCTGTCTTACACTAGGAACTAGGGCGAGCAACTGTCCCAGAGGAAGTGTGATTGAGGCCTTACATATAACGTCCCATACCTGGTCTGTTTGTGCTGGAGTCATCACCAACTCTGGTTCCGATTCTGATGTTGTCGGGGCAAAATTCTGTGCATTCAGTCTTGCATTTGGCAGAGGAGGCTGAGTTACCGGAACTGGGTCAGAGAACACCATCGGCTCCTTAGTTGTCCATTGACTGGCCTTTGTAAAAATCTGTTGTTGCTCACGAATCTCGGGCTCGAAAACTTCAGCTGCTAGTTGCAACTATTTTCCCGATCTTGTCTGTACTGCGGCTACTTGTGAATCAACCGGGGAAATATAAACCATATCTGTCATCCGATTTTATCTTTCTTTTTTTCTTTTGTCATACTCTACGGCTTCTTTACAAAATCTATGAATATGCCCAACCTCGCCACAGAAATGACAACGAGGGGGTGGGAGAGAGGTGCCTTTAGCCGATGTACCCACATGCCATCGATTTTGATTGAAATTGTTACTTTGCGGACCCCGATAGTTCCTGTATCCCTGCTGCTGGTTGGTCCACAATTGTGGCGGTACGTAATGGTTGGCTGGCTGCCCCTGCTCTTGTATTATGGCGTTCACTGCCGCTCTTCCCTGCACCTTTGCATTGTATGCACATGTTTCTGTTGAGTGCCCTGACGTGTTACAAATGGCACAATACATTTGGTTGAGAGCACATGTGGAACTAGTGTGACCGGGATTCTTACACTTAGTATAGTACACTTGTTTGGACGGATCCTCGGTCACGTTCTTACTTGCTTTCAACCATTCTAGATCCTCCGTAAACCCTCCAACTTTGTGATCGGATTCAATCTATTGATGAACCATTGTGTTATGACATCGTCTGGCAAGTTGGCATGCACCGGTGGCAGCTGCCGCAAGTGAGTTCTGAACAGTGTCGCATACTCCTGGACACTCTGGTGTGGTTTCTGCCGATTGTTTTGCAAATAGCCAAAAATTTCTGCAGGGTTCTTCTTCAAGTGAAACCTCTGTAGGAACGCATCCTTCACATCGTCATAATTACCGAAATGTTTGATATCGGATTCTGTCAGCCACCTCGCTGCTTCATTAACCAGCATGGCCTGAAACACTATGGCCTTATACGCCGGATCTGGTGGGTGGTTCAACACTGCATAACTGATTTCAAATGTGCGAACATGTGCGTCGGGGTCATCCCCCAAAAATCCACCAAATTTCGTATACGTGACCCTTTCTGGTGCCGGACACGACGGGATAACATGTTGCTGCTGAAATTGCGGTTTCGACTATGGTGGTGTTTGTTGCTGTTGCTGTGAACTACTCATGGTGCTATTGTTGGTGGTGTTGTTGTTACCTGAATTTTGGGGAGATATCTCTTGATCTTCCTGAACTGTATAGTCAACTTGCTCACCTTCCGGTCCTAAAATGGTGTTGAACTGTTTTCTTAACTCCAAGTCTAGCAGCCTTTTTTCAACTTTGGTGTCGAAATTAGGTAGACTTGCACCGAAAAGTGGTGAACGCAGTAAGTGTCCACCAGGAAGCACCACAGTGTCACCGAAAAACTTCAAATTGCCACCAAGTGATACCAAACTTCCACCGAAACCCGCGGAAGTCTCACCGGACCAGACTACACTATTACCGAAAACATTCTCACCCGATAACGCGAACTTGTTCTAAAAAATAACCAAATTTTGACCCGATAGTGCGGAACTGACTCCACACTGTGTCTCTGTACAACCAGAAATCACCGTACTTTCTCCAAAAGGTATCGGACTCACATCGGAATTCATCGGAATCTCGTCATGTTCTGTCGAACTACCACCGGAATTGCTGCTGGCTGGCTGCACCGAGCCTTCTGCAACTTGACTTAACTAGCCTGTACTTCTACCACCTTGGGGTGTTCCTAATAAGTTTGGAACTGCCCAGGGATGTTGATCTCTATGGTATTTGGGGTATGATTCACCGGAGCATGTTACCGACATATATCAAAGAATTCTTCATCGATCTTTAATCTTCTGTGCAACCAACTACTCCATTTCCCACAGACGGCACCAGTGGTAAAAGTACTTTTTGTTAAGCCCTTTTAATCTCGTTTCTGGGTTCTTGGGATGGATAGGGGTCTGATAGTACAAAGGCCTTTTTTTTTAATTTTCCCAATTCAATCATTCAATTAACAACTAACTACTTTCCGATTCAACACTTATCACTACGCAATTCATTTACCATGCGTATCAAGCACTTACAGATTCACACAGAACTGTTAAGGTTAGTCATAATGTTACGGCAATCAACGATTAATTACTGAAACTGAATAAGCAAACACAGTACTCAGAATTCTTCAAAATCTGCAACACAACATCTCCAGCACGATCACCCAGACAGACAGTCTGGCAATTCCTCTTGCCCAAAGAATGCCGTGCTTGGCTTTTCATTACTCAAAAGAGGGTTACATCTTTTCACCACGCCTTTTCAGTGCGTGCGAATATAGAAAATAAAATTAGATAGAGATCCAATCCAGCGGCTAACAAGATCCAAAAGGTATGCGAAGCATATCAATTTGGTAAACAATCAAGAGCGTAATTATTGCATGACAAGCATGTTAGTAAGAATGTACTAGAGATAGTACATACAAATGTTTGGGGTCCTGAAAGGACTAAATCCATGATATGTTGTAGGTTTTATGTCATATTCATTGATGACCATACACATAAAGTGTGGGTATATGTTGCTCTAGCACAATGGTAAGTACCATGTTCAGAAGCTCCACCTCCTTAATGTCGATCCGTGAAAGAGATATGATTGATATGAAGATCATGAACACATGAAGTAGTGAAGGTGAAGGTGAGAATCATGAAAATGCACACACACACACCTCACTCTCTCACACTCTAAGACTAGATACAAATATGCATAAAGCCTAAGAGAAAAGAGAGTTCTTCCATTCATTTCAAAATAGATACATGAAGCACGTCGAACCAAGAGCTCTCCTTCTTTACAAAAATGAGCCTCTATATATAGGCTTGAATCTATTTCCCATGTGCTCCTTTTGACTAGTAAAAAAGGGAACACATGCATAACTAACATATCTCAAAAAGATATTTTCAAATATTCTCTAACAACCATATCAAAATACGTGCGTGGGGATTTTTTTAGACTTCTTCCAAAAAGATGGGTATTTACAAGCTTCCAAAGCCTTACTTTTGGAGAAATATTAAAAAGGGGCCTAAGACGATGTTCTCATGTGCAAGCCTCCAATATACATAGAAAGGGTATCTTTATAAGCAAAAGAGGGTTTCTATGCACAAAAGAAAATGTGTTCACACCCTGTAACCCAATAGGTGGAAAGACGCCTTTGTGGTTTGGGAGGTGCATATAAGAATATTAGAACTTCTACTTATATAAGGGAAAATATTCTAAATTTTGCTGATTTGCTGTCCATGCTTATTATTGAAGAAAAAAAGTTTGGTGAGGACTCAAACTTCCAAGCAAAACCTAGTTCTCAGTAGGTATTCTACTTTGGTAGAGGAAGAGGTAGAGGTAGAGGTTTTGAAAGTGGAAGAGGAAATAGTAGCCAAGACCAAGGTCAACATCAGAATCATTCAGGAGATAGAGGATAGTTTCGAGGTAGGGGGAGCCAAAGAGGCCACATAATTTTTCAAAGAAATGATTTAGGTAATGATAGTAAAGGATGTTGGAATTGTGGTAAACCTGGAAACTTTGAACATGATTGCTGCATGTTGAAGAATCAATATAACAGAAGGTAGCAAAGCAACTATGCATCCACAAGTGCAAATGATTCTGAGAAGCTGCTCATGGTCCAACATCACATGATGAATACAATGTCTATTGATGTTCAAAATTGAATGGTAATGTCTAGTGTGCTGATTCAGGTGCTTCAAATCATATGACCAATCATGCAAAATGTTTAAGTAGTTTGTAGAAATTGCCAATCCCTAGATATGTTGAAAGAGGTGATGACACATCACATCTTATCGAGCATACATGAAACATAGCATTGACGATGGAGGAACAGAAGGTAAAACATCTTGCTAATGTGCTGCATGTTCCAAATATAACAAATAATCTAGTTTCTATTGGACAAATGGTTGACCAGAGATTACAATTCAAGTTCAATGTTGATGGGTTATATGTAGAAGAGTACAAAAAAGATGGAAGATTAATTGCCAAAGGAAACAAAGTGGGTAGGATGTTCACCTTAAATGTGAAAATTCTTGAAATGAATGCATCCATGTTTGCAAAAGGTGCAGGAGTTATTCTTGATATAGAGATCTGACACAAACAAATTGCACATGCAAATTTCTAGAGGTTGAAATTGATGCAGTTAAAGGAGATTTTCAATGGACTACCAAATTTCAAGGTTGCAGAGATGCAAAAGGTATGTGCAACATCTCAATTTGGTAAACAATAAAGAGCATCATTTCCACATGATAAGCGGGTTAGTAAGAATGTGCTAGAAATAGTACATACAGATGTTTAGAGTCCTGCAAAGACCACATCTATGGGAGGTTGTAGGTTTTATGTTACTTTCATTGCTGACCATACACAAAAAGTATGGATATATTTCATGAAAGATAAGAGTGAGTTGTTCACTCACTTCCATAATTTTAAGTCTATGGTGGAGAAGCAGATATGGAAGTTTGTTCAGACATTAAGATCTAATGGAGGAGGTGAATACATGTCTGTTGCAGAGCTAGAGAGCGCACAAAGCAGAGAAAAAAACGGGCCCCAAAATTTTTCCGATTTGGACTACATATTTTTGTATCATATTCATTCTTGTAATATAGTTTCCCTTGTAAATGCACTAGAGGAGTCCTCTAGATGCATCCCCACAGAAAAGTAGAGAATACCCATGTACAATAGTAGGAAATTAGTCTCTTAGTGAATAAAGTGCCGGTCACTTGTGTGAAAGAACCATTTTTAGGGCACTAGTATATAAGTCAAATGTGACTCTTTGTAAAGAACTTTTTGCCATTGTGAGAAGAGAGAGCACAGAAATTCGAATTTGTGTCTTCTTCCCTCCTTATCTTCTTCTTCGTGAGCTTGTATGCATGTGTATTGCTTGGAAAGAGTGCTTGTGAGTGTTGTCTATCCTCGAGAGTGTTTCTTTGCTGTAGGAAAGGTGTGTGCGAAGTGTAGGAAGTGCTGAAGTGTAGGAAAGTATTCCCGCGACTCAGTATTTCGCTCATAACTTGAAGTAGGAGCGTCGGAATTGAGTGAAACCACTGTCATTGGATGCGTCTTCTCGAGAGCTTCGAAACGCATATGCTATTCGCTATATTTGGAGTTCGGAGCTGGGAGAAAAGTCCAAAATACTGATGGCTGTTGCACCAAGTATCGTTTCGCCTTGACCAACAGTTGGAGCTTGTTTGGATAAGTCTTTGCCTCATTTACATTCTTTGAGTAGTTCATTTGCATTGACCATTACATGATTGCATGTCTTCATACACTCGGCTAGGTTTGTATACTCTTTGGATTGATATTTAAAAGCGTGTATCCCCACTATATGCACTTGTGAGGGGATTGAGGTATAGTCTCTTTCTCCGCAAGTCCCTAAGTTGATACTTAGGTCAACACACTTTTTGGCGCCGTTGCCGGGGAGTGACGAATCAAACCGAGGCATTCGTGTGATGGTAAGTAGCTTTTTGCATTGAAGTAAGTGGAGGAGCGGAAATCTTCTCTTCTTTGGTAAGTCATTTTCAGCCTCACTTGCTACTTCTCATTCTTGGAGTGTGTGTAGTGAGTTGTTAATTTAGGGAAGTGAGTAGAAGGAGTAGAGTAGGAGTGAGTAGAGAGTGGACCAAATCATTAGAGTAGGTTTTAGTTTTGTTCAAAAAAAAGGGTTCTTTTTTGTAAGCTAGAAACTTCCAACTATAAAAGCCAAAAAATCTCATTTTGCAAATCACTTGTTAAACAAGTATCGTGAGTGCAACTGTCGAGTATCGCGTGAGCTAGCAGAGATCGTGGGCGAGGAAACAAGCATTTGGGGAGTGCACAGAGCAAGAGAAATTGATAAAGGGATTCTAGGTGCCACCAAGGTAAGCTAGCCCATCATTTTAATCAAAATTTTTCAAGCAAATCAAATTAGGAAAGAAAAACGATCTGCGCTGAGTATCATTAGAACTTTCAGGGGGCAAGAAGTTGTGTTTTGATTGATACAGTGAGGGAGGATAAGAGAGAAGAGCTAGGTGAGCAAGGGGGTAAAATCAAAAACTCAAAAACATTTGCAAAAATTTGAAAAAGGGTCAAGTATCGTTTTTGCTCCCGCGGTCGAGTATCGCGATATTTGTCAAGTATCGTGGACTCCTGTGGTCGAGTATCGCGATATTTCCCTAATATCGGTATCGTTTCGATCAGAGATCGTTTGAGCCCAAAGATCGTGTATCGTTTGGCTCAAGTATCGTGTTCCAGAGATCGCGATACTTGCCAAAGATCGTCGATCGTTTTGGATTAAAGATCGGTATCGTTTCGGTCAGATATCGTGTATCGTGTATCGTTTGGATCAGCGATCGTGTATCGCTTGGTTCAAAGATCGCGATATTGATCAGAGATCGGTATCGTTCCGATTAGAGATCGTTTCTGAAGTATCGTCTTAGTGAGGTATCGTATATCGTTCGGTGCAGGTATCGTGTCGGTGAAGTTTCGTTTTGGTCCAAGTATCGTGTATCGCGTCCCAGAGATCGCGATACTTGCCAGCGATCAAGTATCGTTTTGACTCAAGTATCGTATATCGTTTTCACTCAGATATCGTGTATCGTGTCCATCAAGTATCGTTTGGTCAAAGATCGTTTGCCAGCGATCGTTTGCCAGAGATCGTGAGGGTCAGATATCGTGTATCGCGGGATTTCAAGTGTCGTGTATCGTTCCAGCCAAGTATCGTTTTATCCAGAGATCGTCTAGAGAAGAGATCGCGATACTTCCCACATATCGGATATCGTCTATTCCAAGTATCGTCTCCCTTCAGGTATCGTGTATCGTCAGAGGGTGAGTATCGCCAGTTCCAAGTATCGTCTGTAGCCAGAGATCGTGGATTTTGGAGGCTAAGTATCGCGACTTGACAAGTGAATTTCAGTCAATTTTTAGCCAAAATTCTTCCTATATTTCTAACTCAGAGTGAAGGGTGCCAAAGGCTAAAAGGTTAACAAAGACTGATCAGAGCTTAGAGGTGGATGAACTTGAGATCCGGAAGAACCCTAGGAAGCCGAAGAAGTGTAATTTCTTCCGTAGGGAGTGTAGCCGAACCAACTAGCTGTTCACACTATTCTGAGACCTCCAGTGAGTCAGAAGGAGAAATTCCCATGGCTTCAGAGGATATGCAAAACACTATACCCATGATTAGCTTGATGTCAATCATTGAGGGAGAATACAGAACCTCCTTGGAGTATGTGAACACAAACCACAACCAGATCCCTATCTATTTGGATGGTCTAAACAGATCAGTGGCCAGACTGAAGAAGGCTTCTGAGGCTTACATAGTGCCCAGACCAGCAGTCAAGTACGTAGGAGGTTTTTACGTGGACAAACAAGATATTCAATACTTGGTCACAGAACACCCGGAAATCATTAATGAGCGTGGCGAGGAAAATAATGCTTCGAGTTTAAATGGAGGTGGAAACGAAGAGCAAGTAACTACTCCTAGAGGGAGATCTACGATTACAAAAATTTGGAGAGGAGACCTGATTCCCCAGGATGACACTCTAATAGATGTGTATCTGATCAATGGGATGGAGCATTTGCTCAGAACCCATTCCTCGATATGGGAAGCTGCTCCTAATCCAGTTACCATCTATGAGTTACAAGACCCTGAGTTCCCCACCATCATCACATATTTGGATAAAAATCACAGAAGATATTGGCCAATAACAGAATTAGAGAGAGCTGAGCTGAAATATCAGAACATCCCAGTGTTTCCCCCTAGGGACCAAGCCACTACTTCACGGAATCCACTAGGAACATCACAGAATGATTCATATCAACAGTCGGGACAAACACAACAGACACAACAAATCCAGATCCCAGTCAGACCACATGTGCAATTTGCAATGCCTGCCACTAATCCTAATTACCGGCCACAACCAGCTATTGACCCAAGACATGGAGTTCATGCTCCAGCCAGACCACCGGTAGTGAGAGGACCAGGTATACCAATAGGGAGACCAATCCTCCCAGTGATGCCTAGACAACCTGAAGCAGGAAGGAGACTAAGACCGATCCAAGTTGCCAAGTGCATGAGAAATCATTATGATGGCTCTAGTGAACCCTACAACCACATAGCTGAGTTTAAACAAGTAGTTAGAGCCGAGCAGGTAGATGACTTTCTGATTCAGTATGAGTCTTTTGGCCTTACCTTGTCAGACACAGCTTTGGCCTGGTTTCAGCCACTGGACCCGAATACCTTTCAGAACATGGAGCAGGTATATCAAGAAATGATTGAAGAATTTACCAAATCAGGAATTAAAAATAATTCTTCATCATTAATCCACAGCTTCAAACAAGTCCCTACCGAGTCAGTAAGATTGGCAGCAAGGATATTCAAGCAGTATGTGGATAGATGCCCCGTAGAAGAGAGACCGACGCAAAACAAAATGGTATCATTGTTCTTGGAAGGATTGTTGAACGGAACTTTGAGGTCATTAGTGTATGTAAAGAGAGTTCAAACTTTGCAAGAGTGTATGAAGGAATGTATAGACCTAGAAGATAACCTTGCCGAAGACTTGAAAATACCCCAAGGTAGTTTGAAGAGCGAAGAGTCAGCCAGTAGCACATCAAAATCCAAAAACAATGTGGAAGAAATAGCAGATTTAGTAGCAAAAAAGCTGAACGTCCAAGGACAGAGGAATTATCCCACTAATCCCATGAGACTGCCTATGCTTAGAAGATGTATGCAGTGCGGAGGAGATCATCCTTCTCATTTGTGTACTAGAGGAGTAGTCCCACCACCTGCCTATGCTCCTCATAGACCCTCTGTCCCCGGACCTCTACAATATTGCAGCATAGAGCAGAGATATACAAACCATAGCACCGAGAACTGCCCTTACAATAGGCAAACCAGACCCACCCAGCCTTATGTGAGACCATATGGATACCCTCAGAATCAGCAGGGAGGTGAAGCCTTTAGATATCCCTCATATCAGCCGCAGGCACCAGTACCACGACCATACGCATATCAGGGATATACGCAACCACAACCAGTACTAGGACAACAACCGCCCCACCCTCAGAACGTTGTCCCAGTCAAAATCGCACAACCAGAAGAAAACCTAGAGAGAGCTATAGTGCCAGTCACACCTTTGACTAGTAATGACCCATATGACTCATTTTATGACCCTAGTCAAGGAGCATACCCTAGTTATGAAAGCTCTATAATGGAATATGGACAACTGCATGAACCATATGCTTATGGCATGGAGGCACCAGAGAGTTCATATAATTATGAGCAGGACTATGTGTCCTTAATGTACACAGCTCCTAGAGCAACCATGCCACCTCGACCAATGAATAGACCGCCTGTACCCAGAGGACCATGCTACAGATGTGGAGGTGAACACTATATTAGAGAATGTACGTTACCAAACCCACCACCACCACAACGAATTTGGGAAGGCTACTGTAGCGATTGTGGTAGGGAACATCTTTTCAGAGATTGTCCTAAGAATCCCAACAAAGTCACATCTAATGTGCAGATTAATGTGATAGAAGTGATTGAATCATCAGGGAGCGATAAAGAGTACACCGTACCCTTGAAGGCCATAACAAGAGCCAAGGCCAGAGAGAACCCTGATAAAACGGATGAGAATAATCAAAGTGACAAAGAGGGGAATATACCCATCCCTCACAGAGTAGAAGACTCCGAAGAACCAGAGAAAAGTATCACCAGTAAAAGATCCCAGAGATGGAAGAACCGGAGAGATAAGATAAAAGAAAAAAAGTTATTACAAAAGAAGGAAAATGAAAAGAGTAAACAGGAACCAACGAAGGAACCGCAAGTGGAAAAAGAAAATAAAAATGAGAATAAAAGGGAGGAGGTAGGGTCAGTCTTAGCAGACCCAATGCCTGAAGAATTAGCCATGTGGATTCAGGCATACAAGGCGAGAATAAAAGCAGGACCTACCATAGAGCATCATGAGAGAGAATATCCGAGAGGCGACTTAGAGAAAGAAAGATTGGAAATCTGCAAAAAACTGATAGAAGTTGCCCAACAAACCTTAGAAAAACCCGCAACACCTTTACCAAATAACCGAATTTCCGAAGGAGAATTCCAAGAGTGCCTAAACACTCAGGAAAAGCCTGAAGTAAAGAGACCTCAGAACGAAGAACATGGTGTTGAGAGAAGAGAAGGATTCATAGTCCCTGAAGTAGAAGGAGACTGGACTAAGGATCTATGGGCACGAGTCCAAGAGGACAAGTGGAAAAAGGTAGAAGGAATGGAACCACCCTTTGAAGAATTGGAAGCAGAAAATGAAATAGAGGGGTCAATACCTGAACTAAATTCAGAGGAAATTTTTCCGATGGATGCAAGTGACAAGGAAGAAGAAGATGTAAAGGAACTACCCAACTACACCGGGGAGTACGAGCATAACTCGGAATTGTATCGCATTCCATCAATAGCGAGACGGGAAACGAACCCATCAGTTCAAACATCTGAGATCATACAGCGTCTTAGAGAGGTGAAAATCCCATGTACCTTAACATTCGAGGAACTGTTAAAGGTAAAACCACACTTAAAAGAGAAATTGATCAATCAATGGGAAGTCAAGGAGGAAAAGAAAGAGATAGCTGACGAAGTAAAAACAGTGAGAATTCCAGTGGATAAGGTAGGAGACTTTAGTGAAGGAGATGAAGGAAATACATGCCTGCCAATCACCTATAGGGGTTACACTACCAAAGCCATACTAGATTCAGGAGCTGGTGTCGGCATTGCTACCAAAGAAATTTGGGAGAAATGGGGACAACCAGCATTGAGACCAACGTGCATGAAAATACAAATGGCAGATGGACATACGGAAAAACCCTTAGGATTGTTGGAACGAGTAGTCTTCACTACGTGTGGAGTGGAATTTGAACATACTTTAGCAATTTGTCACTTCGAAAGGCCAAGCAATTATGAAATGATCTTGGGAAGGCCTTTCATGAGACAGCTAAAGGTCGTACAAGATTGGGGAAAAGATGCAGTATATCTACAACACGCAGGAACCACCACTAGGATAAACCTACATACATACACGTATCAAGATGTACCACCTCTACAATGGAATCAAATCCATAAAGAGGAAGATGATCAATCTGTTCATAGTGCAGGTTCTAGTGATCAATCCTGGATGAACGAGGACACTCATCTGTGGATATGTCAAGCTGCAAAGAAGGAAGAAGAGAGAAGAAAAGGATGGCAGCAGAAACAAGGAATAGTTAGATCTGTACAAGACCCAGCCTATATGCCACAAGTATTTCCGGATGAAGAATTCGAACCTCACGGTTGGATGGAAATCTTAGCTACACTCGATGTCTGTGTAAACGAAGAAGTAGTGACCATGAACGAATGTATTGATGAGGAGGGTTATGATGTTAGTTTGTATATGGTAGTCCTTCAGGAGGCAGAAGAAGGAGAAGTGATCGAGAAAGACTGGAAGGAGGACTACGAGAGCATCGAAATGGAACCTGAACCCATGGATCTAGGGATTAGTACCACCAACATAGATATCACTGCCAATGAAAAACATAAGGAACTCACACAAAAAGAGGAATTAGAAGTTGAAAGGGAATTAGAAGATGAAGAAAACAAACTCCAAGACCAATTTGAGGTACCAGCTCATTTTAAAAAATACGAAGTGGAAGAGAGGAAAATTGCTATTCAAATGCCTAAAAGAGAAGCACAACCTGGAATAGCATATGATAATAAGGAGCAAACCAAAAAGATAGTGGTAACTATGGAAGGAGGAGAGGAACGATGTACCTTCATAGGACAGGATGTCTCATTAGAAGAAGAACAAGAGTTAATTCGACTCATAAGAGAATACCGGGATGTCTTTGCTTGGACTTATAAGGACTTAAAGGGAGTAGATCCATCTATATGTGCGCATAGAATCCCCATGACATCCGAAGCCAAACCTTCAAAACAGAGACCATATACTTATAATGATGTGTATTCAGCCAAGATAAAAGAAGAAATAGATAAGTTGTTAGATGCTGGATTCATCTATGAAATTGAGCACACGGAATGGGTGTCACCCTTGGTGGTTGTACCAAAGAAAAATGGAAAGTTAAGAGTGTGCATCAATTTGAAGAAAGTGAACGCCGCAACCATAAGGGATAGCTATCCCTTACCAATCACTGATCATCTCTTGGAAAGGGTAGCAGGGAAGGAAGTCTATAGTTTTCTGGATGGCTTTTCAGGGTATAATCAGGTAGCCATTGCTCCTGAGGACCAACATAAGACAGCATTTGCAACTGAATGGGGAGTATACGCCTTTAGAGTCATGCCTTTTGGTTTAACGAATGCCCCAGCTACTTTCCAAAGATGGATGTGTCATGTGTTCAAGGAATTTCTGAGAAAAAGCATGGAGGTATACGTGGATGATCTTTGTACATATTCAGCTATACGATCAGAAAGATTTTTGCTAAATGTCGACAATATCGAGTATGCCTCAATCCGGAAAAATGTGTCTTCATGGTGCGACAAGGGAAAATCTTAGGGCACATTGTCTCTAAGAATGGAATTTCAACGGATGAAGACAAAATTAAAGTAATTTTGGATTTGCCAAGACCTAAAACGGCTAAAGAAGTTCAAGCATTTATGGGACATTGTGGTTACTATCGAAGATTCATACATATGTACGCCATAATTGCTAGACCTCTTTATGCATTATTAACTCTATTCAATTGGACCGAGGAATGCGAAAAAGCTTTTAATGAGTTAAAGAATCGATTGAGTTCAGCACCCATCCTTCGAGTCCCCAACTGGAATAAACCGTTTCACATTCATGTGGATGCTTCCAAGTTTGCCATTGGTTGCATCTTAGCTCAACCAGCTGACACAGGAAAATTAGACCACCCGATAGCCTATGCCAGTAGACAGTTAAATCAAGCGGAACGCAATTATACTACTACGGAGAGAGAAGGCCTAGGGATGGTATACGCAGTCAAGAAATTCAGACATTACTTACTGGCAAACAAATTCAAATTCTTCATTGATCATCAAGCCCTATTGTACTTAGTCAACAAGCCTTGTAATACAGGACGACTAGTACGATGGTTTTTATTGCTAATGGAATTTGATTTTGAGGTAATAGTCAAGAAAGGAAACACCCACATAAGAGCAGACCACTTATCTCGTATGACCCATGGAGAACCACCCATAGGAGTACCTGATGACCTGCCAGATACTTACCTTTTTAACCTGGAAGTATGTCCCCAGTGGGCAGAAAAATTGATCTCGATACTTACACATGGACCTAAAGATGGGATCATGCCAAACCAAACGCAAGATCTCTGGAAGACTAAAAACCTTCACATCATTGCGGGAAGTTTGTACCACCAGGATTCAAGCGGAGTACTGATGAGATGCGTGGAAGAAGAGGAACAAGAAATGTGGCTTCAGAAAGCACATATAAACCAATGGAACACTCATTTAAATGCAAATGGAACGTGGCAAACACTCAAGAGATTTGACATATATTGGCCAACCATGCAACGAGATGCACATAACTATGTGTCAACCTGTCAAACCTGTCAAGAACAAATCCCAGATGAGAACTCTACATTATGCTATTCTACAATAGCACCAAGGTGGAGTATGCCTCTAGTAAAGTTCTTGAAAACTCGAGAGTACCCTGACGGAGCTACCTTAGCAAGGAATCGTGCTCTGGAAGAACAGAGTAAGGATTATGCCATCATAGGAAAACAACTCTTTAAACGCGGGAAAGATAACCAATTAAGAATGTGCATTCATGAAAATGAATATCTCTCTGTCTTAGAGATGGCCCATACAGGAGCTGCAGGAGGACACTTCTCTGCAGACAAAACAGCAAAAATGATCCTCTTTGCTGGAATGTGGTGGCCAACTCTACATCAAGATGCCATAACATATGTGCAGCGGTGTGATACTTGTCAACGAACGAAATATCCTATTAGAAGAGATGAGATGCCGCTTAGACCCATGATGAGTGCTAGAGCTTTCACGAAGTGGGGAATAGACTTCATAGGACCTATTAGCCCACCAGCAAAAGGGTCACATGCCGAATACATAATTGTAGCCACAGATTACCTGACCAAATGGGTTGAAGCAAAAGCAACAACGAAAAATGACGCAAGAACTACAGCCAAGTTTCTCTTCGAGAACGTCTTCACTAGATTTGGACTACCTATAGAGATTGTGAGTGATAGAGGTACGCACTTTGTTAACGAAGTGATAGAAGCCTTGTTGAATGAATTCTTAGTAATTCATAAGAAATCTGCCCCTTATCACCCACAAGCAAATGGACAAGCAGAAAGTTCAAATAAAATCTTGTGTACTGTTCTCACCAAAATTGTCGACAATGGTAGATCAGATTGGGATAAGCAGTTACACCATGCTTTATGGGCATTCAGAGTAGCCTATAAAACTGCAATAGGCACTACTCCTTTTAACCTAGTATATGGGCAAAACGCTATTTTGCCAATTGATTTCTTGATTCCCACTCTTAGAGTTGCAACTACTTATGAGTGGACCGGACATGAACTATCAGCTCAATTGGACCAAATAGAAAAATTACACGAAACTAGGTTACAAGCAGTAGCAGGTATTTACGCTGCGAAAAGACGACAAAAAGCCTATTTTGATGCGCATATCAAGGACAAAAAATTGAAGGAAGGAGATTTGGTTCTGGTATACACTTTGAAACAACATGCTAAGAAGTTGCAAAAGAGAGGATATGGTCCACTAATCATTAATCGTATATCTACAGGTGGAGCCATCAGCTTAGCAACTCTAGATGGAGATGTGTTACCAAACTACATCAGTGGGTGTAGAGTAAAGAAATACCTAGAACCATTAACTGACGAAATTATGTCACGATTACTCAAAGGTAAAAATAGACGCATAGAAGAGGAGAGAATACGAGAAGAAGCGAGACAGGAAGCCCTAGAATGCATCAGAAAACGGAAAGAGTGGATGAGAGAAAGAGACGAGAGATATCGAGTAGGAGAGGAACTCATCCCAATGGCTAATTTTAGAGCCACTGAGAACTCAGGGCAACAAAGAAGACAACCATACTTGAATCTGGGAGCAGGACGAAAAGAGTACCACTTAGTGGACGCTCTCATAGACACAGGAGCAGCCATAAGCTGCATCAGATTTTCTTTGTCTCAGAGACTTAAAGAGGAGTTACGCCCATCAAAGGCACAGCTGATAGGAATAGGAGGAAAAATTACTCAATGTATAGGTGAGATAACCTTACCTTTACATATGGGGAACAACACTATGGAGCAGAGACTCTTAGTGTGTCAGGATCAGGATCTGCTTGAAGATGTTGTGTTAGGTCAAGATTGGATCTATGAATATGAGGTAACCATCCAATTGGCTTTAGGATACATCTCTGCAAGAATAGGACATCGTGAGGTATTTAGTTTGCTAGACGAACGACCACTCAAATCCGCTAATATCGAGCCAGAAGTTCATTCCAATGAACAAAGTCATGATTGTCTGAACACTAGCAATATAGAAACCCCATTGTCTAGTATTTCTCGTGAGAATACTGTAAATTCTGTGTGCTCTCCGTCTTTGAGTATAGAGAGTCACAAGAGTGCACATGAACATGAAACCAAGCCTAGTGACGCACAAGGCACAAGAGAGAATACTCCTTTACAAGAATTGAAGTCTACACCTATGAAAGTATACCCTATTCCACATTCTACACTAGCTTGGATAAGGAAGGATAAAAAAAAGGCATATCTTCAGCAACAGAAAAGTCTTCGACATCAGCGTGTCAAATCGAATAAGAAGACAAAGAATTTTGAGCACCACGGTCAACCTCGACTCACTAGCAGATGGATCCCAAAGAAACTGATAACTGCACAACCTGATCGAACACAAATATGGATCCCAAAGTCATGTACTTCAAGGACGACCAACCAAAACAGTGAGCATCCTCAGGAGGGCAATCACCATCAACATGGTCAACAGGCACACCAGCCAAGAAAGAAGACCTATTGGAAAAAGAAGGAGTCTGCAGCTGCAACACAAGGAAGACCGAAATTCCAAAAGCAGATAGAGCAAACGCACTATACGGGAAGAATCACAATTATCAAGAAGGATCCGAAGGAAATATATCCCCACCAAATGAAGCAAATTTGGGTGCCGAAGGATCCTGCAACTTGTATGCATAGAGCTACAAAATCCAATTGCACACATGAGGAGTTGTCGAGATCCAAAGTATGCATGATAGGGCCACACTACAAGGCCAAGCATTCGGCACGTCTTTCTTCTACTTCCGGATAGTCACGCACATTTTCCCTTTGGAAATAGGAGAGCACTTGTACATACATTAAGGAAATTACTCCAGAAATAATAACCGCTTCGGCTATGGACTAACATTTATGTTTTCTTTTCAGCAAAAAATATAAAAATACATAAAAACGATCCAGGTATTACCTTTCTCACACCCACGGGAACGGGACGACACCATTCACTCGGAGCAATGTCAAGCTTAAGACAAATAAAGGAACATTTCTGATAATATATGGCCACTAATTCACACTCTAATTTGAGTGCAGATGTCATCAACAAATTCTGAAGCCACTCAAGAGGAAGAAGTCCAACTTTTTCCATTAGAGTCGATCACAAGAGTAAGAGGCCATTGGTTCCGGGATGACCAACCAGTGTCAGAACTTCTCTTCATGGCAACAATAAAGATTATGGACAGGGATCACTGTTTCCCTATCATGTCTCAGGACTTCAAAACGATAGTACAAGGATTACCACATATCGAGGACGTATGGACCCAGGCAGGAATAGAAGCATTTCTGAAATTGCCTATTTATGTGCCAGACTTTCAGCGGTGCACTCAAGTAATGAATACTATGCAACCTGCTGCAACAAAGATATCGATTCCAGAAGCACAGGTATTAGATAAAGTAGGTACATGGAAGACGATTCAATTCACACATGAATTGATCAATAAAGCTTTTGGATGGAGTCAGGAGGGCATTACTAACATTAAGGATGAATGCCACGACCCAAAGAAAAGATCATTCCTAGAGATCAACAGAATAGACATCGAAGATGCAGTCAGATTGGTGCATCAACACTTCTGTTTCCCCAGTATGCAAAGATACACTACACCTCAAAAGATAGTAGTTCAGTTACTATCCCATGCCATGAGACAGACAGGCAACAAAGTGAATCTAACAGGTTATGTACAAGAAAGATTATTTGAAGCCCAGAAGAAATGGGGCCAGAAGAAGTTCCTGAATGGCAGTTCCGCTTTAACATTGCTAATATATGAAGCTTTAGATATGAAGAACTGCTTAAGGGAGATGCCAACCTCAGAAGGGTTGGCTAAATACGTGAAATCCGCCACAGTTCCCAAAAAGAAGAAAATTGCTACAGGTATTGAAGAGGCAGGGACCAGTTCTCAACCAAAAATGAGAGGTACAAAGCGTCTACGGGAGGAGGAAGCTCAGGCTACACCACAATCCAAACGCACACATGTGTTACCCACAATCCCCGTAGTACAAATGCCAATTACAAAAAGAGATTTATCTGCTGCACTTGAAGAAACACATCAATATATGCAAGGACAAGTGAATCTCAACGTCCAAGGTCATCATTATAGACAGGCCAGCCAAGCAACACCAAAGCATCAAGAGCAGACTCTAAAAACATCGGGAAGATACAAAGAATTGGGCATCGATGATTCTAGTACAAATACGGAATCCAGTCCTGAGAAAGACACTTTAGATACTGATATCAGGACAGAAACTTATGAAGAAGAAGGATCAGAAATGAATCAAGTGGAAGTGACACCAGACAACCACGACGAAAAGATACAAAAGGTAAATGATGCTAACGAACCTGAACACGTCATTCAATTGAATGACACTACCAAGATTAGTATCAACGAAGCTCCAGTAACCAGTACACATGTAAGAATTCCTATCAAAGAGGAACCACAAACTCCAGTAAATGTGGATTCGGAGCTACTACAAAACCAAGAAAAAATTGTGATCGAGGTGCCAGATGATACACCTCAAGAAAATCAAGCCAACATGGTGGCTGAGCCAAGGATCCAACTTCAGATTAGGCAGCCCCATGACACTACATTGCATGTCGCCCAAGGAAAAGATGTCACAACTGGTGAAGCACCAAGCATTCCAAAAACATGGCTTAATGTAGATGTCACGCAGTTAAAACCTGTAGTCAAACAGATGATTCAGACGGCCATGGACACTCAGCAGCAAATGATGGATATAGATGCCGAATATGACCAAGTAAGAAGAGAAAAAAATCAGTTTCAACTCATGAGCGAATAGCTATCGGCACAGCTAATTGCAGCACAAAAAGAATTGGCAAACAAAAATACTGAAGTGCTAGCAATCCAGACACAATATGATGCATCCATCGCCCAAAATCAAAAGCTGCTTACACAACTAGAAGAGTTGCAAAAATTACACAAAGCAAGCGAGGCTGAAAAAGAGAAAATGAAGATGCGAAGCGTGCTATTAGAGCAACAACTCAAGCTCTATCTAGAAGAGAACGACAGCCTGCGCGATAGGAATAAAGAATTAATGAAGTCTTTATTATATGATCAACCACTGATACAACAGGGGCCCTCAGACACTAAAGAACAGGAATTAAGAGAACAGATAGCAGAGTATGCCGAGTTGCTGCGACAAGCGAAAGAAGTACAAGAGGAATAAGAACGGCGGCACACTCAAGAAATAGGTGAGCTCAAAAAGCAGCTGAGTACAGCACAGGCAAAACTGGTACAAAGCTACAGTGAAAATATGGATCACGTAGCTGACATAGGTAAGGAGCTTTTAGCAACCAAAGAAAAACTCGGTGAAGCCATACAAAAGATAAAGGAAAAAGATGAATGCATCGAAGAGCTAAAGAATCAGCAGAAAGACAAAGCACCGATCGGGACACCAGTAGTGCCGACTAAGGAAAATCCTACTGACGAGGTGGAGGTAAGCCCTCTATCTCACCCGATCTATCATTCTCCAATACATGAGCAGTTGGCCGATGCTGACATACATGATGAACATCCAATGCCATACACTGCAGAAATAAGTCAGAAGGAACGGGCACTAGTGGTGTCCCGGTTGACAGAAAATTTTGAAAATGAAGTAATCAAGGTCATGAAGGAAGCTAAGATCAAAGGTAAAGACTTAGAAAAGATCATGAAGCCTTTCAACGTTCCATACGGACTTTTGAAAGAGAAAACAAGACGCTATATAAAGAGAATCACCCAGAAAAGCCCAGATGAGCAGCTTAACTTCGAGAATGATACATTCAAGTTTACTCAAGCAGAATTTGAAGTTGCCCAACCAGTGTGGCGGAGAAAATTTTTGGAGAAACATCCCACACTACGAGTGCATTGGCAAGCAGCGCCATATGCATTCCAGGTAAACCCTTCATTTTGTCCATTACCACGTCGAAGGGATACCAGGGAATTTTTGGATCTACAAAGAAACGGTACTATCAATAAACAGTGGCTCAATTTTCCTCTGCTTCCGAGCCCGCCACATAATTATTTGCCAACGGAAGATTACATGATAAAAACCATAGAATTTTGGCTACACAATTATGCGGCAGTACCAGATTTAGCTGTCAAAATGACAAATAAAATACTTAGTATGCTGCTCACTGTGCTAAAAGTTTTTAAACACGCGGCATACACATTTTTGAATTTTATTGGAATTAATCAGGGCACCGACATACTTATTTTTGATCTATCAGTGATGCCAAGCAGACCAACTATAATGGCATATTATTCCAGACTGATGTTTTTGCCAAGTCCATATATGCAGACATTCGAAGAAGCGCTTTTTACAGGGTTTTTTGAAATAGATTCAGAGATCTTTTTGAAGATGTCATCCAATCTGAATGCCAGACTTGTGGCATATGAATTAAGCTTCTTCGCAGATCACAGACAACCGCCCAACGATGGAGTAAAAGCAGAACAATGGAAACAGCTCATGATACGTGAAGCCAATCTGCTAAATGATACAGAGCAACAAGTATATCGAACATATGCCCGTCGCTTATCAAAGCCTGTCAGGGACGACAGAGTCCAGGAGGGGGGCAGTGTCGAGGGAGAGACAAGTAAAAAGAAGAAAAGAAGAAAACAACGAAAGAAACAGCTTCACTAAAAGGTAAGATTTGAAGGTACATCTCTGCAGGAAGCCCCGCAGGGGCGCATTACCCATCTCTGCACAGAGCCCCGCAGGGGCACGCATCAGGCGAAAAGAGAAATCAGCCAAGTCACGCACGATGGAAAGAAGTAAACAGCCTCAAAGCAATACAACAAGGTCAGATGTGTGCAACCAGGACAAATCAGAGGACCAAAAGTTACAAAGGGGTAGAGGCTGAAAAGTTTAAGAGGGTGACTAAGAACAGCACATTCCTAGTCACTGGTGGCATGCGTGGCAACCCAAGTCAACAGGCAAGACAAGTGCAACAGGCTCTCGAGTAGTAGAGCTTGAATCAAGAAGGCCATCGAATCTGCATGTCTGTTTAACTGCAGACAATACTGACCAAGGGGAGTGTGCGAAGAAAAGCAGAAGCGCCTCTAAAACATAATGCAAGATCAAGAATCAGGCAACACGGACCACTGGACGCGTGCGCGAAGCAAAGTCTGTCAAGGGACGACAGAGACGAAGAGGGGGAGAGTGTTGCAGAGCTAGAGAGCGCACAAAGCAGAGAAAAAAACGGGCCCCAAAATTTTTCCGATTTGGACTACATATTTTTGTATCATATTCATTCTTGTAATATAGTTTCCCTTGTAAATGCACTAGAGGAGTCCTCTAGATGCATCCCCACAGAAAAGTAGAGAATACCCATGTACAATAGTAGGAAATTAGTCTCTTAGTGAATAAAGTGCCGGTCACTTGTGTGAAAGGACCATTTTTAGGGCACTAGTATATAAGTCAAATGTGACTCTTTGTAAAGAACTTTTTGCCATTGTGAGAAGAGAGAGCACAGAAATTCGAATTTGTGTCTTCTTCCCTCCTTATCTTCTTCTTCGTGAGCTTGTATGCATGTGTATTGCTTGGAAAGAGTGCTTGTGAGTGTTGTCTATCCTTGAGAGTGTTTCTTTGCTGTAGGAAAGGTGTGTGCGAAGTGTAGGAAGTGCTGAAGTGTAGGAAAGTATTCCCGCGACTCAGTATTTCGCTCATAACTTGAAGTAGGAGCGTCGGAATTGAGTGAAACCACTGTCATTGGATGCGTCTTCTCGAGAGCTTCGAAACGCATATGCTATTTGCTATATTTGGAGTTCGGAGCTGGGAGAAAAGTCCAAAATACTGACGGCTGCTGCACCAAGTATCGTTTCGCTTTGACCAACAGTTGGAGCTTGTTTGGATAAGTCTTTGCCTCATTTACATTCTTTGAGTAGTTCATTTGCATTGACCATTACATGATTGCATGTCTTCATACACTCGGCTAGGTTTGTATACTCTTTGGATTGATATTTAAAAGCGTGTATCCCCACTATATGCACTTGTGAGGGGATTGAGGTATAGTCTCTTTCTCCGCAAGTCCCTAAGTTGATACTTAGGTCAACACAATGTCAAATGAGTTTAGTAGCTTTCTAAGAAGTCATGGAATTCCATGATAGTCTTCATGCAGGTACACACCACAATAGAATGGCATTGTTGAATGCAAAAATAGGCATATTGTAGAAATAGCAAGATTCTTGATGGCTGAGAAGAATATGCCTCATTGTTATTGGGCAGAAGCTATGCACATTGCTATATACATCATGAAAAAAACTCTGACTGCTGTTTTACATCAAGTTACACCTGAAGAGAAGTTACACCTAAAGAGAAGTTGCACCTAAAGAGAAGTTACACGTAAAAAGCCAAACTTATCACATATGAAAGTATTTGGTTGTATTGCATATGTACATGATCCAGATGAGTTGAGGATGAAGCATGATCCAAAAGCATAAAAAGATGGATGTGAAGAATGTGTTCTTACATGGTGTGTTACAAGAAGAAGTATACATGTACTAGCCACAATGATATGAAGGTTCAAAGCACCCACAATATGTTTGCAGGTTGCAAAAGGCTTTTTATGGGCATAAACAAGCCTCTCGTGCTTGGCATGCAAGGATTACTAATTACTTAAACAACATTGGATTTTCTATGTGTGATGCAAATCATTCATTATATGCAAGGAAGGGTGATGATGGCATCATGATTGTGGCTATTGATGTTGATGACTTTATTGTAGGAGGTGATAATGAACAAAACATTAAAGAGGTAAAGCAACTCCGTATGCAAGAATTTGACATGAAAGATCTTGGTATGCTGTGCTATTTTTTGGGTATTGAGTTTATACATACAAAAATAGGCATATGGATGTCACAAAGGCAATATGCCTTGAGTATGCTACAAAAATATGGTATGGCTTATTGTAAGCCAATCTCTATGCCATTAGATCATAATTTGAAGTTGGATACTACATCAGGTGAAGCATTGGAAAATGCTACCGTGTACAAGAAAATTGTGGGAAGTTTGATATATCTCGCAATTACAAGGCTTGATCTAAGCTACACGATTGGACTTGAAAGTCAATTAATGTAGGTTCCTAGGAAATCACATTTAGATTCTCTGAGGTGCAATCTACGTTATGTGAGTGCTACTTTGGATTATGCATTGTTTTATGAAGTTGATGTAGATTTGCAGGTTCATGGATACACCAATACAGATTGACTAGTATACAAGATCTACTAGTGGCTTTCTATTCTCACTTGGGAGTGAAGCTACTACATGGAACAACAAGAAGCAACCCGTTGTTGCTTTGTCAAGTACAGAGGCTGAGTATAGAGGTGCTGCAATGGAAGCATGTGAAGCATCATGGTTAGAGATGCTACTTTCACATTTAGGTGTGGAAGTGCAAAAGCCAATCATCATCTGTTGTGATAATCTTAGCAATTCAATTGGCAATCCTGTTTTTCATGTTAGAACAAAGCATATTGAGGTACAATATCACTTCATCAAAGAGAAGGTATTGGTAGGTGATATTGATCTTGTTTATGTGAGGACAAAAGAACAGGTTGTTGATATATTGACTAAAGCACTTGGAGTAGAGAAGCTGAAGAAGATTTAGAAGATGCTTGGAGAGGACATGATGTTGAGCTTGAGGGGGAGTGTTGAGATATCAAGCTCAACATGTGATGATCGAGGATGACATGTATCAATTTTTCATTTCCCTAACATGTGTAGTGGTCATATTGGTATATGTTAGAGATACTTTGGTGAGCTTTACTAGATTCATCTACCGAGAGTGATGGCACAATTTTTTATTGATTAGCTCACTTGTTTCCGGACATTGGGTTTTTTCTTATTGCACTAGTTGTATCATTGTATAAAGTCATTCTTGTATATTCCTTTTATGCAATAAAAGAAGAAGAAGAAGATCATTCTTCCTTGCCTCAATTTGTGTGTGTGCTTCTCTTAGAGTGTGAGAGTTTGTGAGTGAGCTCTCTTCCTTATCTCCTTCCTCATGACATTTTTCGATCAAGGGATATGTGAATTCAAGATTGATTTTTTTTCACTAATCACCTACCAAGTTGTGCCAGGTTTTGAATTGGAGGAAGTATTTGCAGTTGTAATAACTTAGTTGCATAGTTAGTATTGTTCATTCAAATATTTTGTAAGTCTGCTAACTCGTATATGTACTGAATCAGATTTTGCTAAGTCACAAGCTGTTATAAGTAGTTATAGTCAAATGCTACCTAAAATTCATGTGACTTAGTTGTATTCACATGTACTCATTTGATCTTTTCTATTTAAAAGGGAGAGAGAGCATGACAAGAAGGGAGAGACAAGAATGACTGTATGATGATTTTCTCCATAATTTATCAATATCTATGGTATTTATAGTTTTGTTTCCTCACTCTGATTATTATTCCATTTCTAGTAACTCTTGTTCTAGTCAGTGTGTTCCATATCATTCTCTTTCTACTAACTTTGATATTTGAAATAGTGGGCAAAGTAGTTTAGCGCATAGATCTTTACACTCTGTAGATTTTTTCATGTGTTGTTGAACCCCAAAAATAACCTAAATATAGATCTTCCATCGAGTAAATGGAATGCCCAACAAATGCTTCAACAAAATCATCTACTAGTAGACTTGTTCCTACATTTCTAATCGTGAATTTGTTGATAGGCTACAAATCTTGTATGAATCATAGTTTGCCATTCATCTTTGGCACCATGAACCATGAGTTCAAATAAGGCATTGAAGAAGGCTCTAAAATTCTCATGTTCATTTTCTCCTTTAATATTCACATCACCTCAAGTAACTGAGCCTTTGGGATTGGTATAGGCCAAAGATTCCATAGAATATGAGGTACCATGAAAATGATCATAGCAGGAACTATTTTAGGATATGCACATTTATCTCATGTGAAAAAGGGAAAATGCTTTCCCATGTCTTTTGATCATTTTCTTATCAACTCTATTATATTTTATGTTCACATAAACTACACGTCCATTTTGATACTTAGCAATTATTTGATATTCATCTATTGATTTGAGTAACACAATCTTTGGACTATCTCTTTCTTTCAAAGAATTTTCAAGCTCTTCCATCACTATGAACTACTTGACATTTTAATCAAAGTTTCAATTCTTTCATTTGATGAAATTAGTCCTAACTTTTTATACTGATTTTCTTGGGATTTTATGAATTTATTTGGTGATTTTTTTCTTAGAAGATATTGTATTCTAGATGTAGGAAACCAAATTGAAGAGCTATCATAACTATGTACATGATCTGATGAGACATCAAACCATGTTACACTATTGTCTCACTCATTAATGGAGTCTAGCAGAATTTTGATCAAAATAAGTCCCATACTCACGGACCAATGTGCAATGATTGCACACATGATCAAATGAGGAAATGGGATTTTCCTTAATTTCCTTTTCTTTCTTTAATGGTTTGGGCGAATTCTCATCAATTGAAGTGAGTCTTAGCTGATCATGGATCATATTCTTGCATATGCAGATCCATGATCAGCTAAGACTCACTCATTAATGGAGTCTAGCAGAATTTTGATCAAAATAAGTCCCATACTCACGGACCAATGTGCAATGATTGCACACATGATCAAATGAGGAAATGGGATTTTCCTTAATTTCCTTTTCTTTCTTTAATGGTTTGGGCGAATTCTCATCAATTGAAGTGAGTCTTAGCTGATCATGGATCATATTCTTGCATATGCAGATCCATCATCCATGGCCTTAGTTTCCATTCTCATCTTAGCTATAAATGGTTGCCCAAGAATAGCTTCATAAGAATAGTTCCCTTACCCAAATTATGGAATTCCCCCAAAAATCCACCAATTTCATAGACATGTTTGTGCAATATCCTAGTAAACTTCCTAATCCATTATCTACTGTTTTCGTTTGCCCTCCATGTTTGTTATCGATGGGACATCTAAATTTATCATACAACTTCTAAGAAATCACGTTCATCTCTAACCCCGAGTCAACCAATGTTAGAGCTAAACACAACTCCTTCTCTTCACCAATTCTTATTTGGACTTTAGGAGTTTCTATACCTCAAAAATGTTTATTAATCTGGCTCTGCTATTCTTTTAAATTATAATCACGTATGATAGATCCAAGGAAATTCTTGTTGACTGGGTAAGCCTCATCATTGTTATCTTCATCTTCCAATCACTTTGTGCAACAACATCATTCATAACTTGTGTTGCCTTTGCAAAATCTTGCATTTCAACATCTTGGGGAAGAGGAACTATCTTCGTTGTTACAAGTCTTATAAAATTGTCTTCAAATTCAAGTTTTGCAATAGAGAAAACTAGCTCTAAAGACATGGTAACTTGAATTTTTAATAGAATGTCATATAGGATCTCCTTGGCATCCAAATTCTCTTCTAACTTAGATATAAAAACTACTTTACTACTCTCTTAGTCTTCTTCTTTTGATTTTCATCCTCTTGTTTCTCTCCATTTGGATGAGTAGTGTTTTTCTCACATGCTTGCTCCTTTGTTCACATCAGCTACACGTCCATTTTGATTCTTAGCAATCATTTGATATTCATCTATTGAGTTGAGTAACGCAATCTTTGGACTATCTCTTTCTTTCAAAGAATTTTCAAGCTCTTCCATCACTATGAACTACTTGACATTTCACATCAACTACACGTCCATTTTGATACTTCGCAATTATTTGGTATTCATCTATTGAGTTGAGTAACACAATCTTTGGACTATCTATTTCTTTCAAAGAATTTTCAAGCTCTTCCATCACTATGAACTACTTGACATTTTAAATCAAAGTTTCAATTCTGTCATTTGATGAAATTAGTCTTAACTTTTTATATGTTCACATCAACTACACGTCCATTTTGATACTTAGCAATTATTTGATATTCATCTATTGAGTTGAGAACCTCAAAAATGTTTATTAATCTGGCTCTGCTATTCTCTTAAATTAAATCACGTATGATAAATCCAAGGAAATTCTTGTGACTGGGTAAGCCTCATCATTGTCATCTTCATCTTCCAAATCACTTTGTGCAACAACATCATTCATAACTTGTGTTGCCTTTGCAAAATCTTGCATTTCAACATCTTGGGGAAGAGGAACTGTCTTCCTTGTTACAAGTCTTATAAAATTGTCTTCAAATTCAGGTTTTGCAATAGAGAAAACTAGCTCTAAAGACATGGTAACTTGAATTTTTAATAGAATGTCATATAGGGTCTCCTTCGCATCCACCTTCTCTTCTATTTTAGATATAAAAACTACTTTACTACTCTCTTAGTCTTATTCTTTTGATTTTCATCCTCTTGTTTCTCTCCATTTGGATGAGTAGTGTTTTTCTCACATGCTTGCTCCTTTGTTTGATTACTATGAATTGGATCCTCTTTGATCAATTTCTTTACCTCTTTAATTTCCTTATGTCTCTCATCTTCTTTGAAGCCACAACTTCCTCAAATTGCATTTTCTTTCCCCAATCACTTGTTTTCGCATCACATTGTGCCTAGTATGGATCTCTTCTGCATTTCATCTTTCTTGTTGATATATTTTGTTGGTGATGTGTGTGAAGACACTTAGGACTATCGAGGCACTTTTTCCCTCTTTAGGAGGGGTTTCCCCGGGCTTGTATATATGCCTATAACCCTAATGAGACACTTATCTTTTTACATTCACTTGGTAATACATTATGTATTGTGTTCTACTCCAAGTTTCTTCTTCTTCTTTGTGTTATTCATGTGCTTCCATGGACCTCAAACTCCAACAATTGGTATCAAAGTAGGTCACCACTTCATTTAAGACGTTGTCAACACCCCTCTGGTCACAGTCTCAGAATTGCACGAAAACTAGTGAGCATACTGGAGCTGATTAGGAGTTCAAAACCGCTTCATTGTGTGGTGTTGAAATTTTAATATGAGCTCGTTTCAGCCTTTGAATGCACTATTGTAGTGTCTATGTAGGCAATTTTGTCCTTTTGTGACAAAAAGCATATAGATTTTAGTTAGCCAGTACAAGCATCTCAAAGTCTTCTATAGGTTTAGCAAAGCTCAATAGGTGGTTGTGTTCAACTTTTTGAGATATAGTCATTTTTTTGCCTTAGGCTATTAATCACTAGCCATGGCTGAAAGCAATGGTGTATTCTGCATCTTGGCTATTGAGGAAAGGTTAGATGGTACCAATTACCAATCATGGGCATACATGATGCATCATGTATTGGTAGAAAAAGGATTGTGGAATATTGTGCATGGTGTTGAAAAATGTCCTATTACACCTGCAATTAGACTTATTGAAGGTGATGCACATGGCATAGAAGATGATGATCTTCAAATTCTTGTTCTTTTTATAGGTCCTTCACATACTTTAGAGCAACTTCATTGGGATTGTAAAGATGCTCAGGCAAACGTGCCATTATCCCTCATATTTTCTCCTAAAAATTAGCAAAGGATTCTTGGGATACACTTACAACTTTAACTAGGCAAAAAAATATTGCTTAATTTAAAAATAGTTGGAAAGTGAGCATATGAATAAATGAGATTATATGGACAATTCTTTTAAAAAGATCAAAGATTTGAAGGATCTGTTGATTTTTGCTAATGAGGTGCTAATAGATAGTTCACGTGTGCAGATTGTTCTTAACGGTCTTCTAGATTCAAATCATAGTTTTGCTTTTAATCTTCGATTGATGATGAAAGGTAATCCAAATGCCACATTTGAGGAGTTAGTCTCTATTTTATTGCAAGAAGATCAATCCAATCAGAACTGTCAAAGTGTAAGAATGGAGCTGACCTACTAACAAATGTTTTGTATGTTGCAACAATCCCGAAGAATCTGATCAGCGTGGGTCAGATAGTAGAAAAAGGTTTTCAAGTCAGGTTTACAAATGAAGGAGTATTTGTTGAAGATCCAGAGAATGGATACAATCAAATTGTCCATGGTAAAAAGGAAGGTAGACTTTTTACTCTTAAAGTACAAGGGAATGTTGGTCAAGCCTTGATCACACATGGTGATGAGGTATTCACAGAGTTAGACCTCTGGCATAAGAGGTTAGACATTTTAATGAAACAAGAATCAAAACTATGGTGGAAAAACAATCTGTGAGAGGATTACCAAACGTGAAGAATCAACATATGATTCACAAGTGCGAAGCCTGTTAGATGGGAAAAGCCCACAGGTTACCATTTCAGAAGAAAGGGTACAAACACGATGATGTGTTAGAACTTATACGTACAAATGTATGGGGACCGACAAAAGAAGGATCTATCAGTGGCTCAAGGTATTATGTTCTTTTTATTGATGATGCAACAAGATGGATAACTCTTTATGTTTTGAAAGAGAAGTCAGAAGAATTTGAAGCTTTCAGGAATTTTCATGCATATGCTGAAAGACTTACAGGACAGAAACTCAAAAGACTAAGGTCTGATGGAGGAGGAGAATATTTTTCTCGAGAGTTCAATGATTATCTATGGAATGCAGGTATCAAAAGAGAAATAACTTGCAGGTATACACCGCAACAAAATGGAGTAGCAGAAAGAAGAAATCGAACTCTAGTTGAGTTTGCAAGAGCAATGCTAAAGGAGAAGAATTGTCCAAATTATCTTTGGGCTGAGGCTGTAAATACAGCAACATATCTGGTAAATAGATTACCATGTACAACTTTAAATGGGATGACTCCTTATGAAGCTTGGTGGGGCAAGAAACCAACACTTGATCATTGTAAAGTGTTTGGATCAGTTGCTTATGCTTATGTACCATCACAAATGAGACATAATCTTGAACCAAAAGCTGAAAAATATGTGTTCATCGGATATGATGAAAAACAGATGGGTTATAGACTATGGAGTCCTCTAACCAAACAGTTTACTGTTTCTAGAGATGTGACATTTGATGAAGGAAAGAGTTGGTATACAGATAAAGAGCATAGTGTTGAAACACTTGAAGAAGAGATAAGAAGGAAAGAAAAAGGAAAATCACATATGCAGGTGAATGGAGATGAAGATCATATGCAGGCAAGTACATCTAGGATCGGATTAGGTATGAGAAACGAAGATGGAGCAAGATTTGATGAAGATGTGTATTCAGATACACATGAAGAATATGAGTTAAGAAGGTCAAACAGAGTAAGGAAACAACCAACAAGGTATTCCTATGACACTTCTTATTTGACTCAGAAAAACTATGCTTACTTAGTAAAGGAAGATGAAGAACCTCAGAATCACAGTGAAGCAAAAGGTAAGAAACAATGGGAAGAAGCAATGAAGGAGGAGTTCAATGATCTTGAAGAGAACAAGACTTGGGAACTTGTTCCAAAACCAAATGGTAAGAAAGTGATTGGAAATAAATGGGTTTATAAAGTTAAGAAACTTGCAGATGGAAGGATAGCCAGATACAAAGCTAGACTGGTGGTCAAAGGCTATGCTCAGACACATGGCATAGATTATGATGAGACGTTTAGTCCGGTGACAAAGATGTCAACCATAAGGACATTGATTGCTATAGCAGCATCAAAAGGATGGAAGCTAAGTCAGCTGGATATAAAGAATGCATTTCTGAATGGGTATATATCAGATGCAGTTTACATGGAATAGCCTGAAGGGTTTGTAAGTTCCAGTTACCTAGATCATGTTTGCAGATTAAGAAGAGCTCTCTATGGATTGAAGCAAGCTCCAAGAGCTTGGAATTACAGACTTGTGAAGTATCTCAATGACCTTGGATACCAAAGCTCAAAGGCTGATGCAAGTCTACTCATTAAGAGAACAGATGAAGGTATGATCTACATTTGTATTTATGTAGATGACATAATAACAGGAACCTCAGATGAAGGAATCAAGGAGGTAAAAAGATTACTTGAAAAAGAGTTCAAGATCAGTGATCTAGGAAAGTTATCATACTTTCTTGGAATGGAAGTTACATATACAGATCATGGTGTATATGTTTCACAAGAAAGGTATCTCCTAAACTTACTGAAGAAGTTTAACATGTAGAATTGCAGAGAAGCTTCAACACCGCTTGAAGTTAATCATAAACTCAACAAATATGGTGGTGCAGAGTTTAAAGATATGAGGAAGTATTAGTCGTTAGTGGGAAGCTTAATTTATGCTACACTAACAAGACCTGATCTCAGTTATGCAGTGAGAGTTCTCTCACAGTTCATGCATTGTCCGAAGGATCAACATTGGATTGCAGGACAAAGAGTTCTTAGATATATCAAAAGAACTATAAAAGAAGGACTATATTATCCTTTTACGTCAGATATAAAGCTGAGAGCATACAGTGACTCAGACTGGGCAGGAAGTCAAGATGACAGAAGATCAACACATGGGTATATGATATACCTAGGAGATAAGCTTGTAAGTTGGTGTTCAAAGAAGCAACACACAATGGCTTTATCGTCAACAAAAGCAGAATATAAAGGACTTGTGGAAGCAGCTAAAGAAGTGATATGGATGCAGACCTTGTTCAAAAGCATGGGTATTGATCAAGGTATACCTATCATACATGGAGATAATATGAGCTCGTTGTATCTTGCAGCAAATCCAGTATTTCATGCAAGAACAAAACACATAGAGATTCAATATCATTTCTTGAGGGAAAAGGTAATGGAAAAAGAGATTGAAATAGTATACACATCTACAAAAGATTAGATAGCAGATATTCTGACAAAAAGCTTAGATGGAGTAAAGACAAGCAGATTCAAAGAAATGGCAGGTATAAAAGAAAAGAAGAATATATGAAAGATCAGAGAATTCAAATTAGTGATTGAGGGGGAGATGTTGAAGAATCACTCACAAATTTGACATACAGACATACATAAAGACGAAGAAAGACAAAGAGAAGCAGAAACAAAGCATTAAGAAAATCAAGCCTTAGTGAAGGGACAAATTCACGATTGTAATTTAGTTCATAGAAACTTCCAGAAATACGAGTTTTGAATCTCGGAACAAAATGTATATATATGAGAAAGAGGAAAGAGGAGAGAGCAGTGTGCTCATAGAACGGAAATAGAATAGTGCATATAGAAACTGAGGATAGTGATATAGAAGACGCCAGAGATTGCATATGTAGAGATGAATAATAGAACATGAACTGTCGGGTATTCATCTAAGAGAGATGGTAAGGAATAACTACTCAGAGTAGGAGAGTTTTCCATAGCTATGAGAAAAGTGAGGCCAAGCTATTTTTGTACACATATTCTCTAATAGGAAACACGTGTTCATGTGGAAGTTTGAGCGCATTTTCGTATGTGAAGAGATCTGAGTGATTTCATGTTACTGTGAAAGTTAGTTAACAGTTACAGTTTTCTCAGTAAACATTTTTCGGTACTTCTGAGAGTTAGATCTCGCAACACAGTGTAAAGATTTTCATGAGTGATAGCTTATCTTGAAGCTAGGAGTCTGAACTACAAACTGATCAAAAGAGTTTTGTGAAACGGGACATGTACACAGTACAAAGTATGACCGTAAAAGATGTCCAGAACTGATGAAGTTTTTCTTAAACTTAAGAAAGAGTTCATTTACTGAAGGAAGCTCAGGTATAACTTCCTTACTTCATCTAAAATCATTTGAAGTAATTACAAACAGAACTGCAGTTGATTTCGGTGAAGTTCCGGTGCAATTACGGTGAATTCAAAATATAGTTTTGACACAGTTAAGTAACAGAAAGATTATCTAACTAGAAGCAAACACAGTAGTGTAAAGTTTGAAGTAAATCAGTTTAGAATTAAAGCTTGGAGGAAATGCGAAGCTTTCTGTAAAGTGATTTTTTGAAGTTCACTAAAACAGTAGTAAAGTTTCAGGTTGCTAAGCTATTGATGATTATAGAGGTGTTCTAACATCACTTTAGCTTAGTTCTAATTGAGGCGTGACAATTTTCCGTAGTCTTGTTAGTGAACAAGCTTTTGCCGCGACATTACATAACCTCAACAGTGTGCGAATTGTTGCAGAAATGGCAAACGAAGATGGAATGAGTTAGCTTATGAGCCATAAGTTAGAAAAGAACATCTTCCATGCTTGGGAATTCAGAATGATGAATTTATTGATGGGAAAAGGCTACTGGAAGTACATCAAAGAGAGAAAAAAACACTCCGTAGTTACCAGAGAGGAATCAGACTGTAGACTAGTTAAGACCGTATGAAAAATGGAATCAAGGAGCATGAAAGATAATGTATTGACTATCTATAAACATACAGGATAGCATGATTGGACACATACAAGATGCCAAGACAATGAAAGAGGCTTGGAATAGTTTGGTCACTTTGTATGAGACCAATACAAAGCCATGGATATTGCAACTCAAGAACAAGCTGCATACATTGGAGAAAAAGGGCATGTCAATAAGTGACTACACCTTGAAAATCAAAAGCATATGTGAGTCACTTGCATCTATTGGCGTGAATGTAGATGATCATGATAAGGTGGAAGTGTGCCTTCGTGGTTTAGGAGCTGCATATAAGCAATTCAGAACTTCTATACAGACCAGGGAAAATATTCTTAATTTTGCTGATTTGGTATCCATGCTAATCATTGAAGAAAATAATCTTGGTGAGGATTCAAACTCCCAAGTAAGAACTAGTTCTGAGCAGGTATTCTACTGTGGTAGAAGAAGAGGTAGAGATAGAGGCATCGAAAGTGGAAGAGGAAACAATAACCAAGACCAAGGTCAACAACAAAATCATGCAAGAGGAAGAGGATAGTTTCGAGGTAGGGGGAACCAAAGAGGTTGGAGAAAGTTCCAAAGAAATGATTCAGGTAATGACAGTAAAGGATGTTGGAATTGTGGTAAACTTGGACCCTTTGTGTTAGGGGAGCACTAGACTGTGCTCTCTGACTACTTTAGACAAGATTTTGGAAATATACTTCTGATTACAAGATCACTCACGTAGGGGAAACAATACAAGTATATGTAGCTGATACATGAAGTCCCACAACCCAAGACTAATAGGTAGGGATAACTCAACTAGAGATGATACACAAGATCCCACAATATGGGATCGTAAGCATGAAACAAGATATCAGGATTACAAGAACACTCTTATGGGAGATGAACTAGATACAAGAAAGAGCTTGACAAGATCTCGTACTACGAGATTACAAGAGGACAAGACACGATGTCCAAGAACTAGACTAAACAAAATTGGAACAAGGAACAAGACAAGAACTAGAACTAGAACTTGGAGAGTACTTACATGGCGATCATGACTCCTTGAGCTCCCAAGACTGGCATCCACAAGACTGAGAATGAATGTGGCGAACCCCTCCTTATATAGTTTTTCCAAGGGCAGTTACGAGTTGATGATATCATCAATGATGTCATCAACTAGAAACAAGACCTCCAAGTGTCAAAATTCAGCAAATAGATAGTCGATGTTGGGGTTTTGGCATGTTTCGGATGCAATGGTAGTATTACTTTCTCCAAAATCTGATTCAATCATGAGATATGAAAATTCGTATGGAATCTAACGTTTAAGATGGTTTTCTTTGTGTCCATGAAATCACCTCCCCCAGGGGAGCACTAGATTGTGCTCTTTGACTACACTAGACAATATTTTGGAAATATACTTCTGATTACAAGAACATCCATGTAGGGAAAATGATACAAGAATATGTGATTGATACAAGATGTCCCACCTTGACTTGTGTCTATCAATGAGCTAAGTCCTCGACTTGTTGTTGGAGACTTTGAAGTGATGCTACAATCTGTTCATAGGCGTTCTCCATGATGCTTGGTCTTGGATAGAAGCTAGTCTTGCCAAAATGTCAAGAGAGCACTAGATTGTGCTCTCTGACTACACTAGACAAGATTTTTGAAATATACTTTTGATTACAAGATCACCCACGCAAGGGAAACAATACAAGGATATGTAGCTGATACATGAAGTCCCACAACCTGGGACTAATAAGTAGGGATAACTCAACTAGAGATGATACACAAGATTCCACAACCTAGAAATATAAGAATGAAACAAGATATCAGGATTACGAGAACTCTCTTTTGGGAGATGAACTAGATACAAGAAAGAACTCGACAAGATCTCATACTATGAGATTACATGAGGACAAGACAGGATGTCCAAGAACTAGACTAGAAAAGATTGGAACAAGGAACAAGACAAGAATTGGAACTTGGAGAGTACTTACTTGGTGATCATGACTCCATGAGCTCCAAAGATTGGCATCCACAAGACTGAGAATGAATGTGGCCATCCCCTCTTGATATAGTTTTTCCAAGGGTGTTTCAGGGGTGGTTACGAGTTGATGATGTCATCAACTAGAAACAAGACCTCCAGGTGTTAGAATTCAGCAAATAGATAGTCGATCTTGGGGTTTTGGCATGTTCCAGATGCAATGTAGTATTACTTTCTCCAAAATCTGATCCAATCATGAGATATGGAAAGTCACATGGAATCTAAGGTTTAAGATGGTTTTCTTTGTTTCCATGACACTTTGAACGTGATTGCAGGTTGAATAATCAAAATGACAAAAGGCAACAAAACAATTATGCATCCACAAGTGCAGATGATTCTTAGAAGCTGTTCATGGTTCAACATTATATGATGAATATGATGCGTGCTAATGGTTCAAAATCGAATGGTAATGTCTGGTATGTTGATTCAAGTGCTTCAAATCACATGACCAGTCATGCATAATGGTTTAGTAGTTTGCAAAAATTTCTATTTCTTGGATATCTTGAAAATGGTGATGACACATTACACCCTATTGAGCATACATGAAAAATAGCACTGTGGATGGAGCATGGGAAGGTATAACATCTTGTTGATATGCTGCATGTTCCAAATATAACAAAGAATCTAGTTTCCGTTGGACAAATGGTTGACTAGGGATTACAAGTCAGGGTCAATGCTGATGGGTTATATGTAGAAGAGTACAAACATGATGGACGATTGGTTGCCAAAGGAAACAAAGTGGGTAGGATGTTCACCTTAAATCTGAAAATTTCTGAAATGAATGCAACCATGTTTGCAAAAGGTGCAGGAGTTATTGCTGATATAGAGATCTAGATGGCTGAGAAGAATATGCCTCATTGTTATTGGGCAAAAGCTGTGCATATGGCTATATACATCATGAACAAAACTCCAATTGCTGCTATACATCAAGTTACACCTGAAGAGAATTTCACAGGTAAAAAGCCAAACTTATCACATATGAAAGTTTTTGGCTGTATTGCAAATGTACATGTTCTAGATGAGTTGAGGGCAAAGATTGATCCAAAAGCAGAAAAATGTGTCTTCATTGGATCCTCCCTTGAGCAAAAGGGATGTAAATGTTATAACCCACTCACAGACACCTGAAGGTGAGCCGAGATATGGTATTCGATGAAATGTCAAGCTTCTATGTAGATGCCAAAGATGGACTTAATCTTGAATCAAATGACAAAGAAAATGCTGAAAAATCAAGTGGAGAATCTTAAGTTTTGAGTGGATCAGATGAATCACCAAGCAATAGTTCCAGCTCAAATCCATGGAGTGGAAGATTGCATGGAAATTTTAGTCTAGCAAATTCATTAAATACATCCAAGAAAGGTAAAGAAAAGTTTTTTGCTCGTAGTAAAAGATGTGTAGGTGTTAGGGGAGCACTAGATTGTGCTCTCTGGGTTCAACATGGTTTTCTTTGTGTCCACGATATCACCTCCCCCTCAAGCGATGAGTTCCATGAGGAGTGGTTATGGGATTGTGAGATCTTCTAGAACTTGAATCTTCATAGCTCTTGGTCTTTGTAGAGCTCTTGGTATCTGGTACTGGAACATGATGATGATGGATATCCATGATGAAACTAGAAAGGGTTTGTAGTATATCTAGGTGTAGAATCAAGGCCATGATTCTCATGATGGGTACTACTCCTCTTTTGATTCTGATGATGATCCTTATGATGTGGGATGGTGATTGTAGAAGTCCTAATTCCAACTTGCTTCTTCTTCTTAGGACATTTGAATACCATATGATCATGATCTCCAAAATAAAAGCATAATCCATTGTCTTTCTGATGTTTTCTTTCCTTTGGTGTAAGTCGTCTGACCCTGATGTTATCCAACTGCATGGGTTCTGCTTGAGATTCTTCCAACATGTGTTGTTGAGGAACTCAGGTAAACTTGTATTCTCGATCGTGAATATTAATCTTCTTCACTTGCTTTCTCTCAAACAACCTATTGTCACACTCAATTGCTTGATTCATGATTTCATTCAAAGTATTTACCTTGGCCATGGTTAACATGAGGTCCTTGACATCATCACATAAGCCCCATTGAAATTGGTTGGTAAAATAATCCTCGTGCCATGTGAGATCACAAATGATTTATATGAATTCTGATGCATAGGTAGATGTAGGCCTATTTCCTTGATGTAGCTTCCTTAGCTTTGTTTCGGCAACACGTGAACAATTGGTATCTCCAAATGAAGATGTGAACTCTCGAATGAAGGCCTTGAAATCATTCAAAATATCCATATCCTTCTCAAGGATAGGTGCAAACCATGAAAGAGTAGGACCACATAATAGAGTTCCTATGAGTCTTACTTAAGAAGCATCATCTCGGTACTTGTCTGGTTGCATCTTTATGAATAGATTCACTTGTTGCACAAATCCTTGAAACTTTGATCTTGTCCCATCAAATTTCTCACGCATGCTCACTTTTGGACTTTTCTTCATGTTAGTTGTCATGGTGGTACTTAAAGAAGATTGACTTACAATGATCTGTGGCTCTTGGATTTACCTTTGAAGTTATGTGATTACATCTTGAATATTTTGTTGTTGAATCCTTTGTTGGTTTTCTCATATCTCTTGGAATTGTTGTTGAATGACTTTAAGTGCAGAAAAAAATTCTTCTCGAATAATCTCTATGGTTCTTGGTCTTGATGAAGGTAGTCTTGCCAAAATGTCAGGGGAGCACTAGATTGTGCTCTTTGAATATAGTAGACAAGATTTCAGAAATACACTTCTGATTACAAGAACACCCACAAAGGGAAAACAATACAAGAATACGTGACTGATACAAGATGTCCCACAACCTGGGACTGATAGGTATGAATAACTCAACTAGAGATGATACAGGAGATCCCACAACCCTGAATCATAAGTATGAAAAAAGATATCTAGATTACAAGAACTCCCTTATGGGAGATGAACTAGATACAAGAAAGAACTCGATAGGATCTCATACTATGAGATTACAAGAGGACAAGACAGGATGTCCAAGAACTAGACTTGACAAGACTAGGACAAGGAACAAGACAAGAACTGGAACTGGAGCTTGGAGAGTACTTACTTGGCGATCATGACTCCTTGAGCTCCCAAGACTGGTATTGGCAAGACTAAGAATGAATGTGGCCAACCCCTCCTTATATAGGTTTTCCAAGGGCGGTTATAAATTGATGATGTCATCAATGATGTCATCAACTAGAAACAAGACCTACGGGTGTCATAATTCAACAAATAGACAATCGATCTTGGGGTTTTGGCACATTCCAGATGCAATGGTAGCATCAGTTTCCCCAAAATCTGATCCAATCATGAGATATAGAAAGTGACATGGAATCTAAGGTTCAACATGGTTTTCTTTGTGTCCATGATAGTAGGTTTTGAAGATGTTGATAGAGATTCAAGCAGTTCAGAAAAGAGTCTTGATGAGAAACTTGGATTGCCCTCTGTGAACACTCCAAGAGTGAGAAAGGCACATGCATATGATACAAGGAGAAGTGACCCAAGACCAAGAAGATCTGGGAGGATGCGGAATTCAGTTCAATGATTGACATATGATAGTTACATGGCTAGTCATTGTTCCTACATGACAAAGGTAATACAAGATGCTAAACCCTCATGTTTTGAAGATGCAATTGGAAATTCAGATTGGGAAAAAGTTATGGATGAGGAGATGGCTGCAATTTATGGAAATGATACATGGAAGCTGGTTCCATTGCCCCAAGGAAAGAAACCCATAGGTTGCAAATGGGTTTACAAGGTAAACCTCAATGTTGATGGTAGCATAAGCAGGTACAAATCATGATTAGTAGCAAAAGGATATGCATAGATATATGGCATTGATTATGAGGAAATATTCAACCTTGTAGTTAAAATGTATACTTGTCAGAACACTTGTTGCATTAGCTACAACAAAAGGATGGACTTTGCATCAGATGGATGTGAAGAATGCTTTCCTACATGGTGAGTTACAGGAAGAAGTATACATGGACCAACCACAAGGATATGAAGATTCAAAGCATCTAGAATATGTTAGCAGGTTGCAAAAGGCTATGTATGGACTTAAGCAAGCTCCTCATGCATGGCATGCAAGGATTGCTGATTACTTAACTGCCATTGGGTTTTTTATGTGTGATGCAGATCATTCACTATATGTAAGGAAGGGTGATGATGGCATCAAAATTGTGGCTATTTATGTTGATGACTTGATTGTAGGTGGTGATAATGAAGAAAGCATTAAAGAGGTAAAGTAGCTTCTTACGCAGGAATTCGACATGAAAGATCTTAGTGTGCTGCGCTATTTCTTGGGCATTGAATTTATACAAACATGTATATGGATGTCACAAAGGAAATATGCCTTGAGTATGCTACAAAAGTATGGTATGGCTTATTATAAACCAATTTCTATGCCACTAGATCAGAATTTGAAGTTGGATACTACATTAGGTGAAGCATTGGAAAATGCCACTATGTATAGGAAAATTATGGGAGGCTTGATATATCTCACAACGACAAGGCGTGATCTAAGCTACACGATTGGAGAAGATCAGCATAAGACAGCTTTTGCCACAGAGTGGGGTATATTTGCCTTTCGTGTAATGCCATTTGGGCTTACCAATGCACCAACTACCTTCCAAAGGCTGATGTGCCATGTATTTAAGGAGTTCCTGAGGAAGAATTTAGAAGTCTATGTTGATGATCTTTGTGCTCATTCCAACATTAGACAAACCCATATTCCTGAACTCAGACGAATCTTTGACAAATGTAGAGAATATCAAGTCTGCCTGAACCCAGAAAAGTGCGTTTTTATGGTGAGGCAAGGCAAGATTCTAGGACACATAGTGTCAAAGAATGGCATATCCACTGATGAAGAGAAAGTGAGAGCCATAGCAGAGCTACCTAGGCCAAGGAATGTCAAGGAAGTACAAGCTTTCATGGGGCATTGTGGTTACTACCGCCGGTTCATTCACATGTATGCTGTCATTGCAAAGCCATGTACGGACTTCTGACTAACTTTGAATGGACTAATGAATGTGAGAATTCCTTCCAGGAGCTTAAACAAAGATTATGTTCAGCACCAATCTTGACCACACCAAATTGGAACAAGCCATTCCATGTTCATGTGGATGCATCCAATTTTGCTATTGGGTGTGTACTCGCGCAACCTACTGGTGAAGGTAATATGGATCTTCCAATTGCCTACGCTAGTAGACAATTGAATGTAGCTGAACGAAATTACACCACCACTGAGAGAGAAGGCTTAGGCATGGTGTATGCGGTTAAAAAGTTTAGACATTATTTGCTTGCAAATAAGTTTAAATTTTTTACTGATCATCAAGCTCTACTATACTTGGTAAACAAGCCATGCAACACAGGTAGATTAGTAAGATGGTTTCTCTTGCTAATGGAATATGATTTTGAGGTTGTGGTAAGGAAAGGGAAGACTCATTTGAGAGCAGATCACCTTTCTAGGCTCACATCGGGAGAAGCCCCACAAGGAGTGTCAGATGACCTTCCTGATGCTTACTTGTTTAATTTGGAAGTGGTGCCGCAGTGGGCTAAGCCATTGGTACCAGTGTTGACATACGGACCTAACCACCCAGTAATAAACACGCAGGATAGAGAGGTAGTAAAAGCCCAAAAGTACCACATCATGGCTGGGAGTATGTACAAGCACACAGATCAAGGGATCTTGGCATGCTGTGTGGAAGAGGATGAGTACGCTAAATGGTTGCAATTAGCACATGTAGGTGCATTAGAACAACACTACTCAAAACAACGAACCCTACAGACACTAAGGAGACTCGGAGTGCATTGGCCTACTATGGAGGCTGATGTCCAAAAGTTGTGCAAGGAATGCCCAATCTGTCGCACTAAACCACTTGTGGAACATGCCACTCTTTATCAAGTGTCCATAGTGCCAGATTGGAGTGAACCACTAGTATCCTTCCTGAGGACGAAAACATTCCCTCCAGACATGACTCTGGTTAGGAAAAGGAGTTTAGAACAAGAAGCCCAGGATTACTCACTCATTGGTGATAATCTCTACAGGCGTGGTAAGGATGGTTACCTGAGACTTTGCGTTCATGAGAGTGAATATCTAAAGATTTTGGAAACTGCTCACCAAGGTGTGGCAGGAGGACACTTTGGACCAGATCGGGTGATCAAGGCAATATTATTTGCAGGTTTCTGGTGGCCGACCCTTCACATGGATGCACATACCTACGTGAAATGGTGTGATGTTTGTCAAAGAACTCAGTATCCTATACGCAAAGATGAGATGCCACTGAAACCTATGATGGGTGGTCGTGCATTCTCTAAGTGGGGAATAGACTTTGTAGGCCCTATTAATCCCCCAGCTAAGGGTTCACATGCTGAATATATCATTGTGGCCACGGATTATCTCACCAAGTGGGTGGAGGTAAAAGCTACGACAAAGAACGACGCTCAGACAACTGCTAAATTCTTGTTTGAGAATGTATTCACAAGATATGGGCTACCTATAGAGCTAATAAGTGATAGAGGCACTCACTTCTTGAACGAAGTGATTGAAAATCTACTCCAAGAATTCTTGGTAGTTCATAAGAAGTCTGCCCCCTATCACCCTCAAGCTAATGGACAAGCCGAAAGCACCAACAAGATCTTATGCAATGTACTGACAAAATTAGTGAACACTAAACGCTCTGATTGGGATAAACAGCTACACCATGCTGTTTGGGCATACCGAGTCGCCTACAAGACGGTACTCCAAGCCACCCCCTTTCAGATGGTGTTTGGCCAAAACGCCATGCTACCTTTGGACTTCTTAATACCTACATTGAAAGTAGCACAAGAGCACGAATGGACGGGTCATGAACTCTCCTCTAGACTTTTTGACCTTGAACGATTAGGAGAAACAAGACTGAGAGCAGCTGCAGGGATATATGCAGCTAAGAAGAGACAGAAGGCATACTTTGATGCCCATGTGAAGGATAAGGGCTTGAAAGCAGGAGATCTAGTTTTAGTCTACACATTGAAACAACACGCAAGGAAGCTAGAAAAGAGAGGCTACGGACCTATGATCATCAATAGGATCTCCACGAGTGGAGCAGTACAACTAGCCACTTTAGAGGGTGATGTTCTCCCAAACTATATTAGCGGATGCAGAGTCAAGTTGTATCAGGAACCCCTCACGGAGGAAATGCTAAGTCGACTCAATACTGCTAAGCAACGTAAAGAGGAGAAAAAACGAATTCGAGAAGAAGCACATGTAGAGGCCTTAGAGCGCATCAGACGAATGAAGTTGAGGAGACAAGGGAGGGATCAGCCTATGATTGACACTCAAGAGTCTCCAGGCTATCACATGGCCATGTGTGAGGCTTCAGGTGAACGTACCCATAAGATAGTGGATCGACGACCTTTTGTGACCCTAGAAATAGGACAAAGAGACAACACAACAAGCGTGAGAGCTTTAATTGATTCAGGAGCAGCCACATGTGCAGTTCGGCTTTCTTATTGCCAGCAGCTGCAATTGGAGGTAAAACCCCTAGAAGCATATCTCATAGGATTGGGAGGTGTGGAAACCCCTTGCATGGGCGAGGTGGACCTTCCCATCTCCATTCAAGACGAAGTGATGACAATCAAAGTACTAGTGTGTCAAGATGAGGACCTCACTGGGCCTCTTGTCTTGGGTCAGGACTAGATCTATGATCATGCAGTCAACCTCAACCTAAGAAGTGGACTTCTTCAGGTATGGGTAGATCATAGCCGAATTACAGTTGAATTGGAAAATGAGGCACTCAAGGAACTAGGCAAAGCACAAACTCCTGGTCCTTCCAGGGGCGCACATGAAGTTGACAATGCTATTTTTGTCCAAAACTGTATGATGCAGAAAGAGGCTAATCTCAACAACAGAGCCAGGGATAAGAAGGCACTCCCTTCTGTTCCAAAGACCAGAGGGATGCAGCAACCAAAGGCAGATCGAATACAGAAGAAGCAGAACACTACCTATACTGGAGGCCAAAAAAAGGAGCAAAGCAGATTGTTTCAGCCGAGGAAACAAGTATGGAGGCGAAAAGGCGAACACCTTGTCCCGACCAGGCCAACACCACAGCCAAAACCTCTTATTAGTAATCAACAACGCAACACTAATAAGAAGTCCTTCATAAATTCTTCTGTGAAAGTGAAGTCTATTTGGGTACCCAAGAAGTCAATGAAGGCCAGCCCACAATCACGACAAATCTGGGTGCCTAAGGCTTGCTTGCGGGCTCAAATAGCTACACCAAGGCCAAACCCTGTACAACATGTTTCACTCACGCGAATATCTAAGGCCCAGTCTTACACATCACGCACTAACATGTATTCTTCCAGGAGCACAAGTAGAATCACTTGTAGATGGGTCCCTAAACAGCCCCCTTTTTCAAGTAAATACCCTATCACACTCTCCAAATCCTCCACAAAGTCAAAATCAAAACCTATCCGTTGCATTTGGCAACCTAAAACTTGTAATAAACCCCCGGACCCCAATTGTAAATCCATGTCCACCTACTAACTACTTCACTCTCACATCACATCATTCCGCTTAGCTCGTAGGTCTACCCAATTCCTAACTACACACACAAGCACCGAGCACTTATTAACCCCTAACCTCTCCCGAACCTTAGGTTAATGTTGTAACAGGGGACACAGTGTCATTTTTGTGTCCATTGCAATGTTAACATTTATTCATATATATTCACAGAACCAGCTGCGAAGTTTTCAACATGGCTGAGGCAGCAGGAACTAGCTCTCACACAGAAACAAGCCAGCAAGTGGTGGACTTAGACAGTTTACCCGTTTTGCCTAAGACAAATGAAAGACCAGAAGAATTACGGGCCATCAAAATCATACCTATTGCGGATCCTCCCAGTGGCCACACCATGCCCGTAGGAAAGACTTCCCACTGGTTTACTGAAGTGGCAGGACCCTTGGGTGAGGGAACGTACCTATGGGAATCAGAGTTGGACTTCAATGGGAAGCAAGGCAAATACCATTTCTTTACAAGAGAATTCGAGAAGTTACAAAATGCAGAAGGTCTACGTTCGATATGGGAAAAGGCAGGATTGGATGCATATTTCAGTGCACGGCTCCCAAAGCCTGACTTCATGCGATGTTACTATCTCATCAACACCTTGACTCCAAACCAGAACCCAAAAGGTGCAAGCTCATTTGTGATTCCATCTCTGACAAAGGGGAATGAGCTCAAGAGGTTCAGGCTATCAAACAACTTGGTGAGAGAGGCTCTAGATATGCGCGGAATGCATATTCCTACAGAGAAGGAAACCCTAGTACCGGATTACATGAAGAATCGAAGCCTCACCAAACTCAAGGACATGGTGTCCATGACGCCTAATATTGGAATACACCTTCGCATGTGCATGCAACACTTTGCTTTTCCCGCACAAGATAGATTCACCATGCCGCCCAAAAAGATTTGGTTTAGTTTGTATCTGGCAGAGACACAGAGCCTCACCATCAACTTACGCCACCGGATAATTGATCAGATACACCTAGCTCACAAACGATGGCCGCGGAAACAGGTTTTATATGGTTGCTGTGCTCTGACGAGAATCATTTATAGGTGTTTGGCTTATGACATTCCTATTCAACGGGCCCTAATGTGGAATCGTGTAGAGCAGTTTAGAGGCAGGACATCCACTGGACCCCCTTCTAAGAAAATGAGAGGCACTGTCCAAGTCCCATGTGCTCAACCACGTGGAGCCACCCTAACACCAGACGTCACCCCTCCACCCCGAAGAGTCCGACCATTCACACTCCACAGCACCGATGGTTCTACCTTGATATTCCCTCCCATCCCAACCGATCTGGAATTTCCTAGTGGTGCACCTTTGGAAGAACTCACGAATGAAGATTTCGAACAATTATTACAAGATGTAGAGCTGGAGGCAGAAGAGGCACAACAAGTGGAGAAAGTGCAAACACAGGCAACAACCTCCCAAGCACCCGTCACCACAGTTGAAGTGGAGGAAGAGGATGAGGAAGATGAAGAAAAGGAGGAAGATGAGGAGGATTATGATCAAGAGCATCAAGATGAGCAACAAGAAGTGCCAGAACTTGTAGGTGCACCAGCATATACAGCTCAACTACAAAGGTTATACGACACAATCAAAGCAGTACAAGAAAGGCATCAACTCTCTCTGGTATCAGGTCAAGCTTTGATGCAAGAAATGCTGTCAGATGAGGGGGTGGACCAACATTTCATTGACACCCTCAAATTAGTATTAGAATCTTTAGGAGTTCCGGAGGCTGTCCACACTGCAGTCCGCCAGTCCGCGAGGTATGACAAACACAGAGTTGACACATTACCACGGGCAGGTAAGACTATCAGGATACCCGTCACAGAACAAGAAGTACCCATTGAAACCACAGCTACCCCCACCACCACCACTGACCTCTCTGCTGAAACCTTCGTTCAGACATCACCCATCTCACCCCAGCATCCTCCATCACCACCTTCTCCACCCCCACCACCACCTCCCACCATGGAAGAAATGACAGTCATCACCTCTACCTTCACTTATAACCCATCCTCATTCACATCGTTCTCATTTCGAGAACCCACCTCACAAGACACCCTCTTCTCCTTCGTCACCAATCCCTTGTACACTTCAACCCTTCTATCCTCCGAACCCATAACTGGCCATCCCATCATTCCAAGTGTGGTTGGAAACCCGACACCCACCGAAGGCACCCTATGTTTCCTAGCCTATTCCCCACTACGGGTACCTCCATTCCATGACCCTCACTTCCCATCTGTCCCCTACACCTCTTTCAACCTGACCTCACCACCCCAATACCCGTCCTTTGTGGAGCAGTTCATCTGCTCTCCAATGTTTCAGAGGCACATTTCCCCGCTGTTCGCAACGACATCAATTTACACGAACACCACACTCACTTCACCTACCATACCCAGCTACATGGTAGCCCCTGTACACACCCAATGGACATTTCACCAACCACAGCACCTCTCCCCACGATTCCACCATCTCTCCCTCCCTTACCCCCTACCTCACCACTCACCACATCATTGGCACACACAGCATTCACTACCTCCCTCCCCAATCCTGCCTCCCTAGCATTCCAAACTTTTCCCCTTGCATCTCATAATGTAAATAGCACGTTCAATACATTACTTCAGTGTGCACATCAACTACAACAAGAATACCATCAATTGGAAGAACGCACTACTGCCCTCCAGGCAGAATCTCAACGTCTGCAAGCTAGAGTCACCACTCTTGAAGCTGATTACCAAACGCTCCTAACCGAGCATAACCACTTACAACAGGCTCACTCCGAATTGGAATCAAAGACATCAACAGTAGATGATCAAGCAGTCAAGGAATTAGAAATAGTACTCCAAGCGCAAATGATATCTAATGCTACACTCAGACGCAACCTTGGGCTATTAAGGAAGGATATGGCAGCAGCACTAGAAGAGAACAAGAGGCTTCAACAACAAAACTAAGACAACTTTGAAGCGGCTATGGAAGGAACTGCAGGAGCAACCATTAGCCCTACCAAGTATAGAGCAGTACCATCGGAAGACATTCGCATCTTACTTGAGGAGCATGCAAATTTCTTGGAGTCATATGAAAAGTTAGAGACTGAATGTGCAGACCTAAAGAAACAGATAGCCAGTGCCCCCCCAGCTCAACAAGAGCCGGTAGTCTTGCATCACTCTCCAGAAGAATTAGAGACCCTCCGGAAACAAGTGACCGAACTCCAAGCGCGTCTCTTACCATATGAAAGGCCACCCTCGCCAACTGAAGAACCAGAACCTGAAACAGTGGTGGAAATCCCCGTCGATGATAGCTATGAAGAGCCATATGAGCCGATGCCAACACCCGGTGGTCGAACTACAGAGGAAGGACAAGACACTTTAGAAATTCAAGTTCCAGATTGGGTCAAAAGGGTCGAGAAAGTGGGTAAGACACATGATGATCGTGTGGCCGTGCAAATGCAATCTCTCACAAATCTGGAAGAAACTATCCTTCGGTCTTCTTACTTTCAAAACCTATCCCATCAACGGTTAATCACAACATCAGAGTCACAATACATGCCTTATTTTGTCTTGCTACATGATTATAATGCAGAAGTCAAAAGACATACAGGGAAGGAACCCACATTCGCCACTCAATTTGAGCTAGGGGATTTACCGACAGATGCACGTGCTGGCTCAATCTTCCAACCTAATTGGCGTGCACGTCTACTAACCGATTACGCAGAGATGATGAGTACCTGGGCAACCATGCCACTATATATCAAGTATAATCCATGCTATTGCTCAGTGGTACGTCGCAGATCCTAGCAAGCATTTGCAATCAAGGTACGCAACAATAAAGAATGCTCGGCTTGGGTTAACTATCCATATTTTGCTCCGCCTTGAGGGACCCCAACCGTAGCCTACATGATATCAACAATTCGACACTGGTCTACTTGTCTAAATAATGTACCCGACATAGCTGCAAAAATGTGTATGAAAATATTCGAGCTCATGACCATTGTTTTCAAAACCTTTCGGAAGATACAAGCTCCATACATCTCTGCCCCTGGATTCTCTCAAGGTAACAAGGATTTAGTCTACGACATGAGCCAGACCCCCTCGGTCACTATAATCTTTGCTTGGCATGCACGAATAAAGTACTTACCCGCATGCTTCAAGCAGACATTTGAGGAAATGTTCTCTACGAGATTCTGGGAACATCATTCGGAAATTTTCATTCCCAGACCCACACATTTGCTACACCTATTTGCAATAGAACAAGCGATCCATGCAGATCAGTTACGTCTGCCACATCCGGACATTCCAGGACCAATTGATTGGGATCGTATGATGACAGATTTGGCCAGAGGACTACGCATACAAGAACATCAGCTTGCCACTCAGGTTGTGGAATATTACATCCAACACTCCCAGCAACAAGGGTATGTCAGGGACGACAGACGCGAGAGAGGGGGGGGTGTTGAGAGCAGTATGGGCACCCAAGGACTGACTAGACAAGGAAGCCAGCGGAGAGAGTCAGAGCGAGGTGAAGGATTAAGTAGACAAAGCAGTCGACGCAAATCTGGCAGATAGGCCCTTCAAATTTTTCCAAATCAACATCTTTATAACAGTGATTCTTATCACTAACAATCATTGTAAATACCATTTCATAATTTTGTAGCTCCATTTTGTGCAAGCCAAGGAGTCCTTGAGCTTGAGGAGCTTTAGAAGTATCTACCTATCAGTTTTCACATTTTTTAGACTTCGTTTGAACCTCCAAATAGGGTAGAGAACCTAATTTTTAACTAGGCCGGACACTAGGTCTGGACAAGGCCAAAACCTAGTCAAAAACTATAAATAGAGCTAGAGAGCTCATTTTTGAGGTTGGCTTGTAATTGAAATGAACTTGTAAGAGCTTTTTGAAAGTAATTTAAGAACTCCATTGCTTCTCACTCTTTGTCTTGCGGTGTGTGCGCGTGTGTGTATGTGTGTGCATGCTTGTGTGCTTCTCACTCACGCACTTGTGCCTCCACTTGCTCGTGGTCTTCATACCATCCTCACGTCTTCCCGGATTGACATTAAAGGAGGTGCTACTCATCACTTAGCTACAACATGCTACTCATTGGTCCTAATGAGAAGCATATTGCTAAATTTAAGTGTTATTAGGATCTTCAGTGCACGCACACACAGAGGTAGAAAGAAGATGAAACAGGAATCAGAAACAGAGACAATCAACGTGATAATGGGTGCAATCTCCCCCCGTGTACTTTGATGGACGAGCCTCTCAGAGTACACATATTTATTATAATAGGTATATTTCTATTACGTCCTGAAAATAGAAGTTACATGAGGGCCGTTGCTTTTAAAAGCATCTTTTTAGGTAAAACTACTTTATTTACAAAAGCCGTCGCTTTATAAAGCGAACCACTACTTTTACAACAAGATAAACCTAAATATAACTATTCTAGAAGTCTTCGATTTAGTCTTCAAATTTATTTATTTATGCGCATCCACTTGTATCCACGCCCTCATGCTTCTCCACCTGCTAGATCAAACACAACCACATTAAAACCTTCTGGAAATTTCAAACATTAAAAATCCATTTAACCTTCCATGATTCCATAATATACAACATGCCTCCCAATTGACAATCAACTGACCTCAGTTGATAAATATAAAAATAGACATGGATGATCAGTTGCATGTCCCATCACTGAACAATATTAAGCATGAACCATGTAAAACACATGCATGGAATCGGAAACCTGAAAGTTTAATGTAATTGGGAATGATATGCAGAAATTAAATGATCATAGTGAGATGATAAGGAGGTCTTATGTTTAAGGATTCTTTTCTACCCTTACAGTTCAATCTACATGTTCAAAAATTGTGGGCTAAATTTACATGGATGCACATGTTGTATATTATGGAATCATGGAAGGTTAAATGGATTTTTAATGTTTTAAATGTCCAGAAGGTTTTAATGTGGTTGTGTTTGATCTAGCAGGTGAAGAAGCATGAGGGCGTGGATACAAGTGGATGCGCATAAATAAATAAATTCAAAGACTAAATCGAAGACTTCTAGAATAGTTATATTTAGGTTTATCTTGTTGTAAAAGTAGTGGTTTGATTTAGAAAGCGATGCCTTTTGTAAATAAAGTAGTTTTACCTAAAAAGACGCTTTTAAAAGCGACGGCCCTCATGTAACTTCTATTTTCTTGACGTAATAGAAATAAACCTATAAATATGTGTACTCTGAGAGACTCGTCCATCAGAGTACACGGGGGAGATTGCACCCATTATCGCATTCTTGTATAGCTTGTTGATTTGCTTGAAGTTCTTGTTGCATAGTCTCTAATTGTTGCTCGAATGAGACCCCAGATAAAAGTGAATTACCAAACTCCTCCATTGTTGTAGGGTCCATATCTAGAAAACAAAATCCTCTTTCAAACTATGTTTAATCCTGAATCTAATAGGCTAGCTAAAAAGCTTGTTCCAAGAGCTTTTCCAACGATATATTATATGCTAAAATCCGAGTTATATAGTGAAAGTTATGCCCTTTTTATGATGCACTCCCCTAGGAAAATCGACGGGCGCTTCCACATGTGTGAGCTTAACTTGGGAATTGTAAAAGGAAGAGGGAGGTGAAAGTTGATGTAAATATCACAAAAGGGAGATAGAGTGATAACTCAAAGAGATAGAGTAGTGGTTAAAGTACTTCCCTTGTAAGTAGGAGGTTGTGGGTTCAAATCCTCGGGAAATCTAAAACTCTCTATTGCCACTCAAAATTAAAATTGCCTCGCACATAGCCAACGGTCACCAAGGGAGCCTTGGGTGCCAATGTTGCCAATGTATTGCCTAAGTTCTTGCCTTAGTCGACGCCTTGGAGTAAGCCGTAGGTATAAACACAGGTTTTGGTTCCGGAACTGAAACTGAGACAGAGACAGAGACAGAGATAGAGACAGAAGCAGAAGCAGAAGCGGACGCGGGTTCAGATTTGGATTCAAATTCGGATCGCAAAAAGAGAATGCAAACAATCCCCTCGGCAAACAATCTCCTCCGGAGTGATATGTGCCAAACTCTGATACCACTGTTATCAGGATCTTCAGTGCACGCATACACAGAGGTAGAAAGAAGATGAAACATGAATCAGAAATAGAGAGACAATCAACGTGATAATGGATGCAATTTCCACCCGTGTACTCCGATGGATGAGTCTCTTAGAGTACACGTATTTATAGGTTTATTTCTATTACATCCTGAAAATAGAAGTTACATGAGGGCCGTCGCTTTTAAAAGCGTCTTTTTAGGTAAAACTACTTTATTTACAAAAGGCATCACTTTCTAAAGCAAACCACTACTTTTGCAACAAGATAAACCTAAATATAACTATTCTAGAAGTCTTCGAATTTATTTATTTATGTGCATCCACTTGTATCCACGCCCTCATGCTTCTTCACCTGCTAGATCAAACACAACCACATTACAACCTTCTGGACATTTAAAACATTAAAAATCCATTTAACCTTCCATGATTCCATAATATACAACATTAAGGCTGAATTTCATGCCTCTTTTGAGATGTCATATTTGGGGCATTTGCATCATTATTTGGGCATTCGATTTATGCAAGTTGATGGGGGAATAGATTTGTGTCAAAAAAATAATATTCACACATTATTGTAGCATTTTGGCCTTGATGATTGCAAACATATTGCCAGACCTATGGAAACAAGTTTACAGTTGAGTATTTGTGATGTTGGAGATGCATTTGATGTTGTTCTTTATCAACAAGATGCTTGATTTATAACACATGGAGAATGTAATGATGATGCAAGCTTCTTTATCCAAGGAGATTTCTAATCTGCATAACAAAGTTTATACTATGGGTATCCAAAAGCCAAGAGGTAGTCAAACCAATCCTATACAGGGAGTCCCAGAAACTTTTATGATGCCTCAAGTAACCCCGCTTGCTCAACCTACTATGATGCAACAATTTCCTCCACCAATCTAGCTAGTATTTTGAAGAAACACTATGTAGCTTGAAAAAAAAAAACAATGGTGGGAAGAGATGTGTCTAGTTTGATGCATCTTAAAATTTTCTTATGCTTGTGAAGAAAATGAAGGAAGCTAAATAGCAATAGCTAGTCATAGAATTTGACAAGAAGATTTGTGACTTTAGAACATTGTGAATTGTGGGAAAGGTGGGATGTGAATCCGCTTCAATTGATAGTAGTGAAGAAGCAAGCAGGTTTCATCAACTACCATAGATATCCATGGAGATGCTCACATTCCCAAGGACCAACTCTCAACAATGAGGAGAACTATCTGAATAAGCAACAATATGCCCATGCTTCAACTGGGAAATTCTTCAACTCATCAACTCTTCAACTCCTACAAACAACAATTGCAAAGATTAATCAACAATAACTTTCCATTCAAACCTAAAGCCTAATCTAAACACGTCACATTTCACATTAAGTCCACTACCAATGAGAAGGCCACCATGTGGATGAGGTCCAATCATTTTTATGTGCATATACAAGATGCACACAAGGTGCTTGTGTGCTTTTGGGAGTGTAACTGAGCTGACAATAGTATTAACTTTTATGGTCTCATAGGTGAATTGCAAGCATACTCAAGGAAATAATTCAAGGACATTCATGTATTGAAAGCAATGAATGTATAGATATATCATGTAAGAACTAGCATAATTTCATATAAATCTAGTCATGTCAGTAGGAACATACTTCTTTCCTTTAAACTAATACAACCCTAGTGTGGAAAAACATTCAAAGAATTGAAACACAAGCTTTTCATAAATCCCATCTTGAAGGCATACTTCTTTCCTTTAAACTAATACAACCCTAGTGTGGAAAAACATTCAAAGAATTGAAACACAAGCTTTTCATAAATCCCATCTTGAAGGTGTCTGATTGGAATAGGATCTTCCATGTGCATGTTGATGCATCTAACTAAGTAATAAAATGTATTTTAGTGCAATCTACAAATGCAAGTATGGTTGACTTTCCCATTGCCTATTTTAGTGAACGACTCAACAACGCAGAGCACACTTACAACACAATTGAACAAGAAGATTTAGGAATTATTGATGATATCAAAACGTTTAGGCATTATTTGCTCACAAACAAGTGTTTTTCTGTCAACCATCAAGCCCTTCTTTATCTTTTTAATAAGCCCTACAACATTTGAAGGTTGGATAGATGGCATCTCTTATTAATGGAATTCGACCTCAAGGACATATCAAAGAAAGGAAATACACATGCATGCGAAACACCTTTCTAGGTTGACAAATGGAAAAGCACCAAATGAGGTATCATATGAATTTGATGATGCCTATTTTTTCAATCTGGAGGTGGTAACCAAGTGGACTGCACCCAACATCTCTTTACTCACATATGTTCCATTGCACCATGAATGCCCAATAGACAAGAAGGAAATTAGAGAATCCAAATATCTGCAAATTATTGAGAGATGTATATTTAGGAAACATGACCACTTCATATTTTCTTATTGTGTGTAAGAAGATGGAAAGGGCACTATTATGACACAATTCCACGTTGTTGGTTTGGATTGGCGTTTTCCCCAAACTAAGACATTGCAAAACTTAAAGCAATCAAGAGTATACTAGCCTCACATAGCAAATGACCTTGCCATTTTGCCTCGAAAGACCTACAACTAAGCACTCAACTCTATATCAGGTGAATGTAGGACCATTGTGAACCAAGCCCATTGTTCATTATCATTGTGACAAAATACTTCTAGATGATATTACTCCTATAAGAATGAAGTTTCTTGAAGAAGAATCAAAAGACAATTTAGTTAATTGGGAACTAGTTATATGAGAGGGGAAAGGACAATGTCTTGCACGTGCATACAAAAAAGAAAACATTTCCCAATTTTATAAATGCATCACTCAAGATTTTTGAGAGGACACTTCTCCCTTGAAGGAACAACCACGAACATACTCTTTTCTAGTTTGCCAATCAATCCATCTATCCATATTACTATCCATATATGCATCATTCTATGTATTTATCTATTTATTTATTTTTATTTAATATGCATATATATCTATAAATATATCAATCAATTTATCTATTTACCTATTTATCACCATATCTATCTATTTATCTACCTATTCATATACTTATCTATCTATCTAATTATTTATGAATGATGTGGATTATTTGAATTATGTGGATTAAATGATGTCAATGATGTGGATTGAATGATTTGGATTCATTTGAATTATGTCAATGAAATGATGTCAATGATGTGGATTGAATGATGTGGAATCATTTGAATTATGTGGATTGAATGATTTCAATGATGTGGATTGAATGATGCCAATGATGTGGATTCATTTGAATTATGTGGATTGACTGATTCCAACAATGTGGATTGAATGATGTCAATGATATGGATTGAATGATGTCAATGGTTTAAAAGTAATGTTTTCATTTTGCAAATTTTAAAGTAAAACATGGCAAGAATACCATATGTGAATAATCACCTTGATCATGTTGAATCACGAAGGATTTTTTCCAAATAGAATGCTCAATTTGCGCAATTGGGACATAGAACCAGAGGGATTAGAAGGAGAACCAATATCAATGAAAGAAGTCATAAAGCTATGCCCAAATCATTTTGTTCTTGATGTTCTCTTTTACGTTATAGGGATATTGAAAGAGACGACACCATTGAAGCTTTTTTATTTAAAACAAAAGATTAGCAAAAACTTTACTTAATTGCTTTATTCAAGTTAAAATATCAATACCAAATAATAACCAAATAACACTATTTCATTCAAAATGTTTTTGTACAAGATATCCTTCATTGACATGTAGATTGGGATGCTCGCCCAAAGAATGCAGGTATAGGTTTGGGCTGTCCTCAAGATCATGCAAAATTTTGTAATCAAGGACACAAAGAACCTCTTCCTCAAAAGTGGCCATATATTCTGCTACCCAAAGAACATAACCTTATTCATGATTTATCATCACAAGGAGAAGATTTATACAATGAAGGATTAATAATTCCAAGTTTATGAAGAACAATTGATGATCAACAAAAGAGAATTGATGATTTAGAAAATCAAATGAAAAATTTACAAATATCTCTCAACACATATGAGAACAGATATGGAACACTATCAGAGGCATCATCATCTTTTCATTGATTCAGAAGACTATTAGAGACATCATCATCTTTTGATTGATTCACTACTGATGAGTTATTCAATCAATAAAACATTAGATAGACAAGCCAATTTTTGTAATATTTAGAATCATCACTTTATGATTAAGACATCTTTTTTGCAATTGAATCCAATCAAAGTATTTAGAGTACATTATTTTCTTCATTTTGAATATCTTTATCTATTACATGTATCATGCCATCTATTTCTTCCATGTCTAAGCCATCATTGTGGTCTACATCTAATTCATGATCACTCCATGAATCATTTGTTAAACTTTCATGAGTTCAAAATTCTCAAAAACATTTTTTGTGTTGTTGTAGAATGCTATCTTGGTTGGAGCATGTAACAAATGCATATTACAAAAACGTATACCAAATCATTGGCATGTGATACACTTAAGAAATTTCTCCATTTGAATGAAGAAAATCATATGCACTCCAATTACGTTCACAACTACCACTTGAAGTTGTTATTGAAAGCACTCTCATAGCTATATGTTACAACTCCATTGTTTCACCTCTATACTCTTTCCACCATATAGGAGGTGTATGCTTTTGAATCACTTCAATGTGCCATAGATCTCCAAAACTTCCTTCTTGATTTAAATAAGCTACCCTCTGATGGAATGCATCTCGACCATCTATGCCTAGAAGTAATAATTGACATGTGGTTTTGAAGTTTCCCATGACTTCTTTGTTTGACTCTTGACCATTGAGTTGAAATTTTGGATCTAAGAGGAATGTTGTTCCATGTAAATGAGTATGCATTTGCATCCATCATTTCTCTACTAATGATACAATTTGTGTTTTTTCTTATGATGAAAAATGATTAAAGTCTTCCATTTTTTGAATAGCTTCTGACATAATCTAATATATGTTTCTTATCACAAACTTATCAGTATCAACAATTTATAAAAGTTCCACAAAAGTTTAGTTATACCGATATTTTTTTAGAGATTATTCCAAAACATTTGTGAATGTACCAGAGACATACACTTTGAAGCTAAAACTTGATAAGAAGGATACTTCTCTAGCCATGTCTCCCATCTTTGATCCGCAATCATTCCTACAAGTGCTGACTTGACTTCTAGTAATGCAGTAAGCACAATATAAGGTGTTGCGAATTGTGTAACACAAAATATATGAAGTTCTTTATTAGGAGATTTTGAATGAAAGAGAGAATATGAAATTTGATACTCTCAAATAAATTTGAACACATGATTTGCATCTAATAAACTTTGTTTAAGGAAAGATAATCTACCTATATATTTCAATAATAGATTTGGTATATGAATTGCGCATGGAACCCCAGTAATGCCTTCATATTTTTTTTGTATAGAATCTTGACACTTGGAAAATAAGATGCATTATCAGTCACTACCACAATGACATTATTTAGACTACCCACATGAGATATAGCATGTTCATATATCTTTACAAGGAAAGCTGAACTTTTCTCCCTAAGAGAGTTATCAATTTCTTCCAAAAAATGCTTCCCTTCGGACATATAATCATGACATTAATCAATGGCTTTTTTTGATAGCATCCATCTAGTGATATTATGCATCCATAAATGGATATATAACTGAGAACTACTCATTTTAAAATAGCTGGTACTTTTCTTCACTTTATCTACATATTATGTTTGCCTTTTGTTGCAATTTAGTATGGTGAATCCTTTTCGTGTAGTTGACATCAAAGCCTCTTTGAAAATAGAATTACGAATAATAATGAAAGGAATTCCACATGCTAAAAATTCTTGAATCCATTTAAGATGAAGCTCAAGACAATCTTGTTGATATATTTAGGTAGTTATGTGTGTGAACACTCTAGGACCGCCGGGGCACTTTTTTCCCTCTTTAGGAGGTTTTTTTGCCCCGGCTTGTATATACGCCTATTGCCCTAATGGGCTACTCATCTTTGTACATTCTCTAGTAATACATTCAGTCTTGTGTGTTGTGCTCCAAGCTTCTTCTTCTTCCTTGTGCTGTTCGCGTGCTTCCGCAGACGTCTAACTCCAACAATTGGTATCAGAGCAGGTCGTTGCTTCTTCTAGGGCGCCGTCGACACTCCTCCATTTGCAGTCTCAGATTCGCATGAAATTTCGGCCTCCGAACGCACTATCGCAGCGCTTGTGCAGGCTATTTCGTCCTTTTGTGCCAAAGGTATATACCAGTTTCTGTTCGCCAGTTTAAGCGTCTCGAAGTCTGCTACAGGTCTAGCAGAACTCGTCTGGGAAGTTCCGTTCAACTTTTTGAGATACAGTCAATTTTCTGCATCAAGGTATTTTAGTCACCGGCCATGGCTGAAAGCAGTGATGTATTCCGTATGTTGGCTGTTGAGGATAAGTTGGATGGTACCAACTACCCATTATGGGCTTATATGATGCGACATGTACTGGTTGCAAAAGGATTGTGGAACATTGTGCAGGGTGTTGAAAGACGTCCTGTTACACCTGTAACGACAGGTACTGCAAATACAGGTGTTGGAGCTGATGAAGATAGTGTCGAAGATGATATTCCGCAGATTCCTGTTCGTGCTGCTGTTTCTGTTGCACCTACTGCAGAGCAGATTCGTTGGGATGGCAGAGATGCCCAAGCACATGCATTGATAGCTTTGTCTGTCAAACGTGCCATTATCCCTCACATTCGCTCTTGCAGAACAGCAAAGGATGCTTGGGATACACTTACCACTTTGTACCAGGCTAGGAATGAGGCTCGTGTTGCTTACCTCCGAAAACAGCTGGAGAGTGAGAACATGAATGAAGGTGATTCTATGGACAGTTTTCTTACAAAGATCAAAGACCTGAAGGAACAATTGATTTCTGCTGATGAGGTTATACCAGATAGCTCACTTGTGCAGACCGTTCTGAATGGCCTTCCTGATTCATATCAGAGTTTTGCCTCTACTCTTCGATTGATGATGAAAGGCAATCCGAATGCCTTGTCATTTGAGGAATTAGTCTCTGTTCTATTGCAGGAAGATCAGTCCAGGCAGAACAGGTCCATTATGCGTGTTGCAGATCAAGCTTTCCTGGCTAGTCAGAAGGGCAAAGGAAAATGGAGCTCTTCTACTAGTAAGCAGAAATCTGCAAATGCTGCACAATCGAAGAACCAGGATAAAGATGAGAAGAAATCAGAAAAGCAGAAATTGTTCTGCAAGTACTGTAAAGGAAATGATCATATTATAAAGAACTGTCCAAAACTGGCTGCTAAAGAGGCAAAGAAGAAAGAGGCTGGAATGGTTGTTGCAGAGGCCTCTACACCAAAAACAGAGTCTGCAAATCTTGTGCAGGAAGAAGAATGGGCGTTTACTACTGTCTGCAGTTTTGACCCATCTTCTCATGATCAGTGCATGTCTGCAGTAGACTCAGATGTTTGGTACTTTGACAGTGGGGCGACCAAACATATTACCTCGCAGCGCAGTTTCTTCTCTTCACTCGAGCCTGCCCCTACAGGGAATACTGTCACATGCGCCAATAACTCCTCTTATCCTGTTATGGGAGTTGGTAAGATCATTTTGACTACTGCTGATGGTAGTTCTTTCACTTTGTCAGATGCTTTATTTGTGCCAGGGATCAAAAAGAACCTGTTATCAGTTTCTGCATTAGCCAAGATTGGCTTGGTTGTGAAATTCGTTGATGACAGGTGTACAAATTCGGCATGTGCAGTTCATGATTCTCAGGCTATGTCAGATGCAAAGCTTTGGCATGCATGCTTTGGTCATCTGAATTTTGCTAGTTTGTTACGCCTGCAGAAATCTGAAATGGTGTCTTCTTTGCCCAAACTTGAGGCACCTGGAAAACATGTTTGTGAAGGCTGTATTTTGGGCAAAATGCAGCGTTCTTCCTTTCCAAAAGATGGTTCAGTTCGGGCTATGCAGAAATTGCAGCTTGTACATAGTGATGTCTGTGGTCCTATGCAGACACCCTCTTTTGGAAATTACCTTTACTTCGTGACTTTCATTGATGATTTTTCCAGGCATGCATGGGTATACCCACTCAAAGCAAAGTCCGAAGTGTTCATGTGCTTCAAACAGTTTTTGGTTTTGGCTGAAAATCTGTCAGCATGTAAAATGGGCACCCTCCGTTCTGATCGAGGGGGGGAATATATGTCTTCAGATTTTAATGCATTTCTGGCTGAACGTGGGATAAAACACCAGTGTACAGTGCCGTATACACCTCAACAGAATGGAGTTGCTGAACGAAAGAACAGGTCACTCATGGAGATGGCGAGGTGCATGGTCAAAAGTCAGGCTTTACCACATAGTTTCTGGCTTGAGGCTGTCATGTGTGCAGCATATGTACTGAACAGGTGTCCCACCAAAGCGTTGCAGTCTATCACTCCATATGAGGCTTGGCATGACCGCAAGCCATTTGTTGCTCATCTGCGTGTTTTTGGTTGTTTGGCATATGCATTAGTGCCTGAACAACATCGCAGAAAATTGGATGATAAGGCAGTAAAATGTATTTTTGTTGGGTACAGTTCTGAAAGTAAAGGCTATCGTCTGTATCATCCACAGACTAAACGCATTCTGGTTAGCCGTGATGTTGTCTTTGTGGAAGATGCTATTCAGCCATTGCTTTCATGTACTAAGGAGACATCTGTTAGCTCCAAAGACATGTATGATACTTTGATGCCTCTTTTTACAGGTGGACAGGCTAGTGCTGGTCCTAATGAGGCAACTTCTCAGCCTTTGCAGGTTTCATATGATGATGCAGATCATTCCATTTCTGATGCAGATTTACATGATGCACTTGTTGATGAGAGAGCTGATATTGAACAGGCAAAAACTATGCCAAAATGGCTGGTGCAGACTTTGCGTGACAGCAAATTAGATGCACCTTTGTCATATCGTACTCGTTCAGGCTCTCATAGTACCTCCTTTGCATCAGATTGCTATGCTATGGCTGCATCTAGTCTCTGTGATGAGAATGAGCCTGTTTCTTTTGATGAAGCACAAAATTCAGAAAATTGGATGGCTGCTATGCAATCTGAATATGATGCTATAATGAAGAATGGTACATGGTCTTTATGTGACTTGCCTCCTGGCAAGAAGGCCATTGGCACTAAGTGGGTATACAAGCTGAAGCGTAAACCTGATGGTACAGTTGACAGGTATAAGGCTAGGCTTGTTGCAAAGGGTTATGCGCAGGAAAGAGGCATTGATTTTGATGAGACCTTTGCACCTACATGCCGTATGACTACTGTTCGGAGCATTTGTGCACTTGCAGCCCATCATGGTTGGAATGTACATCAGTTGGACATTAAAACAGCATTTCTGAATGGTGACTTGCATGAAGAAGTGTATGTTTTTCAGCCCCGTGGCTTTGTGCAGAAAGGGCATGAAAACCATGTGTGCAGGTTAAAGAACGCGTTATATGGTTTAAAGCAAGCACCACGTGCTTGGTATGAGAAGATACATGCCTATCTGATTGCACATGGTTTTGAGAACAGTCCAACTGAAAGCACCTTATATGTTAAGCGTGCTAATGATGTGCTTCTGATCATTGTTGTCTATGTAGACGACATGCTGCTCACTGGTCCTCTTGAGAAGCATATTGCTGATTTCAAGGCTGATTTGCATGCCTCATTTGAGATGTCTGATTTGGGGCATTTGCATCACTATTTGGGCATTCAATTTATGCAAGTTGATGGTGGAATGGCTTTGTGTCAAACGAAATATATTGACACATTATTGCAGCGTTTTGGCCTTGAAGACTGTAAGCCTATTGCCACTCCTATGGAGACAGGTTTACGATTGAGTCTTCATGATGCTGGAGATGCATTTGATGCTGTTCTCTATCAGCAGGCTGTTGGATGCTTGATTTACTTATGCATTACTCGGCCAGATATTCAGTTTGCTGTCTCATAGATGAGCAGGTTTATGCATTGCCCAGGAGTCACGCATTGGAAAGCGGTTAAGCGCATCTTTCGCTACTTGAGTGGTACTCGGCTACTTGGGTTGTTTTATCCCAAGGGGGGATCACCACCGCCAGATTTGCATGCTTTTTCTGACTCAGATTGGGCTGGTTGCTATGACACTCGTGTGTCCACCAGTGGTTTTTGCTTCATGCTTGGTAGCTCATGTATATCTTGGTTGAGCAAGAAGCAGCCTACTGTGGCCACTTCCAGTTGTGAGGCTGAGTATAGGGCAGCTTTCACAGCGACTGTTGAGTGTGTGTGGCTCAGACGCCTTATGGCTGATTTGGGTGTTGGCCAGTCTTCTGCCACCACCATCTTCACTGATAGTCAGAGCGCATTGGCAGTTGCAAGGAACCTTGTGTTCCATGCTCGCACTAAGCACATTGAGGTGCATTATCACTATGTCAGGGAGAGGTTCTCTGCTGGGGAGATCAGCTTGGCATATGTGCCCACGCAGGAGAACATTGCAGACCTTTTCACGAAGGCTCTGCCTAGGGAGAAGTTTGAAGCTTTCCGCAAAGCTTTGGGCTTACTTCCTTTTGTGGAGTGATTTCCACATAGCTCGGCACTTCCTTATACATGAGTGCCAGCTCCTTGTTCACCGCATCACTCCCAGGGGGGATTTGTTGATATATTTAGGTAGTGATGTGTGTGAACACTCTAGGACCGCCTGGGCACTTTTTTCCCTCTTTAGGAGGTTTTTTTCCCCCGGCTTGTATATACGCCTATTGCCCTAATGGGCTACTCATCTTTGTACATTCTCTAGTAATACATTCAGTCTTGTGTGTTGTGCTCCAAGCTTCTTCTTCTTCCTTGTGCTGTTCGCGTGCTTCCGCAGACGTCTAACTCCAACAAATCTTTGTTTTCAAAAGCTAGATCTATTATGTTTTGTGAGGTATTAAGTGTGAAGAGATGGATAGGTATGTGCTTGAAGATGAAGAGGTGTTGCAAAATCCTTGATCTACACCAGCCATTTGCTCTTCATCTATTACCTCTCCAATGCTTCCCAACTGATCTGCTATGTCCTTGAGCTTTGTGACAAAATCAGTCACATTTTGTTTGGGAGCCTTCTTGAGAGTTGTGAAATCCAGCCATAGTTGATGCTTCCTAGCTTTGGTACTTGAAGAAAAGAAAGCTTCAAGTGCATCCCACACTTCCTGAGATGTCTTACAACTCCTAATGTGAGGCAACAAAAAATCTGAGATAGAGTTGAGGAGATAAGACCTTGCAAGTGCATCCTTGGAGCACCATGTGCTCAATCTCTCTTGCTCTTCTTGTGTTGGTTGACTTTTGTTCCTGAAACTTGGCATAACTTCATCTCCAGCCACATAACCATATAAACTTCTACCTTGGAGATAAGCTTCCATCCTTAATGACCAAGCCAATGGTGGGCTCTTTTAGCTTGCCAATGGATGTATTAGACACCCTATGTACCTTGGAAGATCACTCTCAAAAAGATAGATCAAAACAGATAAGTTGGAGTTAGCTCAGAGGTGAAAACTTGCTATTCTTGGTTCATACACCTGTCCAGTGTTTTACATAATTCTCTGAGCACAGCAGCAATTAGCTTAATTCCTCTTGGGGAAGTCTAGGTAACTTAAAGATCTAACTTTCAAGAGTAATCGCATAAAAAATAATGAACCACACACTGAGAATGAGTTTTAACAACTGATGACATCATCCCGATTTTCACGGGCTGCTACAGTTTGAGACCAGTGAGCAGAAAAATCAACATAACGCAAAATTTAGGAATTCAATGATTATGAAAATTTGTATGGTTATACTACACAGTAAGCTGAATCCAACAAGATTTAAATCACTGAATTTGGATAAGTAACCACTGAGAAATGGCTCTGACAAGATGAGTGAAAAAGTCGGGTACCTGACAGAGAAGTGAAGATGAACATACCCTGTTGACTTCAAATGAACATAACTGAAGATTGCAACATCCAAATGACATGAAAATTTGTGAGCATATAGTAGACTTATAGAGCTAACTTTACCAGTTAAATCACTGAAAATGATGCACCAAGCTCAGAGAAAACATCTCTGCAAGCGGACTGAGAAAACTGAGAGATATGGCAATGAGTAGTACACTTCACAAGAACATGGAAAGATGAACTCAAATAATCATGAAAATGAAAGTATATTGCTTGTACAATACAATGACTTACTGATACATATGTGTTTCTTGTAATCACACCTTGATATGGCATAAAGCTCAGCTCTTAGAGGTCTTCACATAGGTCTCTCTAACCACGACTGAAACTGCCATCTATTTATAGTTGAGTTTGGGAGGCTAACTTCCCTCAATCACTCTCCAATCAATCAATGATTGATTTGATTCTCTACCTACCACAAATCATGAATTCGTGGCTCCTCTTTCCATTCTTGATCAAGTGGACTCAACCACTTAAGATTCTTTCACTTTTACATTAAGTAAACTCTTCAAAAGTTACAAGAGGTAGTTCACAAGTGAACTTTACATAGTCTTCATTTTAAGGCTTTTTCTATGACTTTGTGGGACTCAAGCCAATACTTAGGCTTGTCATAGACTTGCTCCAACATTAATAACAATATTAGGTGACACATTATTAGATCCATGTTTTTTACTAGATTCATCTGACCCACTCTTTCTTGACATATTTGGAGAACATGGAGTAGACAGATCTTGATTATTCTCAAAAATAGTTTGTGATACTTGAGTAGAAATATGACGAGCATCCTCTGTTGTCATTGATACATCTACTCATTCTTGCTCTACACTTTGACTACTTACAAAATTACTATGAATTATTCATGCTTTTAAATCTTTTTGATGTGATACCTTGGGATTTCCATTTGTTTGCATAACTTACAAAATGTACCCATATATCACTATCTAGATTAGAGCATCCTACAAAATTATTACTTATACTTAAAAAATGCTCTTTTATCTGAGTTCCATTTCCTACATAACAATGTCCATAGTATTTGCATTGTATTGTGGAGACTATTTTGACCTCTTGATGAATAATCACATATGACCATTCTTTTCCCTTTCCCATAATGTTCACTTTAATGAGGACTTTGTATCTACAAAAAAGAAAACATAAATCAATATCAAATAAGATATACATTCCACAAAATATACATTCTACATCCTCATATGATAAATTTTTTATCAATACTTTAAGCCACATAATCACAATAGATTTTAACTCACAATCATACATGCATATACACATGCACATATTATTATGAAGTAAGAATTAATGTTGATTCAAAAAATCACAATAGATTTTAACTCACAAACATACACACACATACACATACGCATACTATTGTGAAGTAAGAATCAACAATGATTCAGACAATCACAATAGATTTTGTCTCACTGATACACTCACATATACATGCACATACTATTGTGAAGTAAGAATCAATGTTGAGTTAGACAATCACAAAAGATTTTAATTTGCAATCATACATGCACATAGACATACACATACTATTGCAAAGTAAGAATCAATGATGAGTCACACAATTGTTGGATTTTGAGTCTATGAGAGCACACGAACAACACAAGGAAGAAGAAGAAGCTTGCAGCACAACACACAATATTGAATGTATTACCAAGAGAATATACAAAGATAAGTGACCCATTAGGGTTATAGACATATATACAAGCCAAGGAAGAAAACCTCCTAAAGATGGAAAAAAGTGCTCCAGTGCTCCAAGTGTGTTTACACACATCACTACCTAAATATATCAACAAATCCCCCCTAGGAGTGATGCAGTGAACAAGAAGTTGTCACTCATGTATAAGGAAGTGCCAAGCTATGTGGAATCAATCCACAAAAGGAAGTAACCCCAAGTCTTTGCAGAAAGCTTCAAGATTCTCCCTAGGCAGAGCCTTTGTGAAAAGGCCTGCAATGTTTACCTGTGTGGGAACATATGCCAAACTAATCTCTCCAGCAAAGAACCTCTCCCTGACATAATGATAGTGCACCTCAATGTGCTTAGTACGAGCATGGAACACAGGGTTCCTCGCAATTGTCAATGCACTTTGACTCTCAATGAAGATGGTGGTGGAAGAAGACTGACTAACACCCAAATCAGCCATAAGAGATCCGAGCCACACACACTCAATAGTCTCTATGAAAGCTACCCTATATTCAGCCTCACAAAGTGGCCACAGTAGGCTGCTTCTTACTCAACCAAGATATTCATGAGCTAGCAAGCATGAAGCAAAAACCATTGTCAGACACACGAGCTTCATAAAAACTAGCCCAATCAGAGTCAGAAAAAGCATGTAAATCTGGCATTATTCATCCCCTCTTGGGATAAAACAATCCAACTAGCCGGATACCACCCAACTAGCAAAAGATGTGCTTAACTACTTGCCAATGCTTGAGACCTGGGAAATGCATAAACCTGCTCATTTATGAGACAAAAAATTGAGTATCTGGTCTAGTACGACATAAGTAAATCAAGCAACAGCCTACTGATAGAGAACAACATCAAATGCATCTCCAACATCATGAAGACTCAATCCTAAACCTGTCTCCATAGGAGTGCCAATAGGTTTGCAGTATTCAAGGCCAAAACCCAACAATAACGTGTTAATATATTTTTTTTGACACAAAGTTATTCTGCCATCAACTTGCATAAATTGAATACCCAAATAATGATGCAAATGCCCCAAATCTGAGATCTCAAATGAGGCATGCAGATCAGCCTTAAAATCAGCAATATGCTTCTCATAAGAACCAATGAGTAGCATGTCATCAACATAGAAAACAATGATCAGAAGCACATCATTTGCATGCTTAACATATCTATTAGAATGTTCTCAAAACCATGACATGCAATAAGGTAGGCATGTATCTTTTCATACCAAGCACGTGATGATTTCTTCAAACCATATAATGCCTTTTTCAACGTGCACACTTTCTTTTCATGCCCTTTGTGCACAAAACCACGGGTCTAAAAAACATACACTTCTTCATGCAAGTCACCATTTAGAAATGTAGTTTTAATGTCCAACTGATGTACGTTCCAACCATGATGCATTGCAAGTGCACAAATGCTAGGAAAAGTAGTCATTCGAATGTAGGAACAAAGGTATCATCAGAATCAATGCCTCTTTCTTGAGCATAATCCTACAACAAGCCTAGCTTTATACTTGTCAACTGTGACTATCAACTTGTAAAAAGAGGCAACAAAGTGTCATACATATCTTTGGAGCTAATTCATGTCTCCTTAGTACGTGAAAGTAATGGTTGAATAGCATCTTCCACAAAAAAAACATCACAGCTAACCAAAATGCATTTAGTATGTGGATGATACAGACGATAGCCTTTGCAAAGCTCTACCCAACAAAAATACATTTCACTACTTTATCATCCAATTTCCTACGTTGTTGTTCAGACACTAATGCATATGCTAGACAACCAAAGACACACAGATGAGCAACAAATGACTTGCAACCATGCCAAGCCTCATATGGAGTGATAGACTACAATGCTTTAATGGGACACGTGTTAAGTACATATGTTGCACACATAACAACCTCAAGCTAGAAACTATGTGGTAAAACTTAACTCTTGATCATATACCTTGCCATCTCCATGATGTTGAAAATCAAGTCTCAATCATGCAAACGGACTCAACCATGAGTTTTGCAAGTGGACCAATAAAAAAGGAGGACTCGAAGTCTTGGAATCAAGTTAGAAGCTAGACCAAACTCAATCAAATTCAAATCTAATCAATCACCCACCAAAAAGTGCACATACACTGATTGGTGGGTGGTTAGCTAGATTGTAGGTAAAGTAAAACTCTATATAAGCATCATCCTGCCTTTGTTTCTTAAGTTGTATGCATTTCATGCGTTTCCCACTTACTTTAGTGAATTCATAAACTCCAACAAGCAGCCCCCTTGATTTCTTAACTCATTTTCTCATGATTTTGCTCCTCTCTATCTAGAGGTGTAGTTAGGCTTTTCCAAATCTAATTATACTAGATTGTAGAACATTATTTGCTCTCCCATTATACTCATTTTCATTCTCTTGACTATTTACCAAATTGACATGATGCACATACCTTTTGCATTTCTACAACTTTGAAATTTGGTAGTCCATTGACAATCTCTTTTTACTGCATCAATTTCAGCCTCTTCAAGTTTACATGTCTAATTTGTTTGTGCCAGATCTCTATATCAGCAATAACTCTTGCACCTTTTGCAAACATGGTTGCGTTCATTTCAAGAATTTTGACATTTAAGGTAAACATCCTACCCACTTTGTTTCCTTTCGCAATCAGACATCCATCCTATTTATACTCTTCTACATATAACCCATCACCATTGAACGTGACTTGTAATCCTTGGTCAACCATTTGTCCAGTAGAAACCATATTCTAAGTTAGATTTGGAACATGCATCACATTAGCAAGATGTTTTACCTTCCTGTCCTCCATACATAGTGTTATGTTTCATGTATGCTCAATAGGGTGTGATTTGTCATCACCTGTTTCAACATATCTAGGAACTGGCAAATTTTACAAGCTACTAAACCATTTTGCATGATTGATCATGTGATTTGAAGCACCTAAATCAACATACCAGACATTACCATTCGATTTTGAAACATTAGCAGACATCATATTCATCATGTGATGCTAGACCATGAATAGCTTCTCAGAATCATCTGTACTTGTGAATGCATAGTTACTTTGCTGCCTTCTGTTATTTTGATTCTTCAACCTGCAATCACGTTCAAAGTTTCCAAGTTTAACTCTTTGGCTCCCTCTGCCTTGAAACTTTCCTCTTCCTCCCACATGAGTTCGAGTCCTCACTGAGACAATTTTCTTCAATAATCAACATGGACACCAGATCAGCAAAATTCAAAATATTTTCCTTGGTCTACGTAGAAGTTCTGAACTACTTATATGCAGCTCCTAAATGACAAAGACACACTTTGAACTTATCATCATCATGTACATTCATGCCAATGTATGCAAGTGACTCACATATGCTTTTGATTTTTAGGGTGTAGTCACTTATCGACATGCCCTTTTTCTCCAATGTATGCAACTCGTTCTTGAGTTGCAGTTTTCCTGCCTTTGTATTGGTCTCATACAATGTGACCAAATTGTTCCAAGCCTTTTTCAGAGTCTTGGCATCCTATATGTGCCCAATCATGCTATCCTATATGCTAACATATAGCCAACACATTACCTTTTGTGCTCCTTGATTCCATTCCTCATATGCTCTTAGTTGGTCCGTAGTCTGATTCCTCTCTGGTAACTTCAGAGCATTTTTGTTCTCTCTTTTGATGTACTTCTAGTAGCCTTTTTCCATCAGGAAATTCTTCATTCTGAACCTCCAAGCATGGAAGTTGTTCTTGTCTAGCTTATCGCTCATACGTTGATTCATTCCATCCGTGTTTACCATTTCTGTAGCAATTGACAACACTGCAAAAACACTACAAGTAGCACTTCTGCTTGAACATTGTTGCACTTTGACATGACAGTTCAATCTCAGAAAAACATTGTTTCCATGTATCAACACTACACAGAATCATTTCAAATTCTAGATCTGGAATATATGAGTGTTTGCAAATAGGATGCAAGTTACAATTCTGCAAACCGGCATGGTTTTTCTATGGAGCCCACATTACAGGCTCCAAGTGGAGGTTGATATGGCTCCAAAACAGAAATCTCACAAAAACAAGTGACCCTAAAGGGTTAACTTTTGAAAATATTTTGACACCTTCTAGCTTGCATGTCCATTTTTGTAGCAATTTGAGGTCATTTGTGAATCATGCTTTCTCCATGCCTTCTCGCATACTCTTCACCGTCTGCCTTCTCCACGAGCTCTCTATAACCACAATGGCTCATTCAAGGTTTTTCTGGATGTATTGCATGAGGTCAAATTTGGAGGTGTTTTACCACTTCAAGAGATTCAAAAACCTACTGGAGAAGGAAATCGACAAGTATATAAAGACTCTCAGATCGGATGGAAGGAGAGAGTATATTTAAAATGAATTTTAATATTTTCTACATGACCATGGCATCAAAAGGAAACTCACTTGCATGTATACACCTCAACAAAATGGGGTGGCAGAGAGGAAGAATAGATACATAGCAGAAGTGGCTAGAGCTTTGCTAAATGAAATGAATGTTCCTAACTCTTATTGGGTTGATGCAACAAATATAGCCATATACATTATGAATAGGTGTCCAACCTTAGGAGTACATGGAGTTACACCTTATGAAGCTTGCTATGGTAAGAAACCCAACCTTTCACATCTCAAAGTATTTGGTTGTGTGTGTTATGTTCACATACCTCAAGCATTGAGACACAAGTTAGACTCGAAGGCCAATAGGTGCATATTTCTTGGATATTCTTCAGAGAAAAAGGGTTTTAGATGTTATAAACCTTGCACAGGTTGTGTGTGTTATGTTCACATACCTCAAGCATTGAGACACAAGTTAGAATCGAAGGCCAATAGGTGCATATTTCTTGGATATTCTTCAGAGAAAAAGGGTTTAAGATGTTATAAACCTTGCACCAAAGAGCTTAAGGTATGTAGGGATGTAATATTTGATGAGTTTCTACCTTGGTATGGTAGCAAAGATGTGTTACAGGTTGATGATGCATATGAAGCCGAGAAGACATTCACAGAGCAACAACGAAGCATGGAGATAAGTGGTCCAATCAATTCAAGCACACCATCAGAGGAGATTACTACATGAGCTTGGCATGGAAGGACAAGGAATGAAGCTCATTCAAGTGAAGGAAATACAAAGGGAAAGGAAAAGGCAAACAATGAAGACCATCGATGGGTAGACATGGAATCTACAAGTGATGAAGATATGGAAAAATTAGAAACTCTAGGATTTAAAGCATATAAACCAAGGAGGAGGAGATTCCTACTGCCTAATGGTGAGGTAATGTCATCAAATAGGGTTAAATACACTTTTCAAAGGTTAACTTATGATTCATTCATTGCAAGACACTATGCCTACATGAGTCAAGTTATAGCTTGTGAAGTACCTAACTTTGTTGAAGAAACAAATAAGCATAGGGAATGGATTGAAGCCATGGAGGAGGAATTCAAGGCACTTGAAGAAAATGATACTTGGACATAGGTACCAAGACCAAAAGACATGAAATTCATTGGCAACAAACGGGTGAGAGGCATGTAGATGGGAGCATCTCTGGATATAAACCGAGGTTGGTTGCCAAAGGTGTTGCTCAAACCTATGGCATAAACTTTGAGGAAACATTCATTCCAGTAGCTAAGACGTCTCAAAAGGTTGGCAGATGTACCAATTGGATGTGAAGAATACTTTCCTAAATGGAGAGCTTGAAGAGGTTATCTTCATGGAGCAGCCCCAGGGCTTTGAAGATGTGAGGTTTCCACATTAGGTATATAGGCTTAAGAAGGCTCTTTATGGACTCAAGCCATCCCCAAGGGGTTGTAACCAAAGACTTGTGGACTACTTGGTAGAATGTGGATACAATTCTAGATCTTTTGAAGAAGTTTGGCTTGTGTGATTGCAAGCCCATTTCAAATCCATTAGAAGTAAATGTTAAACTAAGTGCTCATGAAGGTGAAGAACTGAAGGATGTGACCATGTATAGGTCTATAATTGTTTCTCTCTCGTACACTACTATGATGAGACCAAATATTGCACATGTAGTTGGAGTGTTATCTCAATTTTTACAGGCACCAAGAACCAAGAATAAATCATCTTGTTGTAGCCAAAAGGGTACTTAGGTACCTCAAAGGATTAGTGAATGAAGGTCTATATTATCCATTTGATGATGGATTAAATGTACAAGCTTATTGTGATGCTGATTGAGCAGGTTTCAAAGATGATAGGAGGATCACTAGTGGATATGTTATCATGCTAGGAAAGAAGACCATCTCATGGATGTCAAAGAAACAACCAACAGTGGCTCTCTCATCGACCAAATCTGAGTATAGAGGCTTAGCACAAGTCTCATGTGAGTGCATGTGGCTCGGGAAGTTGTTTATTGATCTTGATTTGTAGGTTAAGCAAGTACCTATTTTTTATGACAACATACGTAGCATATGCTTGGCTCAAAATTTGGTGTTCCATGCAAGTTCTAAGCATATAGAAGTGCATTACCACTTTATTAGAAAGAAGATCATGTAAAAGGATGTCAAGGTGGAGCATGTCAATACAAAGGACCAATATGCAGATGTGTTTACCAAAGCTTTGGATGGAGTAAAGCTACAAAACTTCAAGGCATGCATTGGAATGAAGGCTCTAGCCATTGAGACTTGAGGGGGAGTGTTGAAAATTAAGTCATCATGCAAAAGGAGTCAAGCACAAGTTTTGCAAGTAGAACAATAAAAAAGGAGGATTCAAAGTCATGGAATCAACTTAGAAGCTCCACCAAACTCAATCAAATTCAAATCTCATCAATCACCCACCAAAAAGTGCACCTACACTGACTGATGGGTCGTTAGCTAGATTGTAGGAAAAGTAAAACTCTATATAAGCACCATCCCGCCTTTGTTTCTTGAGTTTTATGAATTCCACGAGTTTCCCACTTAGTTTAGTGAAGTCATAAACTCCAGCAAGCAGCCCCCTTGTTTGCTTAGCTCATTTTCTCATGATTTTTCTCCTCTCTATCTAGAGGTGTAGTTAGGCTTTTCCAATTTGATTATATCAGATTGTAGGGCATTGTTTGCTCTCTCATTATACTCATTTTCATTGATTTTGTTACACTCATGTGTTCCTCGAGTAGCTTTGATGTGAACCTTTTCCCTATACATGGGCACTTTTTACTTTAGTGTTGAATAGAGTTTTTTCTCCATGTTATCACATACATGATTCACTCATATGTGGTGGTACTTTGTACTTATGGATATTATTCAACCCTTACTTCAGTTCAGTTCATTGTCAATAGAGAGAGCTATTCCACCCATCGATCTTTTCCATGTGTCTTCTTGTGTTTGTGCTCCTTTGCATGCTTCTTGTGTGTCTCTTGCACTTCTACATACACCGTATCAGAGCAGGCTCAATTCCTTCTCAAGTTTCTGTTGGAGTTAGACGTCTGCGGAAGCATGCAAACAGCACAAGGAAGAAGAAGAAGCTTGGAGCACAACACACAATACTGAATGTATTACTAGAGAATGTACAAAGATAAGTAGCCCATTAGGGCAATAGGCGTATATACAAGCCGGGGGATAAAAACCTCCTAAAGAGGGGAAAAAGTGCCCCGGCAGTCCTAGTGTGTTCACACACATCACTACCTAAATATATCAACAAATCCCCCCTGGGAGTGATGTGGTGAACAAGGAGCTAGCACTCATGTATAAGGAAGTGCCAAGCTATGTGGAGATCACTCCACAAAAGGAAGTAAGACCAAAGCTTTGCGGAAAGCTTCAAACTTCTCCCTAGGGAGAGCCTTCGTGAAAAGGTCTGCTATGTTCTCCTGCGTGGGCACATATGCCAAGCTGATCTCCCCAGCAGAGAACCTCTCCCTGACATAGTGATAATGCACCTCAATGTGCTTAGTGCGAGCATGGAAGACAGGGTTCCTCACAACTGCCAATGCGCTCTGACTGTCAGTGAAGATGGTGGTGGCAGATGACTGGCCAACACCCAAATCAACCATAATGCGTCTGAGCCACACACACTCAACAGTCACTATGAAATTTGCCCTATACTCAGCCTCACAACTGGAAGTGGCCAGAGTAGGCTGCTTCTTGCTCAACCAAGATATACATGAGCTACCAAGCATGAAGCAAAAACCACTGGTGGACACACGAGTGTCATAGCAACCAGCCCAATCTGAGTCAGAAAAAGCATGCAAATCTGGCGGTAGTGATTCCCCCTTGGGATAAAACAACCCAAGTAGCCGAGTACCACTCAAGTAGCGAAAGATGCGCTTAACCGCCTTCCAATGCGTGACTCTTGGGCAATGCATAAACCTGCTCATCTGTGAGACACCAAACTGAATATCTGGTCAAGTAATGCATAAATAAATCAAGCATCCAACAACCTGCTGATAGAGAACAGCATCAAATGCATCTCCAGCATCATGAAGACTCAATCGTAAACCTGTCTCCATAGGAGTGGCAATAGGCTTACAGTCTTCAAGGCCAAAACGCTGCAATAATGTGTCAATATATTTTGTTTTACACAAAGCCATTCCACCATCAACTTGCATAAACTGAATGCCCAAATAGTGATGCAAATGCCCCAAATCAGACATCTCAAATGAGGCATGCAAATCAGCCTTGAAATCAGCAATATGCTTCTCAATAGGACCGGTGAGCAGCATGTCGTCAACATAGACAACAATGATCAGAAGCACATCATTAGCACGCTTAATATATAAGGTGCTTTCAGTTGGATTGTTCTCAAAACCATGTGCAACCAGAGGCATGTATCTTCTCATACCAAGCACGTGGTGCTTGCTTTAAACCATATAATGCCTTCTTTAACCTGCACACCTGGTTTTCATGCCCTTTCTGCACAAAGCCACGGGGCTGAAAAACATACACTTCTTCATGCAAGTCACCATTCAGAAATGCTGTTTTAATGTCCAACTGATGTACATTCCACCATGATGGGCTACAAGTGCAGAAATGCTCCGAATAGTAGTCGTTTGGCATGTATGTGCAAAGGTCTCATCAAAATCAATGCCTCTTTCTTGCGCATAACCCTTTGCAACAAGCCTAGCCTTATACCTGTCCACTGTACCATCAGGTTTATGCTTCAGCTTGTATACCCACTTAGTGCCAATGGCCTTCTTGCCAGGAGGCAAGTCACATAAAGACCAAGTACCATTCTTCATTATAGCATCATATTCAGATTGCATAGCAGCCATCCTTTTTTGAATTTTGTGCTTCATCGAACGAAACAGGCTCATTCTCATCACAGAGACCAGATGCAGCCATAGCATAGCAATCTGATGCAAAAGAGGCACTATGAGAGCCTGAATGAGTACAATATGACAGAGGTGCATCTAATTTGCTGTCACGCAAAGTCTGCACTAAACATTTTGGCATAGTTCTTGCTTGCTCAATATCAGCTCTCTCATCAATAAGTGCATCATGTACATCTGCATCAGAAATAGAATTATCTACATCATCACATGAAACCTGCAAAGGCTAAGAAGTTGCCTCATTAGGACCAGCACTAGACTGTCCACCTGTAAAAAGAGGCATCAAAGTATCATACATGTCTTTGGAGCTAACAGATGTCTCCTTAGTACATGAAAGCAATGGTAGAATAGCATCTTCCACACAAACAACATCACAGCTAACCAGAATGCGTTTAGTCTGTGGATGATACAGACGATAGCCCTTACTTTCAGAACTGTACCCAACAAAAATACATTTTACTGCCTTATCATCCAATTTTCTACGATGTTGTTCAGGCACTAATGCATATGCCAAACAACCAAAAACACGTAGATGAGCAACAAATGGATTGCGGTCACGCCAAGCCTCATATGGAGTGATAGACTGCAACGCTTTGGTGGGGCACCTGCTAAGTACATATGATGCACACATGACAGCCTCAAGCCAGAAACTATGTGGTAAAGCCTAACTCTTGACCATACACCTCGCCATCTCCATGAGTGACCTGTTCTTTCGTTCAGCACCTCCATTTGTGTATATGACACTGTACACTGGTGTTTTATCCCACGTTCAGCCAGAAATGCATTAAAATCAGAAGACATATATTCCCCCCCTCGATCAGAATGGAGGGTGCCCATTTTACATGCTGACAGATTTTCACCCAAAACGAAAAACTATTTGAAGCACAAAAACACTTCGGACTTTGCCTTCAATGGATATACCCATGCATGCCTGGAAAAATCATCAATGAAATTCACGAAGTAAAGATAGTTTCCAAAAGAAGGTGTCTGCATAGGACCACAGACATCACTATGTACAAGCTGCAATTTTTGTGTATCCCAAACTGAACCATCTTTTGGAAAGGAGGAACGTTGCATTTTGCCCAAAATACAGCCTTCACAAACATGTTTTCCAAGTGCCTTAAGTTTGGGCAAAGAGGACACCATTTCAGATTTCTGTAGGCGTAGCAAACCAGCAAACTTCAGATGACCAAAGCGTGCATGCCAAAGCTTTGCATCTGACATAGCCTGAGAATCATTTACTGCACATGCCAAATCATTTTTAGATCTTTTATAGTCTATGAGCTTATACAGACCACGACATAAAATGCCAGAAGCAATAATAACATCGCCATTTGACAGATCATGAACTGTACATCTGTCATCAACAAATTTCACAACCAAGCCAATCTTGGCTAATGCACAAACTGATAACAAATTCTTCTTGATCCCTGGCACAAATAAAGCATCTGACAAAGTGAAAGAACTACCATCAGCAGTAGTCAAAATGATCTTACCAACTCCCATAACAGGATAAGAGGAGTTGTTGGTGCATGTAACAGTATTCCCTGTAGGTGCAGGCTCGAGTGAAGAGAAGAAACTACGCTGCAAGGTAATATGTTTCAGTGACTAAAATACCTTGATGCAAAAAATTGACTCTATCTCAAAAAGTTGAACGGAACTGCCTAGACGAGTTCTACTAAACCTGTAGCAGACTTCGAGACACTTATACTAGCGAACAGAAACAGGTATATACCTTTGGCACAAAAAGATGAAATAGCCTGCACAAGCACTGTGATAGTGCGTTCGGAGGCCGAAACGAGCTCAGATCGCGATTTCGGCACCACACAGCGAAGCTGTTTTGATCTCTGAAACACCTTGAGTATGCTCACCACATTTTGTGTGAATCTGAGACTACAAATGGAGGAGTGTCGACGACCTGCTTTGATACCAATTGTTGGAGTTAGACATCTGCGACGATCTGCTCTGATACCAATTGTTGGACGACGACCTACTCTGATACCAATTGTTGGAGTTAGATGACCTGCTCTGATACCAATTGTTGGAGTTAGACATCTGCGGAAGCACGCGAACAGCACAAGGAAGAAGAAGAAGCTTGGAGCACAACACACAATACTGAATGTATTACTAGGGAATGTACAAAGATAAGTAGCCCATTAGGGCAATAGGCATATATACAAGCCGGGGGAAAAAAACCTCCTAAAGAGGGAAAAAAGCGGCGCGGTGGTCCTAGTGTGTTCACACACATCACTACCTAAATATATCAACAGTTTCGATTTTTTGCATCGCATCGCGTGCACTTTTAACAGTGCAAATCAACTTCAGAGCATAGAACAGTGAATTTTAGCAGCGAAGAAGCATTTCCACCAATTGCAATGGGGTTTTACCCCCATTTTGAAGCCATTCATGCAGTCAGAACAACCATCAGAGTGATGGATTGTGAGCTGAAATTTTAGCTTTCATTTTAGCTTTCGTTGAAGTAAAGATTTTTTCACATCCTTGTTCTTTAGTGAGATGACGGGCAACAATGACTTGTTTGGCATGCTTCAGATTAAAGATAAACTTGATGGGACCAACTATCTGATGTGGTCTTACATGATGAAGCATGTTCTTGTTGCAAAACGACTTTGGAACATAGTGGTAGATCTAGATCGAAGACCCGCAAGTTCTTCTACTTCACAATCTACTGTCACAGATGGAGCTTCTTTTTCAAGTACAATGGTTACTCCTTCTCCACCTACATAGGATCAGCTTAGATGGGATGGAAAACATGCTCAAGCTCATGCATTGATTGGCTTTTTGTGAAGCATCAGATAGTTCCACACGTTCGATCATGTTCTACATCAAGAGAAGGATGGGCCACTCTTGGTTCTTTGTATGCCATGTGTAATGAAGCACATGTTGCATACTCGAGGAATCAACTTGAGGATGTATGTATGGCTGAAAATGAGTCTGTGGATGTGTATGTGACACACATCAAGGACTTGAAAGAGCAATTGGCAAACATAGATAAGATTATTCTAGATACATCACTCATCTCTACATTGTTGAAAGAATTAACAAAATCTTTTCAAGGCTTTGCTACTACACTCATGTGGTGTGTACAAACAATGCCTCTTATCCCATCATTGGATTAGGAGAAATTCAGCTTACGATTGCAAATGGAGGTGTGATTCTCTTGAAAAATGCATTTTATGTGTCTGGTATCAAGAAGAACTTAATTTCAGTTTTGTTGATTCCCAAAGTTGGACTTCATGTGTACTTTGTTGATGATGGTCCATGATTTCCGCAATGCTGATATTGTCGTGATGTCTGGTACATTATGTAATGATTTGTATCACATGGATAAATACAAGAGGGTTGCCTCAAATCCCTTTGTTTCTCATACTTCTTCCATGGCTGAAATGGAGCTTTGGCGTGCTTGTTTTGGTCACTTGAGCTTAGTAGTTTGCTTTACTCATAAAAGAAGGACATGATTATTGGTTTTCCAACACTTGAGTCCATTGAAAAACATGCATGTGAAGGTTTCATTCTTGGAAAAATGCATTGTGCTTCTTTTCCAAAAGATAGTCATACACACTCTACAAGAAAATTGAAGCTTGTTCATAGTGATGTATGTGGTCTCATCAAGACTCCATCTTTTGGGAAGCATGTATACTTTGTTACCTTGGTTGATGATGCTACTCGTCATACATGGGTGTATCCTATGAAAGCAAAGAATGAGGTATTGTCTTGCTTCAAAGCATTTTTAGCTATGGCTAAGAAATTTTCTTCAAATAAGCTTTTGACTCTACACATGGATCGTGGTGGTGAATACATGTCACATGAGTTTAATGCTTTTCTTCGTGAAACAGGAATTTCATAAAAATGTACAGTTCCATATACACCTCAAGAAAATGGTGTTGCCAAGCATAAAAATAGAACTCTTCTTGAAATGGCACGATGTATGGAAGGAAAGCATTTTCCTGATAAGTTTTGGATGGAAGCGGTCATGTGTGCAAACTATGTGTTGAAAGGCTACCCTACAAAAGCATTGAGAGTCATCACTCCTTATGAGACTTGGAATGGACATAATCCTATGGTTAGTCATATGCACGTGTTTGGTTGTTTGACATATGCTCTTATGCCATCCCAACAACATCATTGACAAGGCAAAGAAATGTATATTTGTTGGTTATAGTGTTGAAAGTAAGGGATATCGTTTGTACCATCTATTGATGAACACATATATTGTGAGTCGAGATGTGGTATTTGCCAAAAAATCAATTTCCCTCTACTTGAATGCAAAATATTGTTAACAGTTAGCTCACAAGATGTGTTCGATAAACTAATGCCTTTGTTCCAAAGTGGTGCACATGAATACGGCCATGTAGACCAGCCAACTGAGGCTCAAAGGGCTGAAAATTTCTAGCAAAATAGAGCTGAAATTTTCAACCAAACATGGCTGAAATTTTTCAGCCAAAAAATGATCAAAACTGCTAGAAATTTCCAGCCACATATGGCTGAAAATGAGCATGAAATTCAGCCCATGCATGATATACATGTTGATGATGTATTACATAATGAACGCATGTCTATCAAGAATGCACAAACTATGCCAAAGTGGTTGAAACAAACTTTGCAGGTACAACAAACTGAGTGCACCTTTACTTGGTAGAACAAGGTCAAGCTCTTGCCATGCATCAAGTAATTCTGTGGATTATTCTCTCATTACAACAGCATGTAATGAAGAGCCACTTACTTTTGAAGATGCATGTGACAATCCACATTGGATGGGTGCTATGCAATCAAAAATGGATTCCATACATAGGAATGATACTTGGGAGTTATGTGAATTGCCAAAAGAAAAAAATGCCATTGGTACACAGTGGGTTTACAAGATTAAGAGAAATTTTGATGGTAGCATTGATCACTAGAAAGCTAGATTGGTTGCCAAAGGATATGTGCAACAATATGGCATTAACTATGAGGAAACTTTTGCACCTACTTCACGCATGACTACCATTCGTACCATGGTTGCATTGGCTGCCCATCGAGGTTGGAAAGTACATCAGTTGGACATAAAAACAGCTTTCTTGAATGGTGATTTGCAAGAAGATTTCTATGTAAAGCAAGCTCATGGATTTTACATAAGAGGGAAAGAGCACATGGTTTGTCGATTGCATAAAGCCTTGTATGTTTTCAAGCAAGCTCCACGTGCTATGGCACGACAAAATCCATAAGCACTTGATTGCTCTTGGCTTCACATGTATTCCAATTGAAAGCATGCTCTATGTACGCAAAGGTGGGGCTGATCTTATAGTGCTTGTTCTTTATATTGATGACATACTCTTGACTATGCCATGTGATGCAAAACTTGACATTCTTATGGCTTATTTGCAGCATACTTTTGATGTCACTTATCTTGGTTTTTTGAGCTACTATCTTGGCATCCAATTTTTATCTGATGAGGGGGAATTATTATGCATCTAGTTTTGACTTTGAGGATTGCAGGCCAGTTTCCACACCAGTTGAGATAGGATTCAAGTTCTCAGTTGAGGATTCTAGTGATGCATTTGACACTTCTGTTTATCAACAAGTTGTGGGATGTCTTATATATGCATGCAACACAAGGCCAAATATATAGTATGTAGTTTTTGAGTTGAATCAATTCATGCATAGCCCTAACACAAAGCATTGGCAAGTGGTGAAACATGTGTTTAGATATCTCAAAGGCACTTTGAGGTTAGGTCTCTTTTATGGAAGAGATATTCAACCATGCATGCATGCTTTTACAGATATTGATTGGGCTGCTTGTTATGATACTCGCATGTCCACTAGTGGTAATTGTTTTTTCCTTGGAGACTCATGCATATCTTGGTTGATTAAGAAGCTACCTATAGTCGTAACATCAAGTTGTGAAGCTGAGTCTAGGGTAGTTTTCATAGCTATAGTGGAGTGTGTATGGTTGAGATGCCTATTGATGGATCTTTGCATGGAGATTGATGCTGCTATGCATACTCTCACTGATAGTCAGAGTGCATTGGTTGTTGCACAAAACCCATTGTTTTGATGCATGGACCAACCATATTGAGGTGCATTATAACTATGTGAGAGACCACCTTCATGCAAGAAATATTGATTTGGTATACGTGCCTCCACAAGATAATGTGGCAAACATATTCACCAGCTCTTCCATGGGAAACGTTTGAATCTTTTTGCAAATCTTTAGGCTTATTACCTTGTGGGGGTGGATCTGTCACTCCTTGTATGTGTTCACATCATTCATTGCAAGGGGGTTTGTTACACTTATGTGTTCCTCGAGTAGCTTTGATGTGAACCTTTTCCCTATACATGCGGACCTCTTACTCTAGTGTTGGCTAGAGGTTTTTTCCCCATGCTACCACATACATGATTCACTCACATGTGGTGGTAATTTGTACTTAGGGATATTATTCAGCTCTTACTCCAGTTCAGTTCATCGTCAATAGAGAGAGCTATTCCAACCATCCATCTTCTCTGTGTGTCTTGCTATGTTTGTGCTCCTTGTGCATGCTTCTTGTGTGTCTCTCACACTTCTACACACACCCAATAGATTTAAAGCTTCATTTTGTCTCTCATATAGTGCCCCAAAGTTTTCCAAAGTTTCAAGTTCTTTGACTAAGTGAGTTGTGAGAAATTTCCAAGTTTGTGATGTTATATCTCTGCACATAGGCAGAGAGTGTTGCAAACAGCTAGCCCGTTTTATAGAGGATGGCTCTCCTAGCTAGAATATTGATTGGGATTATTTAAAGATTGTTGGGTATCTCTTAGATTCTACTCTAAGTTTGCTAAGGTTCATTTCATATCTGTATACAAGGGCAGAGAAAAATTCAGAATAGTGAGCATATATCATTGTTTGTGGGCCTAGTGGAGGGCAGCCATCTTCCATTGTTGCATTGGGGTGTTAGAATCCTCCCCCATCACATGAGTGACCAGTTCTTCCTTTCAGCAAATCCATTCTATTGAGTTGTATATGGAACTATACACTGATGTTTTATCCCATGTTCAACTAGAAATGCATTAAATTCAGAAGACATATATTCCCCCCTCGATCAAAATGGAGGGCGCCCATTTTACATGCTAATAGATTTTCAGCCAAAACCAAAAATTGTTTGAAGCACATAAACACTTCGTACTTTGCTTTCATTGGATACACCCATGAATGCGTGGAAAAATTATGAATGAAAGTCACAAAGTAAAGGTAGTTCCCAAAAGAAGGTGTCTTCATAGGACCGCAAACATCACTATGAGGAAGCTACAATTTCTGACTAGCTCGAATTGAACCATCTTTTGGGAATGAGGAATGCTACATTCGCCCAAACACAGCCTTCACAAACATATTTATCAGGTGCCTCAAGTTTGGGCAGAGAGGACACCATTTCAAATTTTTGTAGGCATAGCAAACTAGCAAAATTCACATGACCAAGGCATGCATGCCAAAGCTTTGCATCTAACATAGCATGAGAATCATGTATTGCACATGCTAAATCATTCAAAAATGTTTCTTAGTCTATGAGTTTATACAACCCATGACATAAAATGCCAGAAGCAATAATGACATCGCCATTTGACAAATCATGAATTGTACATCTGTCATCAACAAATTTCACAACCAAGCCGATCTTGGCTAATGCTAAAACTGCTAATAGATTTTTCTTGATCTCTGGCACAAATAAAACATTTGACAATGAAAAAGAACTACCATCAATAGTAGTCAGAATGATCTTATCGACTCCCATGACAAGATAAGAGGAGTTGTTGGTGCATGTGACAATATTCCCTATAGGGGGTAGGCTCAAGTGAAGTGAAGAAACTGCACTATGAGCTAAACTGTTTTGTTGCCTTCGTGTCAAAGTATGGCCCAAACATTTGAGTCTATTGCACACATACACTATTCATGAAAAGATGGGTCATAACAACAAATAGCTGTAAATGCCCATTCTTCATTCTGCACAAGATTAGCAGACTCTATTTTGGGTGTAGAGGCTTCTGCAACAACCATTCTAACCTCTTTCTTTTTTGCCTCTTTTGCAGCCAGTTTTGGACAACTTTTTATGACATTATCATTTCCTTTACAGTACTTGCAAAAAAAATTTCTTTTTTGTTTTCTTATCATATATCATTCTTCTTTGATTGTGCAAAATTAGTAGATTTTTGCTTACTAGTAGATGAGCTCCATTTACCTTTGCCATTGTGACTAGCCAAGAAAGCTAGATTTGCAACACGCATAATGGACATGTTCTGCCTAGAGTGGTCTTCCTGCGACTAAACAGAGACTAACTCCTCAAAAGTTAAGGCATTTGGATCGCCTTTCATCATCAATCGAAGAGTAGAAGCAAAACTTTGATATGAATCCAGAAGACCATTCAGAACAATCTGCACAAGTGAAGTGTCAAGCAAGACTTCATCAGCAAAAATCAACTGCTCCTTCAAATCTTTGATCTTTGTCAAAAAAGTTTCCATGGAATCTCCTTCATTCATGTGTTCACTCTCCAACTGTTTTTGTAGGTAAGCACCACGAGCCCCATTCCTAGCCTAGTATAATGTGGTTAGTGTATCCCAAGCATCCTTTGTTGTTTTGCAGGAGTGAATCTGGTGAATAATGGCATGTTTGATAGACAAGGCTATCAATGCATGTACCTGAGCATCTTTGCCATCCCAACAAAGTTGCTCTATAGTAGGTGCAATAGAAACTGTAGCACGAACAGGAACTTAAAGAATATCACCATCTTCGATGCCACTTGCATCAAGTTCAACAACTATATTTAGAGGTGTAATAGGATGTTTTTCAACAACCTGCACAATATTTTGTGGTCCTTTTGCGACCAATACATGACACATCATATAAGCCCATAATGGGTAATTGGTAACATCCAACTTATCTTCAATAAATAACATACAAAATACATCATTGCTTTCAACCATGGCCACTAAATAAAATACCTTGATGCAAAAAAAATATTGTATCTCAAAAAGTTGAATAGAACTACCATGACGAGTTTTGCTAAACTTGTAGCAAATTTTGAGGCGCTTATATTGGCGAACCAAAACCTCTATATATATCTTTGGCACAAAAGGAAAAAATTGCCTATGCAAGCATTGCAATAGTGTGTTCAGAAGCCAAAATGAGTTCAGATCGAGATTTTGACACCATATAGCAAAGCAGTTTTGAACTCCTAATCACCCTCAATATGCTCACCAATTTGCATGTGATTCTGAGACTGTGACTCGAGAGGTGTCGAGGATGCCCTATATGAATTGGTGACCTACTTTCATACCAATTGTTGGAGTTTGAGGTCTATGAGAGCACACGAACAGCACACGCAAGAAGAAGAAGCTTGACGCACAACACACAATATTGAATGTATTACCAAGAGAATGTACAAAGATAAGTGACATAAATCAATTGGGAGGATGTCATTTTGGCCATAAACCAAATTGAATGGGTTGATCCCAAGAACTATTTTATAGGCTACTCTAAATTTCCAAAAAACATGATGTAATTGCTTGTTCCAATTAGATCAATCATTGTTGACTTTCATGTTTGAGATGATGGAAAGCACTTTCTTTAAATTTTTTGCCTACCCATTAGCCTATGGGTTATAGGGTGCATACTTCTTGTGTATTACCAAGAATTCATTACAGTGATTCAACCACCTCCTTGATGAATTTGGTGCCACTATCACTCATAACTTATATAGGGAGGCCAAATCTTGTGAATATCTATTCAAATAAGAACTTTTTCATGGTATACACATCATTCTTCTTAGTGGATTTTGTTGAAAAGCAAGTCTCAATCATGCAAAAAGGCTCAACCATGAGTTTTGCAAGTGGACCAATAAAAAAGGAGGACCCAAAGTTGTGGAATAAATTTAGAAGCTCCAGCAAAATCAATCAAATTCAAATCTCATCAAATCAGCCACCAAAAACTGCACTTAAACAGATTGGTGGGTGGTTAGCTAGATTGTCGAAAAACTAAAACTCTATATAAGCATCATCCCACCTTTGCTTCTTGAGTTGTATGCATTCCATGAGCTTCCCACTTAGTTTAGTGAAGTCATAAACTCCAGCAAGCAGCCCCCTTGCTTGCTTACCTCATTTTCTCATGATTTTGCTCCTCTTTATCCAGAGATGTAGTTAGGCTTTTCCAAATCTGATTGTACCAAATTGCAGAGCATTACTTGCTCTCTCATTGTACTCATTTTCATTGATTTCAAGCTTCACTTGGTCTCTCATATAATTCCCTAAAGTTTGCCAAAGTTTCAAGTTATTTGACTGAGTGAGTTGTGAGAAATTGCCAACTTTGTGAAGGTATATCTCTGCACATAGGCAGAGAGTGTTGCAAACAGGTAGCTTGTCTTGCAAAGGGTGGTTCTCCCATCAATTTGGGATGATTTAAAGCTTATTGGCTAGCTCGTAAAGTCTTCTAACAAGTCAGCAAAATTTCATTTTAAGTCTATACTGGCGTAGAGAAAAGTTCAAAACAGTGAGCATATATCACTGCTTGTGGACCTAGTGGAGGGCAGCCATCTTCCATTTTTGCATTGGGGTGTTAGAATCATCCCCCATCAGTGGTATCAGAGCCATTTTGGAGGCTTCACAACATCAGTGGGCAACATGTTGAAGACTTGAAGGTATGAAGACAACTTGTGGAATCACAAGGAGGACTTACCAAAGCAAGAAGACATCGAAAGGGGGCTACATCGATTGAGATCTCAACTAGTCGAAGGTTAGAAAGGGAGAAGCTATCAAAAGGTAATATCAACACTTTCTAAAGCATGCAAACACTTGAGGAGAAGCTAGAGGAGCATCTTAGAGCTCAGTATGGCTGATTATAATGCACGAATAGGAAAGTTAGAGAAAGGAAATTATCAACCATGGAGCGCAACAAAGCCAATGGCTCATGTACATGATCCACCACTTCAAGGGCAAGTCAAGGCACTTAATTAATGGATAGAAAGGGATAGGAGAGTCATATTAATTCTATCAAAACACATAAGCAATAGCATGATAGGGCATATACAAGACTTGGACACATCAAGAAGGTTTGGGAGACCTTGGAGAGATTGCACTCTTCATCAACCAAGGCAAGGAAGATTCATCTTAAGAATGAGCTCAATAATCTTAGGAAATCACCAAGTACTAACATAAATGAGTACATTTTGAAGGTTAAGGAGCTTGCAAATGCCTTAGGCTCAATTGGGAGCCCAATCAAAGATGACGATCTTGTCATGCACGCTCTCAATGGCTTGAGAGAGGATGAAAGGTGGAAAGCATTCACCACGTCAGTTTATGTGAGGGATTTCCTACCAGAATTTGATCAATTAGTCACATTGATGGTGACCGAGGAGATGAACCAAGGAGTTTCACAATCAAAGGGCAGCCAAGCCCAAGTCTTCTATGCACTGAGGTAGAGGCAAAGGCAAAAGAGGTGGACAAAACTCCCAAGGTAGAGGGAGACGAAGGTCAAACTCAAGCTCAAGCAACCAAGAAGGCTCCAACCAAAGCTATGGATCAAAAGGAAGAGGAAGGAGTAGAGGAAGAGGAGGAAGATCACATGAAAGAGAAGCATCCAATGGAGAATGATACGATTGTGGAAAACTGGGCCATTGTGCAAGAGATTGTTGTTCCAAAGGAGGAGGAAATTAAGGATACAAAACAAGGTAATTACGCTAGTACTTTAGCAAATTCAAAAAACGAGAACTTGCTTATGATGTATGGATCGAGTGAAAGAGTCAATTCAGATTTTACATGGTACATTGATAGTGGTTGTAGCAACCATATGAGTTGCAATAAAGATGTTTTCTTTAATTTACACTCACCCATCACTCAAGGACATGTAGAGACAGGGGATGACACTGAGCAAACGATTACATATGTGGGAGATGTTGCATTGAATGGATCTCAAAGCTCCAAGGTGTTGAAGGATGTGTTGCATGTGCCAACCATCAAACTTGGTTTCAGTAGGTCACATGGTTGAAAGGGGTTATGAGGTGAGGTTCAATGATCAAGGATGTTTTGTTGAAGTCCCATTGCAGGACTACAAGCTCATAGCAAAAGGAAAGAATGAGGGAAGTCTCTTCACCATGGAGGTAAAGCTATCAACCCCTCACACTGTCTACTTGTCAATTGGAAATAAGCAGATTGCAAAAATCGACTTATGGCATAAAAGAATTGGGCGCATAAACTTACAAAGGATGAAGGACATGCAAAGGAAGGGCTTTGTGAGTGTTCTACCTGATCTTACATCTCATAATATGAAAAATTTGTTCCATGCTTGTCAATTAAGAAAACAAAGCAGATTGCCATTCAAGAAGGGAGCACATGTGAGCAATGAAGTGTTGAATCTCATACACACAGATGTATGGGGACCTACAAGGGATCCATCCATTGGAGGCAATAGATACTTTGTCACATTTATAGATGATCATTCAAGGTTTTTTTGGATGTATTGAATGAAGTCAAATTCAGAGGTGTTTAACCACTTCAAGAGGTTCAAAAACCTAGTGGAGAAGGAAATAGGGAAGTATATAAAGACTCTCAAATCAGATGGAGGGGGAGAGTATTTTTCAAATGAATTTTCAGATTTTTGACATGATCATGGCATCAAAAGACAATTCACTTGTAGGTCTACACCTCAACATAATGGGGTGGCAAAGAGGAAGAATAGATACATAGCAGAAGTGGCTAGAGCATTGTTAAATGAAAATAATGTTCCTGACTCTTATTGGGCTGATGCAAAAAATACAGCCATATACATTATGAATAGGTGTCCAACCTTAGGAGTACATGGAGTTACACCTTATGAAGCTTGGTGTGATAAGAAACCCAAACTTTCACATCTCAAAGTATTTGGTTGTGTGTGTTATGTCCACATATCTCAATAATTGAGACACAAGTTAGACCCGAAGGCAGATAGGTGTATATTTCTTAGATATTCTTCAGAGCGAAAGGGTTTTAGCTGCTATAACCCTAAAGAGCTTAAGGTATCTAGGGATGTAATATTTGATGAGTTGCTACCTTAGTATGGTAGCAAACATGTGTTACAAGTTGACGATGCATATGAGGCCAAGAAGAAGTTCAAAGAGCAACAACAAAGCATAGAGATAAGTGGTCCAACCACTTCAAGCACACCATCAAAGGAGATTACTACATCAGCTTGGCATGGAAGCACAAGGTGTTGGCATCATATGGGGAGAAGCAAGTACGGCATACATGCAGATCTAGCACTAAGGCAACCCATTAAATTTTTCCAAACCTTACATCATTTTAAAAGTGATTCTCATCACTAAAAACCCTTGTAAATATCGTTTCACCTTTTTGTAGCTCCATTTTGTACAAGCCGAGGAGTCCTCGAGCTTGAGGAGCCTTAGAAGTAGTTGCCTGCCAATTTTCATATTTTTTAGATCTCGTTTGAGCCCTCGAATAAGCCCTCGAACCTAATTTTTAACTAGGCCGAACACTAGGTCTGGACAGGGCCAAAGCTAGTCAAAAACTATAAATAGAGCTAGAGAGCTCATTTTTGGGCTAGCTTCTTGTAGTTTTGAGCTTGTATGAGAACTTGCTTATAATAGAAGTGATTACATTGTCTTCCTCTCTTTGTTCTTGCCGTGTGTGCGCGTGTGTGTGTGTATGTGTGTGCATGTTTGTGTGCTTCTCACTCACATATTTGTGCCTTCACTTGCTCGAGGTCTTCATACCATCCTCATGTCTTCCTGGATTGACATTAAAGGAGGTGCTACTCATCATTGAGCTACACCAAATTTTGGCACCGTTGCCGGGGATTCGAGCTTTGAGGACGAGCGTGTGATGGTAAGACGTAGAGAGGACGCGTTGGAATGGTAAGTAGTAGGTAAATTTTTTATTTTTCTCCATCTCCATCTCCATCTTCATCTCCATCCTCATCTCCTTCTCCACCTTATATTCCCACTTCCAAATCATTTCCCTCATTTGCTTTGTGCGAGTTTGAGAGAGAGCGAGTGTGTGTTCTTGTTTGTGTGTGTTTTTGCATGTTTCTTGCAGGTTTCAGCTTCATCATCATCTCCAGCAAGCTCAGCAGGTACGGATTCTGTCTGCGCAAACTCCGAGGCGTCGAGCTCGAGCTATCGCGACACACCGAAAAGTTGCACCAATCACGATTCTGAGTGCACCACGACACTGCGCAGCCCTAGAGCTCCTAGGATCACTAGACAAAACAGAAAAATTCACCATATCCCGACCTATCGCGACACCTTGAGGTATCGCGACACTCCCAGGTATCGCGACACTCCCAAGTATCGTGACACCTCGACCTATCGCGACGCTCCCAGGTATCACGACACTCCCAAGTATCGCGACACCTCAACCTATCACGACGCTCCCAGGTATCGCGACACTCCCAAGTATCACGACACCTCGACCTATCGCGACACTCCCAAGTATCGCGACACCTCAAGCTATCGTGACACTCCCAAGTATCACGACACCTCGACCTATCGTGACACCTCGACCTATCGCGACACCTCGACCCGACCTATCGCGATACATGGGCTTAATGCATAAAATTTTAGAGTGAATTAATTGAGTGAATTGAGGTATATTTGGGCTTAATTTTGGACACATTGGGATAACATTAGAGCCTTAGGAGTGGGCAAAAGACCTAGAAACCAGGGAGGAATTTCCTGAACCCTGAGAACCTGTTTTGACCCCTAAGTGCTTGAATGGTCATAACTTCACCATACGAACTCCGATTGATGAGATTTTGGTCTCGTTGGAAAGCTTGTTGAGAATTAGAACATGGAGTTTTAGAACATGTATTTTTAATTTGGCCATTTGGTAGAATTAGGTGGTCATAAGATTTTGGGGGTACAATGAGTTACTCCAAGGGGGGCCTGTAATCGTTGATGTGTGTCAGTCAATCCATTGTAGTAAAGGAGCTATATTAACTTGAGAAACTTTTGCAAGAACATTGTGTGCAAGCAAGGCATTCCAAGGCAAGCTAGCAAGGGTGTGTACCAAGCTTGGGAGAAGGCTTCCTGGGCTTGTGCAGCAGTCTGAGCAACCAGAGGATTGAGGTTGGAAGTTCTTTCAACCCTCCTTTGTCAATTCCTAGCCTAGGCTAAGTACGACTTAGGTGTGGTAATTAATTAGGGCAACGTTAGGCACGAATCAAGTCCAAGAGAACTAATCAACTAAGTGCAAGCATTAAGTAAGTCTTAAGTGCGAAAACCCTAAGGGACAAAAGTAAACTCGAATCGATCACTTATCAAGTGTGAACTTCACTTAAATATTCCTGACGACGTGATCTTGAACAAGTGCTTAACATATTAATCAACTAAAAAGAACAAAGTGATTGGTACAAATTCACCTGCAACGAGGGTGTACTTGGGACCAAGGGGGTAGATAAACTAGGCATATGAACCTCAGGTCAGGCAGACACTTAGGCTGAGACAAACAAAGCCTGAGATCTTCCGAAGCTAGTGTCAATCACACTGCTAGGTCTTGGGCCCAACAGTTGAGTGATTACCCATACACTCCCCGATCAGAAACAAGTGATTCTGAGATGTCCTATAACATGGAGAGACCTGTAGGTAGTTCAGGGGTGGCTTATCTAGAAAAGCCAGAAGGACCTTACAAGACTCAATTGGAATACATCAGGACTAATCGTCTAGGTGCTCGCATCTACGAAGACGGCCTGAGAAGATTTGTGGTCCAGATTAAGAACCCCGATCAACCCCATGGACTAGCACACCCGGTAGTCAAGTTTGAGAATGGAGCATACCTAGATAAAGAGGGGACTATATATGTAGTCACCACTCTTCCTGATAGAACAGATGAGTTTGGAAATGTGATTGCGGAGACCGACGTGGGTGATATAGAGCAAGGGAATTTAGAGAGAGAGCCAAGAACTCCCCATGGTAAATCCGTCTTGACCAGAATCATGACTCCAGAGTGGATTCCACAGGATAATAAAAGCATAGATTTGCTTTTAAACCGAGAAACTGATGAGGCTTTTTGGAGGTATAAACCTGCCCAGCCTCAGGAAGTAAGTGCTCTCACAATCTATGAGTTTAAAGACCCTGATAGCCCAGGCAAAGTAACCTACCTAGACAATACATCAGAGAGGATCTTCGTGGTCACCGAGCATGGAAGACATGCCTACACATGGAAGGGTGAATTTGTTTTTCCCCAACCACAGTCCAATATGTCCTACAGTCACCAAGGAGCTGGCACCTCCTAGGCTCATGGAGCTCAAGGAGATAGAAGTAGAGATAGACCTGAAGTAAGCTTTGCCAACCCCCAGGGAAGAGAAAGAAGGAGAACAGGGACGGATAGAGAAGAAACCGAGAGATTTAGAGACCCAAGGAACTAAAGAAATGCTGATGATTTTCCGTTGCCAAGGCCGAGAGAACACACTAGGACCCTGAGGCCAACTCAACTGGTGAAGTCCATGAAGAATTACTTCGATGGCACTAGAGACCCTTATGACCATGTGGCCGAGTTTAGGCAAGTCTTGAAAGCTGAACAGGTAGAGGACCTATTCACACAATATAATGCTTTTGGTATAACCCTTAGGAACACTGCCCTTACGTGGTTTCAACCACTGAACGAGAGGCATTTCAGAAACATAGACTAGCTCCTAGAGGCATTTATCATTGAGTTTTCTAAGAGTGGCATAAGGCACAACACTTCCTCACTAATTCATAGCTTCAAGCAAACACCTCAAGAGACGGTCAGACTAGCAGGAAGACGGTTTAGGCAATACCTAGAGAGGTGCCCGATGCCTGAGTTACCTACACCTGCCAAACAAGTGGCTTTATTCTTGGATGGATTGCTAAGTACCAAATTGAGGTCATACGTGTACTTGAAGGACCCTAGGACCATAGAAGAGTGTGTACGCATGTGCATTGACATTGAGGATAACCTAGGGGAGGAGTTAGAGCTTTCCAAAATCTACAAAGATTCAGATAGTGCCTCTAGCCTCTCTTCCTCGCAATCCACATCAATTGAGGAACTCGCGGAGAAGGTAGCTCAAAAACTAGGTGTCACTAGCAAACAAATCCCAAGATTTGCCCCAGTAAAGAGGTGCTATACTTGCGGTGGTGACCATATGGCAAATGTATGTCCCATTATGGCCCAACCCCAAGTGAATCCTAGTAGCCAGTACTGCACCATAGAGCAAAGGTACACCAACCACACTACACAGGACTGCCCATATAACAAAGAAACTGTTAGGCAAAATTACCCTCAGCCATACCCACAACAGGGTAGATACCAGAATTAGTACCCACCACAACAATACAACAGACCACAGCAACCTTATCAGCCACCTTATCAAGGGCAGCAGAGACCTCAACCAGTACTAGTGCAGCAACCCCCTGCTCCAACCAATGTGATCCCAGTGAAATATGCATCTGCTGAAGAAAATCCGAACAGAGCCATAGTCCCAGTTACCCCATTGCTATCAGATAGTGATCCAAGTGACCATAGTTTTGACTCCACACATATTGATAGCCCACAGGCTTAATACATGCAGTCACCCCAGCATAACGAGTCATACTATTATGAGGACCCAAGTGAAAATAGTAGGGAGCCTGAGTATGCTAATGTCATGTACACAAACCCCAACTCTAGACCTCAACCTAGGCAGGTACGACCCCCATTTCCTAGAGGACCATGCTTCAGATGTCAGGGAGACCACCTTATACGTGATTGTCCACTGCCTGCCCCTACACAACCCCAACCAGTGACAATTCAGGGTTTCTGTCAAGACTGCGAAAAAGAGCATCTCCTACGAGATTGCCCAAAGAACCCTAATAACATGCCTAAAATCACTCCTATCAACATCATTGGGTTAGTGGTAGACTCTACGGGAAGTATAACTTCCACAGCCCCAGTTCATGTGGTCACTAGAGCCCAAGCCTTGCAGCAAACTCAAGGAGTAGGGCAAGAAAAGAGTTCTGAGGTTAGTGAGACAGAGAGTATAACCAAGAAAAGGACAAGAGCATGGAGAGATAGCTGGGAGAGAATGAAAAGACAATGGTCACAGAAAATGAGCAAACTTGAAGAAAGCTTGAGAGAAACCAAAGCAAAGATAAGTGAACTCGCATCTCAAAACCACTCTCACACCACCCCTCTACCACCTTTCCCTTTACCCTCCAATCGATCTTCTTCCATTCCCCAACCTTTCAATACACCACCCTTAACCCACCCACCACCCAGAGTAGGATCTGTCCTAGCCGATCCCACTCCTGAAGATCTAGACATGATGCTTAAAGCATATCAGACCAGAATCCAAGAAGGGCCCAATGTAACATATCATGAGAAATGTTACCCTAGAGCCGATCTAGAGATAGAGCGAACAAAGCTTTGTGCTAAAATGGTCCAATTGGCGCAAGCTATGTTTGAAGCCAGTCGCTTGTTCAATGGCTCTAACCCCATCGGAACACCATTGCACTTTGATGGTCTATTGGATAGATTGGAGAGGTTACTTGCAAAGTCTGGAAAAGGAGCCACCTCTCAGGCTAAGGAGAGGGCAAGTGATAGAATAAGCATTCCTCCCTAGGGAGCTTATGTGCCTAACTCCACTGAACCAGACACCTCTTCTTCTATGAATAGGTATTCACCAGAGTTCCTGAGAGAGATTCAAGAAGAGAAGTGGGCAAAGGTGAGTGAAGTCCCTCCTCCCATTGAACTTGTGGATGACGCACATGATCAGTTCCCACAGGACATCCCTTCTATTTATGAAGAACAGGAAAGTGCCCACTCTCATGAGAGGTTAGACTTTGAGTCTAATTCCTTGCAAGAGTTACCACATTTCACAGGCCCATGGGAAACCAAGTCTACTTGCCTGAGAGCACCCACAGTCATGATAAGAAACGAAGATTCAATCATACCTAGGAATACAGAGGTAGTAAAGAACACTAAAGTGCAGTGCATGTTGGTGCATTTTACCCAAGCCTACATGCTTGATATGTTTGATATTATCCTCATTTGTAAGTCACATGTGTAGTCATGTGAACACCTCTTGTAAAAGAGTACATTTTATCTCTTGTAAATGGAAAAAGAAAAAACGAAAAGGATGGCTTACCTCATCCATGATGTAAAAGAAAATTCGTGGCTCCAACTACCTAAAACCATGAAATTTAGAGCTGAGGGAATCTCTCCTAACTTTGGGGATCACTTTTAGGTGGAGCCATTCGAATTCGAATTCAAAACTCTCTCCAAGAATAGCTATAAAAGGAGCAAGAAGGAAGAGGCGATTAGCAAGCCTTGTACGTGACCACTTGATGTCATTTTGTAGAGATTGAAGAGCTTACTCCATAGCTCTATCATTCTACTCCCATTGTGCAAAGATTCATTGCCAATGTGGTTGTAATCATATGTGAATCTATACATTTATCACCATTTACTTCTCTGTTTTGTTCTCTGTTATACTCACTCAGAGCAGTACCTTCAGAAGATCCTATCTTGCGTTCTACTGATACTTTTTCAGTGATTTAACTTGCGTTGGATAGCTTGTACTGTCTACTTTGTGCATATAATTTTTCAAGGTAATTGGAATAATACTTTTGGAGATATCTGCATTTTACTTCTTACTGGTCTATCTCTGCAGAGCCCCGAGAATTGTGGGAATGTTCCAGAAATTGTTGAAACTTGTTCTCAGTGCTCAGTCCATCATTTGAAGTGTTTTAACTTGGATTGGGAGGCTTGCTAAGTCTATTTGCTATGCCCAAAAGGAATTTTTCAAATTCTTACCAGGTTGAGAGCACTGTTCATTTTTTCCAGCAGGTGTATGTCCAAAAATAGCAAGTTTTGGGAGCTAGTCATTTCGCAACTAGTCTGTCTTGACTTGAACTTTTGGGATACATGTTCCAAAGTACTTGGCTGATATTTTGGTGGATTTAGGAAGCTCAAAGGGTCTACTAATCAACTATGAAGTCTCAGTTGGCTGGTGTGAAGCTGGTTGTAGCGGCACCTACTCATCTTTGGATTGCATCCACCATCTCTCTTCACAGTGGTATCAGAGCATAGTCAAGCAACATGGGAGATGGATTTCCATCAACAATTGACAAATTGGATCGAAAAAACTACCCGGCATGGTCTCTAAGGATGGAGGCTTACCTTCAAGGGAGGAATCTATATGGATTCATATCCGGAGATGAAGCAATGCCAACCATGAGGAACAAAGGGCAACCAACACATGAAGAAGTGGAAGGACTTTCGAATTGGTGTTCGAAGGATGCACTTGCAAGGTCCTATATTCTAAACTCAATCTCTGACTTTCTTTTACCTCATGTCAAGGGATGCAAGACATCAAGAGAAACCTGGAATGCACTTGCTTCTTTCTTCTCTTCCAACACTCGAGCAAGGAAGAACCAATTGTGGATGGAGTTCACACAATGAAGAAAAGCCCGAAGCAAAATGTGACTGAATATGTCACAAAGATAAAGGAGATTTCTGACCAACTTGGAAGCATTGGAGAGGTAATTGAAGAGGAGCAAATCATAAGACAAATCATGAATGGAATCAAAGCAGACGACAAGTGGGAGTCATTCACAACAGCCATGGATTTATACATGGATATGCATGTACCCGACCTCAACACACTCATGGGCCAACTCTTCACTCATGAAGCAAAGATTAGCAAAGGTGGTGAGTCCTCAAGAGGTAATCAAACTTCTGCCTTATATTCTGATAAAGCTAAGGTCAAGGACAAGTCAAAGAATAGGAAGAATGAAGATGAAGGAAGCTCTTTCCAAGCAAACTTTGCAGGTAGAGGAAGAGCTAGAGGAAGAGGCAGAGGTGGAAAGCAAGGCAGGGGGAGATTCCAATCATCTCAACCTTGCAACATATGTGGCTTATCTAACCATACTACTGAAGAATGTTTCAGGAACCCGAGGAACTCAAGAGGAAGAGGATTCAATAGAGGTGGCTATGGATCAAATAGAGGTAGATACAATGGAGGCCACAACAACAACAACTACTACAACAACAATTACAACAACAACAACTATCAAAGTGGCCATAGAGGAAGAAGAGATTACAATAACTATGCAGAAGACCAAAGTCAAGAAGATTCATTATTGATTATGAATCTATCAGCGAAGAAGGGTAAGGATGATGATCACATATTTTACATTGATTCGGGATGCTCGAACCATGTAGCAGGAAATGTGGCTTTACTTTCTGATTTGGAAGATCCTCATAACAAGCATGAAGTGCAGACAGGAGATGACACAAAGCACTCAGTGGAGAAGATAGGTAATGTGAAGACATCAGATGGGAATATGAACCTCTTAAGCAAAGTCTTGTATGTCCCTACAATTACCAAAAATTTAATAAGTGTTGGACAGATTGTTGAAAAAGGATTGCAGGTTAGATTCAATCGATTTGGAGCATATGTTGAAGACCCAAGGCAAGGCTTTCGAAGGATTGCCAAAGGAGAAAAGACAGGAAGGCTTTTCACTTTTGAAGTGGAAGATACAAAGAACATAGCTTTGTTTAGCTATGGATCTCAAACTCTAACAGAGTTGGAGATATGGCACAAAAGGCTTGCTCACATTGGTGAGAGGACACTCAAACAAATTTGCAGGGACCAAAGTGTACTTGGTTTGCCTAATATCACAAGGCAACACATGATTTATAAGTGTGAAGCTTGTCAACTTGGCAAGGCTCATAGACAACCTTTCAATAAGAAAGGATATATGTATCAAAATCCTTTGGATCTAGTGCACACAGATGTGTGGGGTCCAAGTAAGGAGCCATCTATATCAGGCTCAAGATATTATGTGTCTTTCATAGATGATTGTAGCAGGTGGACCATTCTGTTTTCCATGAAGCACAAGGATGAAGTGTTTAATTGCTTTAAGAAGTATATTGCTCTTGTTGAAAACCAAACAAGTAGGACTTTGAAAAGACTCAGATCAGATGGTGGAGGAGAATACTTCTCTTCTGAATTTGATGCGTTCTTGCATGAAAGAGGCATTAAAAGGGAAGTCACTAGAAGGTATACACCCGAACTCAATGGTGTAGCAGAGAGGAGGAACAGAGCTATTGTCGAAGCTGCAAGGTCCATGCTCAACGAAAAGGAATTGCCAAACTACCTATGGGCAGAGGCTGTGTCGACAGCCACATATCTCATAAATAGACTTCCATCTAAGTCACTAGATGGAACCACTCCATATGAAGTGTGGAATGGAAGAAGACCTAGTCTAGAGCATTGCAAAATCTTTGGATGCTTAGCCTATGCTCACATTCCTTCTCAAGTAAGAGGGAAATTGGATCCCAAGGCAGAGAAGTGCGTATTTATTGGTTATGATCAAAACCAAAAAGGATATAGATTGTACAATCCAACCAATAAAGGATTTTCTGTGAGTAGAGATGTAATTTTTGATGAAAACAAATCATGGTTTGATGATGACAGGAAAGTGAAGCTGCCATATGACTTGGATGAAGATTTTCCACCACTTCAACCAAAGGAGCCAAAGCAGATTGAAGAAAGTGATTCGGAGATTGACCTAGAAGACTTGGAAAGACTAAAGCTATGGAAGAACAAAGGTAAAGCAAAGATGCAGGATTCTACATATGGACCCGAGAGCTCACATCAACCACTTAGAAGGTCTTCAAGGGAGAAGAAGAAACCAGAGAGGTTTGGTTATGATACTTCTTTGGTCACCAAGCACTCAATCTACATTGCAAAGGATTCAACCGATGAAGAACCTACCACATTTAAAGAAGCACAAAGCAAGAAAGCTTGGAGAGATGCAATGGATGAAGAAATGGAAGCCTTCAAGGAGAATGACACTTGGGAGCTTGTACCTAACAAGCCATCTATGAAGATAATCGGATCTCGATGGATATACAAAATCAAGAGGAGTCCAGATGGAAGTATAAATAGACACAAAGCAAGGTTAGTTGCTAAAGGGTTTGCTCAGACCCATGGTATTGATTATGAGGAGACTTTCTCTCCTGTTGCAAAAATGCCTACAATTAGAGTTCTCATTAGTCTTGCTGCAGCTAGAAATTGGAATCTCTATCAACTTGATGTAAAGAATGCTTTCTTGAATGGATGGATTTCTGAGGAAGTGTATATGGCACAACCTCCTGGATATGAGGATGCACATCATCCTAACTATGTATGCAAACTAAAGAAAGCTTTGTATGGATTGAAGCAAGCTCCAAGAGCTTGGAATTTCAGATTGGTGACTTATTTGCAGGACCAAGGATTCAAAGCTAGCAAGGCGGATACCTCTTTGTTCATAAAGAGGAATGGATCTGAAGTGATCTATTTATGTGTGTATGTTGATGATATTATTATCATAGGTAATGTGCTTGAAGGAATCAAACAGGTAAAGAGTCAAATGAAGGAGGAGTTCAAAATAAGTGACCTCGGACCACTCACGTATTTTCTTGGATTGGAGTTGATCTACACAGATTCAGGTATATACATCACACAAAGGAAGTATGTCCATGACATGCTCGTCAAGTTCAAGATGGAAAATACCAAGTGTGCAGGTACACCTATGGAGCAAAATCATAAGCTTAGTGCTTATGAAGGAGAGCCAATTGAAGACATCACAAGCTATCAAAGCTTGGTTGGAAGTTTGAACTATGCAACACTCACAAGGGTGGATATATGCTATAGTGTTAGCATATTGAGTCAGTTTATGCATAAGCCGAGAAGACCCCATATGGAAGCGGCCAAGCGAGTCCTCAAGTACCTAAAGGGGACTATGAATGAAGGTTTGTTTTATTCATTTACTTCAGATATTGAGCTAAAGGTCTATTCAGATGCAGATTGGGCCGAATCTAAAGATGATAGAAGAAGCACATCAGGATATATATCATTTGCAGGTTCAAAAATCATTTCTTGGTCATCGAAGAAGCAACCAACCGTGGCATTATCTTCTACCGAAGCCGAATATAGAGGTTTGGCTAATGCAACTCAAGAAATCATGTGGTTAAAGTCTTTTTACATAGATCTTGGACTTCATTCTTCAACACCTCACATTTTTGGTGACAACACAAGCTCACTACATCTAGAAGCTAATCCGGTATACCATGCTAGAACCAAGCATATTGAAGTCCACTACCATTATGTAAGGGAGAAGCTAATGAGCAAGGATATTCAATTATCCTATGTCTCTACAGATATGCAATGTGCCGACATGTTGACTAAAGCTCTTGATGGTACAAACTTAAGTAGATTCAAGTTGATGATTGGCTTGCAGGAAATCAAGGACAATTGAAGACTTATTTGGAGGCCAAGCATGTTCGGCTTGAGGGGGAGCTGTTGGTGCATTTTACCCAAGCCTACATGCTTGATATGTTTGATATTATCCTCATTTGTAAGTCACATGTGTAGTCATGTGAACACCTCTTGTAAAAGAGTACATTTTATCTCTTGTAAATGGAAAAAGAAAAAAGGAAAAGAATGGCTTACCTCATCCATGATGTAAAAGCAAATTCGTGGCTCTAACTACCTAAAACCACGAAATTTAGAGCTGAGGGAATCTCTCCTAACTTTGGGGATCACTTTTAGGTGGAGCCATTCGAATTCGAATTCAAAACTCTCTCCAAGAATAGCTATAAAAGGAGCAAGAAGGAAGAGGCGATTAGCAAGCCTTGTATGTGACCACTTGATGTCATTTTCTAGAGATTGAAGAGCTTACTCCGTAGCTCTATCATTCTACTCCCATTGTGCAAAGATTCATTGCCAATGTGGTTGTAATCACATGTGAATCTATACATCTATCACCATTTACTTCTCTGTTTTGTTCTCTGTTATACTCACTCAGAGCAGTACCTTCAGAAGGTCATGTCTTGAGTTCTACTGAACTTTTTTCAGTGATTTAACTTGCGTTGGATAGCTTGTACTGTCTACTTTGTGCATATAAAGTTTCAAGGTCATTGGATTAATACTTTTGGAGATATCTGCATTTTACTGCTTACTGGTCTATCTTTGCAGAGCCCCGAGAATTGTGGGAATGTTCCAGAAATTGTTGAAACTTTTTCTCAGTGCTCAGTCCATCATTTGAAGTGTTTTAACTTGGATTGGGAAGCTTGCTAAGTCTATTTGCTATGCCTAAAAGGACTTTTTCAAATTCTTACCAGGTTGAGAGCACTGTTCATTTTTTCCAGCAGGTGTATGTCCAAAAATAGCAAGTTTTTGGGAGCTAGTCATTTCGCAACTTGACTTAAACTTTTGGGATACATGTTCCAAAGTACTTGGCTGATATTTTGGTGGATTTAGGAAGCTCAAAGGGTCTACTAATCAAATCTGAAGTCTCAGTTGGCTGGTGTGAAGCTGGTTTAGCGGCACCTACTCATCTTTGGATTGCATCCACCATCTCTCTTCACAGTGCAATCTCACTTTAGAAGAGCTACTCAAAGTTAAGCCAGAAGTGTGGAAACACGTAGCCAAACAAGTGCCAGATATAGCGAAATCGCGTTCCCAGGTAGGATCTCATAGAATAGTGTCTAAAATACCATTGGATAAGATAGGAGACATGAGTGAAGGAGAAGAAGGAAATACCTATCTCCCAGTTACCCATCAGGGATACACAACCAAGGCAATTTTGGACTCAGGTGCAGGAGTTGCAATTGCTACAACTTCCCTATGGAAGCGTTGGGGCAAGCCAGCACTCCGACCGACAAGAATGAAATTGTAGATGGCCGATGGCCATATTGAGAGGCCCTTGGGATTGTTAGAAGGCATAACTCTCACTACATGTGGTGTTGAGTTCGAACATACTTTTGCTATATGCGACTTTAGCAGAAACCAAGCCTAGGAGATGATTTTGGGAAGGCCATTTATGCGGCAATTGCAAGTAGTACAGGACTGGCGAACCAATTCCTTATACTTGCAACACTTAGGTGTTACAACCAAAGTCAATCTCAAGGATTACTCTCATAGAGACGTACCGCCCATTCAATGGAATCCCATCCATAGAGCCAAGGATGACACGGAGTCAGTGCATTCCATAGGATCAGGATCCTCATGGATGCATGAAGACACCCACTTATGGATGTGCAAAGTGGCAGTAGAAGAAGAGAAAAGAGAAAAAGCCAGAGAGGTAGGTGCGAAAGAGACACATAGATCAATTCAAGACCCAGCCTATGCACCTGTAGTATTTCCCGATGAAGAGTTTGAACCTCACGGCTGGGCAGAAATTTTAGCAACAATGGATGTAGCCATCAATGAAGAGTAGTGGACACCCCACTGTGATGAGGATGGCTATGACATTTCTGTCTTCTCCTCAATAGAGCCAATCATGGGAGATGCAGTTTTAGAAGAATGCGAACCTAGCCCTGATACATTTGAGGATGCAAGTGATTCCGACTTAGAGTCAATCATTATGGACCCACCTTTTGCATCAGATGAAGAATACTTCTATGAAGTTGAAGCTTACCCCCAGAGACATGGAGAAATCACGAATGATGTGAGGTTAGCCACACAAGTAGCCACTAAGAGTGGAGGAAAGAAAAGAAAGAAGAAGGAAGTCACTCCGGAGGCAGAAGAATCCTTGTTTGAGGTCCCTGAAAACTTTAAAAAATATGAGATAGACGATAGGAGAGTCATGATAAGAATGCCTAAATGTGAGGCACAAGCAGGAGAGGCCTATGATAGCAAGGAAACTACCAAGAAAATAGTTGTCGCCATAGAAGAGGGAGATGAAAGATGCACCTACATAGGGCATGACCTGACGGAAGAAGAAGAGCAAGAGTTGGTAGCTTTGCTAAGAGAGTACAAAGATGTATTCGCTTAGAGCTACAAGGACCTGAAAGGTGTCGACCCAAACATATGCTCACACACGATTCCCATGACCTCAGATGCCAGATCATCTAAGCAGAAGCCCTATACATACAATGATAACTACGCTGATAAGATCAAGGAGGAGATAGATAGATTGGTAGAAGCTGGGTTTATCTATGAGATTGAGCATACTGAATGGGTATCCCCCATTGTGGTTGTGCCCAAGAAGAATGGAAAATTGTGTGTGTGTATTAACCTTAAAAAAGTTAATGTCGCCACGATTAGAGACAGTTATCCACTTCCTATTACTGAGCATCTATTAGAAAGGGTAGCATGCAAGGAAGTGTACAGCTTCCGGGATGGATTCTCTGGCTACAACCAGGTAGCCATTGCACCAGAAGATCAGCATAAGATGGCTTTTGCCACAGAGTGGGGCATATTTGCCTTTCGGATAATGCCATTCGGGCTTACCAATGCACCTGCTTCCTTTCAAAGATTAATGTGTCACGTGTTTAAAGAGTTCTTGAGGAAGAATTTGGAAGTCTATGTTGATGATCTTTGCGCTCATTCCAACATTAGACAGACCCATATACCTGAACTCAGACAAATCTTTGATAAATGCAGAGAATATCAAGTCTTCCTGAACCCAAAAAAGTGTGTTTTCATGGTCAGGCAAGGCAAAATTCTAGGACACATAGTGTCTAAGAACGGGATATCCACTGACGAAGAGAAAGTGAGAGCCATCGCAAAACTACCTAGGCCAAAGAACGTCAAGGAAGTACAGGCTTTCATGGGGCATTGTGGTTACTACCGCCGGTTCATTCACATGTATGTTGTCATTGCAAAGCCCATGTACGGACTGCTGACTAACTTTGAGTGGACTGATGAATGTGAGAATTCCTTCAATGAGCTTAAACGAAGATTATGTTCAGCACCAATCTTGACCACACCAGATTGGAACAAGCCATTCCATGTTCATGTGGATGCCTCCAATTATGCTATTGGATGTGTACTTGCACAACCTACGGGTGAAGGTAATATGGATCTTCCTATTGCCTATGCCAGTAGGCAGTTGAATGCTGCTGAACGGAACTATACAACCACCGAACGAGAAGGATTAGGCATGGTGTACGCAGTTAAAAAGTTTACACACTATTTGCTTGCAAATAAGTCCAAATTTTTTACTGATCACCAAGCTCTACTGTACCTGGTAAACAAGCCATGTAATACAGGCAGATTAGTAAGATGGTTTCTCTTACTAATGGAATATGACTTTGAGGTAGTAGTGAGGAAAGGCAGGACTCATTTGAGGGCAGACCATCTCTCTAGGCTCACATCTGGAGAGGCCCCACAAGGAGTGTCAGATGACTTACCTGATGCTTACTTGTTTAATTTGGAAGTTGTACCTCAGTGGGCTAAGCCATTAGTGCCATTATTGACATATGGGCCTAACCACCCAATAATAAACACACAAGATAGGGAGATAGTAAAAGCCCAGAAGTATCATATCATGGCAGGAAGTGTGTACAAACATACAGATCACGGGGTATTAGCCTGTTGTGTGGAAGAGGACGAGTACGCGAAGTGGTTGCAATTAGCACATGTAGGTGCATTAGAGCAACACTACTCAAAACAACGAACCCTACAGACATTGAGGAGGCTTGGAGTATACTGACCAACTATGGAAGCAGATGTTCATAGGATGTGCAAGGAATGCCCAATTCGCCGCACTAAGCCACTAGTGGAACATGCCACCCTTTATCGCGTGTCTCTAGTGCCAGATTGGAGCGAGCCATTAGTGGCCTTTCTGAGGACGAAAACATTCCCTCAAGAAATGACTCTGGTTAGACAAAGGAGCTTAGAACAAGAGGTGCTAGACTATGCTCTCATTGGAGATAATCTATACAGACGAGGAAAAGATGGGTATCTTAGATTGTGTGTCCACGAGAACGAATATCTGAAGATATTAGGGACTGCTCACCAAGGTGTAGCAGGAGGAAACTTTGGTCCAGATCGGGTGTTCAAAGCAATTTTGTTTGCAGGTCTTTGGTGGCCAACTCTTCACATGGACGCACATACCTATGTGAAGAGGTGTGAGGTTTGTCAATGAACTCAGTATCCCATACGCAAGGATGAGATGCCATTGAAACCTATGACGGGTGGATGTGCATTCTCTAAGTGGGGAATAGACTTTGTTGGTCCTATTAATCCCCCAGCTAAGGATTCACACGCTGAGTACATCATTGTGGCCACAGACTATCTGACCAAGTGGGTAGAAGTGAAAGCCACTACGAAGAATGATGCTCAAACAACAACAAAGTTCTTATTTGAAAATGTGTTCACTAGATACGGATTGCCAATAGAATTAGTAAGTGATAGAGGCACACACTTCTTGAATGAAGTCATAGAAAACCTTCTCCAAGAATTCTTGGTCGTACATAAGAAGTTTGCCCCTTATCACCCACAAGCTAATGGTCAGGCCGAGAGCACAAATAAGATCTTATGCAATGTGTTGACTAAATTGGTGAATAACAAACGCTCTGATTGGGACAAACAACTACACCATGCTGTTTGGGCATATCGAGTTGCCTATAAAACGGTACTCCAAGCCATGCCCTTTCAGATGGTATTTGGCCAGAATGCAGTGCTACCATTGGATTTTTTGATACCTACCTTGAAAGTAGCACAAGAGCATGACTGGACCGGCCATGAACTATCCTCTAGAATCTTTGATCTTGAACGTTTAGGTGAGACACGATTGAGAGCTGCAACAGAATCTATGCAGCCAAGAAGAGGCAAAAGGCGTATTTTGATACACATGTGAAGGATAAAGGCTTGAAGGCAGGAGAACTAGTCCTAGTCTACACATTGAAGCAACATGCACAAAAATTGGAGAAAAGAGGCTATGGACCTATGATAATCAATAGGATCTCCACAAGAAGAGCAGTATAACTAGCCACTCTAGAAGGTGACATACTACCAAGTTACATAAGTGGATGCAGAGTCAAGCTATATCAAGAACCACTAACCGAAGAAATGCTTACTCGACTCACTACTGCAAAAAAACGTGAGGAAAAGCGAATTCGAGAAGAAGCACAGGCCGAAGCTTTAGAACGCATTCGACGAATGAAACTACGAAGACAAGGTAGAGATCAGGCCATGACTGACAATCTTGAAGCTCATGGTTATCACATTGCCATGTGTGAGGCTTCAGGTAAGCGGACCCATATGATAGTTGATCGACGACCTTTTGTGACCCTGGAAGTAGGACAAGGAGAGAGTGCAAGGACCGTGAGAGCTTTAATTGATTCAGGAGCGGCCACTAGTGCAGTTCGGCTTTCTTATTGCCACCAATTGCAATTGGAGGTAAAACCCCTAGAAGCATATCTGATAGGATTAGGAGGTGTTGAAACTCCTTGCATGGGAGAGGTGGAACTTCCCCTCTACATTCAGGAGGTACTAATGCCAGCAAAAGTGCTAGTATGTGAAGACGAGGATCTTACCGAGCCTCTTGTCTTGGGCCAAGACTGGATCTATGATCATGCAGTCAACCTCAACCTAAGAAGTGGACTTCTTCAGGCTTGGGTAGGCCAAAGCCGCCTTATGATTGAATTAGAAAAACCAGCACTCAAACCAATAGAAAAGGCACCAACCCTTAGTCCCTCCAGGAACCCACATGAACATAACAATGTTGTACTTGTCCAAAGTTCTATGGTGCAGAGGATTGTCAATCTTACCGAAGGTACAGAAGTCAATGAGGAGTTCCCAGCTGTTCCAAAGAAGGTTCCAAACATGCAGACCGAACATCACACGACACGAAGGAGGCTGATGACCAAGAAGAAGGAGCACCAACCAGTGCAACACGGAGTACCTCGTGGCGCGAAGCAGATTTGGATGCGCAAGGATGGAAAACCCACAGCTCTAGTAACAGGTTCTCAAGGAGGCACAAAACAAGCCACACCATCAAGGTCAAAAGTGAAGGAGTACCCTAGGCAACCTCCTAGGCATACCACGTCTATTTGGGTCCCTAAGCGGTCAATGAAGGCTAGCCCCAATGCTAGACAGATATGGGTGCCCAAGGCCTGTTTACGAGCCCAATTAGCTCCAACTCTAGTCACTGGCATAATTCAACACTCACAAGTCCTCTCGACAAACAACTCAGGAACTCTACCTAAATCCCACACTAACCCACACTCAGTCAAACCGAGTAATGTTTGGAAATGGGTACCCAAAAGGTCCCAAAGCTAGCACAATCTACCTCATAAATCTTTACCTGTCATTAGCTCTAAGAACTACAAATCCTCGATTAAAGTTTGGCGAACTAAACCCTGTATCAAACCCCTTGACCCAATTGTGTAAATCCATCCACTCTGATGAAGGTGCATTCTGAGTCCATTGCATAACCAAAGTATGCATCTAGGATGACACTAACCTCTAATCACCACTCACATCTATCACAAACACTTCACCTCTAACCACTGCATGTTAGTATTAGGGAACACCATTACATCCTGTTTCCTATGCAACACTAATGTGCCTTTCTTCTTCTAGCAGATAAGCACCTGATTCCCATGGCAGCAGCAGCAGGCATGAGCTCTCAGGCAGGCACTAGCACTCAAAGCAATTGGGATACCATGCCTGTGGAGGCCCCACTGACAGCAAGGCCTGAAGAGCTTTTGAATGTGAGAAGAATTCCCATTCCGGATCCACCAAGTGGCCTGACAGAAAGAGTAAAGGGGCATTCTCATTGGTTCAATGAGATGCCAGGAGATTTGGGAGACGCAGATCATATCTGGGAATCCAAGTTGGAATGTGGAGGAGTGTGGTGGACCTTTCAGTTCTTCTCACGAGAATTTGAAGCATTGCAAAATGTTGCCCCTCTTCAAGATATTTGGCAAAAAGCGGGATTGCAAGATTATTTTAGTGCAGCCTTGCCTAGACCTGATTTTCTTCGGTGCTACTACTTGATTGCAACTCTCAAGGCGACAGGAGACAAAGATCATTCAGGCACATTCATGGTGCCCTCTCTATCAAACCAGGAAGAAATGAAGAAGTTTGAGTTGAATATCACTTTAATCAGGGCGGCCCTTCAGATGTATGGAACCCATGTACCCTCCGATCGAGATCCTTTGATACTAGAGTCGATGAAGAACAACAAAATCAAGAAGTTGAAAGAAATGTGTGCCCTCACCCCCAACATCGCCATACCACTGCGGATGTGCCTTCAACACTTCGCATTTCCAGCGCAAGACCGGTTCACCCAGCCTCATAAGAAGATCTGGTATGGGTTATACCTAGCAGAGATCGGGAGCTTACCTATGAAAATGCCAGTATGGATCCTTGATTAGTTATATGAAGCAGGCAAGCGAGGAGTGAGGAAGCCTACTTTGAATGGCTGCTGCGCCATTACAAGAATCATCTACAGATGCCTGGCTTATGATGTGCCAATTGCACGAGCCCTCCAGTACTCACAATTGGAATTCTTCTAGGGGCGGAAATCAGGGGTTCAACCCACTAAAAGAATGCATGGATCACTTTCACAGGTTCTGATTCCTCGCGAAATTGCCACAGAGACCTCCTGTAGAGAAGAAGAACAAGTAGCCCCTTTCACGATCCATCTCCAAGGACTACAATCAGGAAACTTGGTACAACCCACTCCATCAGCCCCCCCACTACCCACAGATGCTGAGTTTGCATCCATGGCTACATTGGCAGCAGATCCATCCTTTGACTTTGAAAGCTTCTTACAAAAAGCACACTTGTCTGAGAGTGAATTATTTTCTGACAATGACGGTCCCGGATCATCATCCCAAAGAGAACGGCCACAGAGTGAGGCAAGAAGGGTACATTGGGAAGAGAGGCACAACACACTCAGGCAGGAGGCACACACGAACAAGAGGAGATGCAGAGGAATGAATCAGAGGAGAGTTAGGAGGAAACCCCTGCTTACACTACACAACTTAAAAGGCTCTACAAAACAATCAAGCAGGTACAAAAAAGACATAAGCTATCAGAAGAGGCAAATAGAGCACTAGTGAACCAGATGTTGCAAGCGGAGAACGCGGATCCCCACTTTGTAGAATCATTGAACCTTTTGGCAGAGACATATGGGATTATAGAAGCTATGCGGATCATGTTACATCGCAACCCTCCTCAATACGATCAACGAAGGATCGATACACGACCACGAAGGGGGAAGATGATTCAAATGGAAGTCTCTACAGCCCTCCCTACCACCACCCAAGAAGATGTTCACATGGCCAGCCCAACTAACATTGATGAACCACAGGTAAATACACAGATACCATCTCCACCATCACCTCCCATCCCGCCCTCCCAAACCCTCACTACCAGTATTCCTGAACAACCAGTAATAGCCATTAGTGAAACTATACCACACACCACCATTTCTCCATCCTGCCCTTTACCTCCATCCACTAGTTCCAGCCAACTTCTTGAACCCCATATAGGCCACCCCGCCACCGACCAAACTATAATAGGTCACCCTTCATATTTCCCAGCCCTCGGACAGCCACTTGCCACTACCCAAATCTTAACACACTCATTCCCGTCTACCGATACTATCCCTCTTTCCCAACCCCGCACCACTGAGGCCCTCTGGACCTTCTCAAAACCAACACCCATCACCCGACCTCCATTCTTAACAAGCCTTGTAAATATACTTCAACAAATAGAGAATTATAATAAAAAGTACCTTTCCCAACCCACCTCCCCCACATTCACTGCCACCACTAACACACCACCTACCATTCCCGTATTCACGATTCACACTTCACACCATCACGTCCGATCCTATGGACATTTCACCTTCCACAGGACCACTCACCACCACATTTGTCTCAACATCACCACTTCTAACTTCACGCACATCACCACACACACCCACTGTCAGCACAACATCCACTTTTCCCTTTCCCATTTCCCGACCCCCTGCATTTTTCACCTCCACCTCTGCATCCACCTCATTCAGTCATGCATTGGACACCATGTTCGAAGCCGCTGCCCAGCTTAAGGAAGAATACAGATTATTGGAAGAAAACAATAAGGAGCTGTGTACTCTGTCCTCCCACCTCTAGGCACAGGTCAATGCCTTGGAGTTAAGTAATACAACATTACAACACGAAGTGACCGCCCTCCAACAATCGAATGCAGAGCTGGAAGCCAAGTATACAGAGACGGGTAAGGCTATGGAGGAACAACTGAGAGATCAGCTAGCCCGTAACACAAGGCTACAAAGAAACATGGCTCTATTCCGACGACACCTAGTGGCTACCCAAGAAGAAAATAGGAGATTATAGCAACAAAATCAAGACAACCTCGAAGCCGCCATAGAGAATACTCCAGGGGCACCCATCGACCCCGCTAGCTTCCGGGCCGTCCCTTTAGAAAGCATACAACAAATCTTGGAAACCTATGCCAACCTCTTAGAAGCACATGATCAGCTGGTTGACCAAGTAAAAGAGCTATAGAGATCCCAAGTGCCTACACCACAACCACCAGAAGCTAAAAAGATGGTCCATGCAGCCACTACTCCAGAGCCCGAATCTTCAACAACCAATGAGGTACTTGAGCTACGACGACAAGTGGCAGAATTAAAGATCAAGTTGTTACAGTATGAACGACCCCCTTCTCCACCTGATCAACCACTAGAAGAAGAAGCAGTAATCATTCTAGTGGAGGCAACATTTGAAGACAACTATGAGCCTCAACCCCTTCCAGGAGGCAGAATCACGGAGGAAGGACAAGACACTTATGAAGAGCCCCCTTCGGCATGGATGAAACAGGTAGAAGAAATGGGGACAACTCAGGAGGAACGTATCTCCACTCAGATGCTGGCAATGAGGACCATTGAAGAAACCATACTTCAATCAGAGTATTTCAGACACCTGGCCCCTAGAAGACTGATAACTAGTTCTGAATTACAATATAAACCCTATTTTGTATTATTGGCCGACTACAACGCAGAAATCAAAAGAGTCACTAACAGGTACCCCACGTTCGCAACACAATTCGAACCAGAGGATATTCCAGAGGCAGCCAAAAAAGGGGCCATATTCCAACCCATCTAGAGGCAAAAGTTACTCAAAACCTATCCAGAAATGCTTAGAACATGGGAACACGCTCCCATGCATTTGAAGTATAACCCTTGCTTCGGACCAGTACAAAGGAGACGATCATGGAAAGCATTTGCTATAAAGGTTCGGAACAATGCAAATTGCAAACAATGGCTGAATTACCCCTCGATTGCACCACCAACAGGCACACCTACAGTAGCATATATGATAGCTACCATCAGACATTGGATGCCACGCCTCCACCCCATGCCAGATGTCGCTGCACAGATGATGCTCAAAATTTTGGACATGATGCAAGTGGTGCTAAAGACTTTTCGAAATGTACGTAATATCCAGCCGCCAATTCCGGGCTTCATCAACGGTAACTATGACCTACTTTATGATATGAGCACAACCCCGAGCATACGAGTCGCTTATGCATGGCATGCAAGAATCAGGTATCTCCCTGCTTGCTACAAGCAAACGTTTGATGACATGTTCACCACGGGGTTCTGGGAAGCACACTCAGAAGTGTTCGCGCCATGCCCAACCCACCTACTACAACTATTCGCATGTGAACAAACAATGCACTCAGAGCTCTACACCACGCCACAACCTGACATGCCTGGAGCAGTAAATTGGGATGCCCTGCAAAGAGATTTGGTCTGGGGACTACGGATTAAAGAACAAGAATTGGCAACCGACATATTACAACAGTACATTGATCAAACCGTGGAGCAGAGGTCTGTCAGAGACGACAGACGCTAGGGGGGGGAGAGTGTTGGCATTATATGGAGAGAAGCAAGTACGGCATACATGCAGATCTAGCACTAAGGCAACCCATTACATTTTTCCAAACCTTACATCATTTTAAAAGTGATTCTCATCACTAAAAACCCTTGTAAATATCGTTTCACCTTTTTGTAGCTCCATTTTGTACAAGCCGAGGAGTCCTCGAGCTTGAGGAGCCTTAGAAGTAGTTGCCTGCCAATTTTCATATTTTTTAGATCTCGTTTGAGCCCTCGAATAAGCCCTGGAACCTAATTTTTAACTAGGCCGGACACTAGGTCTGGACAGGGCCAAAGCTAGTCAAAAACTATAAATAGAGCTAGAGAGCTCATTTTTGGGCTAGCTTCTTGTAGTTTTGAGCTTGTATGAGAACTTGGTTATAATAGAAGTGATTCCATTTTCTTCCTCTCTTTGTTCTTGCCGTGTGTGCGTGTGTGTGTGTATGTGTGTGCATGTTTGTGTGCTTCTCACTCACATATTTGTGCCTTCACTTGCTCGAGGTCTTCATACCATCCTCATGTCTTCCCGGATTGACATTAAAGGAGGTGCTACTCATCACTGAGCTACACAAGGAATGAAACTCATTCAAGTGAAGGAAGTAGCAAAGGAAAGGAAAAGGCAAATGATGAAGACCATCGATGGGTAGACATGGAATCTACAAGTGACGAAGATATGGAAAAATTAGAAACTCCAGGAATTAAAGCATTTAAACCAAAGAGGAGGAGATTCCTACCACCTAATGGTGGGGTAAGGTCATCCAATAGGGTTAAATACCCTGTTCAAAGGTTAACTAATGATTCATTCATTGTAAGACACTATGCCTACATGAGTCAAGTTATAGCTTGTGAAGAACCTAACTTTTTTGAAGAATCAAATAAGCATAGGGAATGGATTGAAGCCATGAAGGAGGAAGTCAAGGCACTTGAAGAAAATGATACTTGGTCATTGGTGCCAAGAACAAAGGACATGAAAGTCATTGGTAACAAATGGGCATACAAGGTAAAGAGGCATGCAGATGGGAGCATCTCTAGGTATAAAGCAAGGCTGGTTGCCAAAGGTTTTTCTCAAAGTTATGGCAAGATGTACCAGTTGGATGTGAAGAATGCTTTCCGAAATGGAGAGCTTGAAGAGGTAGTCTTCATGGAGCAGCCCCAAGGCTTTGAAGATGAGAGGTTTCCACATCATGTATGTAGGGTAAAGAAGGCTCTTTATGGACTCAAGCAAGCCCCGAGGGCTTGGAACCTAAGACTTGTGGAATACTTGGTAAAATGTGGGTACAATCAGAGTCATGCAGACCCATCACTCTTTGTGAAGAAGAAAGGTAGCAAAATTGTTTTCATTTGTATATATGTTGATGATTTGATCATTACAGGGGATGATGAAGCCAACATCAAGGACATAAAGAGGAAGCTTGGATGTGAGTTTAAAATCTCAAATTTAGGGATCTTAAGGTACTTCCTTGGGATTGAAGTACTATATAAAGAGGAAGGTCTATACTTGATGCAAAGGAAATACATTCTAGATCTTTTGAAGAAGTTTGGCTTGTGTGATTGCAAGCCCATTTCAAATCCATTAGAAGTAAATGTTAAACTATGTGCTCATGAAAGTGAAGAAGTGAAGGATGTCACCATGTATAGGTCAATAATTGAATCTCTCTTGTATGCTACTATGACAAGACTTGATATTGCACATGTAGTTGGAGTGGTATCTTCAAATTTTTCAAGCACCAAGAGTAACTCATCTTGTTGCAGCCAAAAGGGTACTTAGGTACCTCAAAGGATTAGTGAATGAAGGCCTATATTATCCATTTGATGATGGATTAAATGTACAAGATTATTGTGATGCTGATTGGGCAGGTTCCAAAGATGACAGAAGGAGCACTAGTGGATATGTTATCATGCTAGGGAAGAAGACCATCTCATGGATGTCAAACAAATAACCAATAGTGGCTCTCTCATCGATCGAAGTTGAGAATAGAGGCTTAGCGCAAGTCTCATGTGAGCTTATGTGGCTCAAGAAGTTGTTTGTTGATCTTGATTTGCAGGTTAAGCAAATACCTATTTTTTGTGACAACATAAGTAGCATATGCTTGGCTCAAAATCCAGTGTTGCATGCAAGATCAAAGCATATAGAAGTGCATTACCACTTTATTAGAGAGAAGATCATGTTAAAGGATGTCAAGGTGGAGCATGTCAATACAAAGGACCAATATGCAGATATGTTTACCAAAGCATTGGATGGAGTAAAGCTACAATACTTCAAGCATGCATTGGAATGAAGGACCTAGAAATTGAGACTTGAGGGGGAGTGTTGAAAATCAAGTCTCAATCATGCAAAAAGGCTCAATGATGAGTTTTGCAAGTGGACCAATAAAAAAGGAGGACCCAAAGTCATGGAATAAATTTAGAAGCTCCACCAAACTCAATCAAATTCAAATCTCATCAAATTAGCCACCAAAAAGTGCACCTAAATTGATTGGTGGGTGGTTAGCTAGATTGTAGGAAAAGTAAAACCCTATATAAGCATCATCCCACCTTTGTTTCTTGAGTTATATGCATTCCATGAGTTTCCCACTTAGTTTAGTGAAGTCATAAACTCCAACAAGCAGCCCCCTTGCTTGCTTACCTCATTTTTGTCACGAGGAAGTAGATAAGGAAGAGAGCTCACACACACACTCTCACAATCAAAGAGAAGCACACACTCAGATTGAGGCAAGGAAGAATGATCTTCTTCTTCTTCTTCTTCTATTACATAAAAAGGAATGTACAAGAATGACCTTAAAAACGAGAATACAACAAGTGCAATATATAAAGATCAGTACATAAGGAAAAACCTAAAGTCCGCATATGAGTGAGCTGGCAAGGAACAAATGTGCCATCACTCTCGGTAGATAGATCTAATAAATCTCAATGAATTATCTCTTACATATACTAGCATGACCACTATACATGTTGGAGAAATGAAAAACTGATATGTGTCATCCTAGATCATCACATGTTGATCGTGATATCTCAACATTTCCCCTCAAGCTCAACGTCATGTCCTCTAATCCAAGAATCTTTTGAAACTTCTCCAGTTTCTCTCCTCCAAGTGCTTTAGTGAAAATATCAGGAACCTGCTCATCTATTCTCACATAAACAAGATCAATATCCACTGCTAATACCTTCTCTCTGATGAAGTGATATTGTAGCTCGATATGCTTTGTTTTAGCATGAAAAACAAGGTTCCATGCTAACTGTATACTGCTAAGATTATCACAATAGATAGTGATAGGCTTTTGCACTTCCACACCTAAATCTGCAAGTAGCATCTCCAACCATGATGCCTCACATGCTACCATTGCAGCACCTCTATACTCATCCTCTGTACTCGACAGAGCAATAGTGGGTTGCTTCTTGCTACTCCATGTAATAGGTGCACTCCCAAGTGAGAATAGAAAGCCACTAGTAGATCTTCTATGTGGAATGCTACCAACCCAATATAACGTAGAGTGCACCTCAGAGCATCCAAATGTGGCTTTCTAGGAACCTGTATAAACTGACTTTCAATCCCAACAGTATAGCTTAAATCAGGCCTTGTAATTGTGAGATATATAAGACTTCCCACAATTTTCCTGTACATAGTCGCATTTTCCAATGCTTCACCTGATGTAGTATCCATCTTCAAATTCTGATCTAATGGCATAGAAATTGTCTTACAATCAGCCATACCATACTTTTGCAGCATATTCAAGGTATATTGACTTTGCGACATCCATATACCTGTTTTTGTATGTATAAACTCCATTTCCAAGAAGTAGCATAGCACACCAAGATCTTTCATGTCAAATTCCTGCATAAAAATTTGCTTTACCTCTTTGATGCCTTCTTCATATCACCATCTACAATCAAGTCATCAACATAGATAGCCACAACTGTGATGCCATCATCACCCTTCCATGCATATAGTGAATGATCTACATCACACATAGAAAACCCAATGGTGGTTAAGTAATCAACAATCCTTGCATGCGGTGCACGAGGAGCTTGCTTCAGCCCATACAAAGCCTTTTGCAACCTGCAAACATATTCTGGATGCTTTGAATCTTCATATCCTTGTGGTTGGTCCATGTATACTTCTTCCTGTAACTCACCATGTAAGAAAGCATTCTTCACATCTATCTGATGCAATGTCCATCCTTTTGTTGTAGCTAATGCAACAAGTGTTCTGACAGTAGACATTTTAGCTACAGGGTTGAATGTTTCCTCATAATCAATGCCATATGTTTGTGCATATCCTTTTGCTACCAATCATGCTTTGTACCTACTTATGCTACCATCAGCATTGTGCTTTACCCTATAAAGCCACTTGCAGCCTATGGGTTTCTTTCCTTGTAGTAATGGAACAAGCTTCCATGTTTCGTTTCCATAAAGTGCAACCATCTCCTCATCCATAGCTATTTTTCAATCTGAATTTCCAATTGCATCTTCAAAACAAGAAGGTTCAGCATCTTGTATTACCTTGGTCATGTAGGCACAATGACGAGCCATGTAACTATCATATGTTAATCGTTGTACAAAATTCTGCATCCTCCCATATCTTGTTGATCCTGGATCACTTTTCCTTGTATCATCTGCATGTGCCTTTCTAACTCCTCGAGTCTTCACAGAGGGCAATCCAAGTTCCTCATCAAAACTCTTTTCTGAACCACTTGAATCTCCATCAACGTCTTCAAAACTTGTACATGTTTTATGACCAACATAAAGCTTTTCTTTACCTTTCTTGGATGTATTTGATGAATTTGTTGGACTAAAGTTTCCACGCAATCTTCCACTCCATGGATTTGAGTTGGAACTTTTGCTTGGTGATGCATCCGGTCCACTCAAAACTTGAGATTCTACACTTGATTTTTCAGCATTTTCTTTATCATTTAGTTCAAGGTTCATTCCTTCTTTGGCATCTGCATAGAAGCTTGCCATTTCATCAAATACCACATCTCTACTCACCTTCACCTGTCGTGTGAGTGGGTTATAACATTTATATCCCTTTTGCTCAAGGGAGTATCCAATGAATACACACTTTTCTGCTTTTGGATCAAGCTTCGTCATCAGCTCATCTGGAACATGTAGATATGCAATACAACCAAAAACTTTCATATGTGATAAGTTTGGCTTTTTACCAGTGAACTTTTCTTCAGGTGTAACTTGATGTAGAACAGCAATTGGAGTTCTATTCATAATGTATACAACCGTATGCATAGCTTCTACCCAATAACAATGAGGCATATTCTTCTCAGCCATCAAGGCTCTTGCTATTTTTGCAATATGTCTTTTTTTGCATTCAGCAACACCATTATGTTGTGGTGTGTACCTACATGAGAACTGACATCAAATTCCATGACTTTTAAGAAAGTTAATGAACTCATTTGTCGTATAGTCACCTCCTTCATCAGACCTTACTATGTGAATATACTTCCCTGTCTGCTTTTCCACCATAGCTTTAAAATTCTGAAAGTGATTGAACACCTCACTCTTCTCTTTCATGAAATATAACCACACTTTTTGTGTATGATCATCAATGAAAGTAACATAAAACCTACAACCGCCCATAGATGTGGCTTTGCAGGACCCCAAACATCTGTATGTACTGTTTCTAGCGCATTCTCACTAACATGCTTGTCATGCGAAAATGATGATATTGACTGTTTACCAAATTGACATGCTTCACATACCTTTTGCATCTCTGCAACCTTGAAATTTGGTAGTCCATGGACTCTCTCCTTTGACTGCATCAATTTCAACCTTTGCAAGTTTTCATGTCCAACTCGTTTGTGCCACATCTCTATATCAGCAATAACTCCTACCCCTTTTGCAAACATGGCTACATTCATTTCAAGAATTTTCACATTTAAGGTGAACATCCTACCGACTTTGTTTCCTTTGGCAATCAATGTTCCATCCCGTTTGTATTCTTCTACATATAACCCAGAGCAAGGTGTTTTACCTTCCCATCCTCCAAAGACAGTGCTATATTTCGTGTATGCTTGATAGGGTGTGATGTGTCATCACCTGTTTCAACATATCCAAGAACTAGCAATTTTTGCAAAGTACTAAACCATTCCACATGACTGGTCATGTGATTTGAAGCACCTGAACCAACATACCAGACATTATCATTCAATTTTGAAACACCAGCAGACATCGTATTCATCATGTGATGTTGAACTATGAATAGCTTCTTAGAATCATATGCACTTGTGGATGCATAGTTGTTTTGCTGCCTTTTGTTATTTTGATTCTTCAACCTGCAATCATGTTCAAAGTGTCCAGGTTTACCACAATTCCAACATCCATTACTCTCATTACCTAAATCATATCTTTGAAATTTTCTGCGAACTCTTTGGCTCCCCCAGCCTCGAAACTGTCTTCTTCCTACTGCATGATTCTGTTGTTGATCTTGGTCTTGGTTACTATTTCCTTTTCCACTTTCAAAACCTCTACCTCTATCTCTTTCTCTGCTAGAGTAGAATACCTGCTCAGAAATAGATTTTCCTTGGGAGGTTGAATCCTCACCAAGACTGTTTTCTTCAATAATAAGCATAGAAACCAAATCAGCAAAATTTGAAATATTTTCCCTGGTCTGTATAGAAGTTCTAAACTGCTTATATGCAGCTCTTAAACCACGAAGGCACACTTCCACCTTATCATCATCATCTACATTCATGCCAATAGATGAAAATGACTCACATGCTTTTGATTTTTAGGGTGTAGTCACTTATCGACATGCTCTTCTTTTCCAATATATGCAGCTCGTTCTTGAGTTGCAATTTTTTTTCCTTTGTATTGGTCTCACACAAAGTGACCAAACTGTTCCAAGCCTCTTTCGGAGTCTTGGCATCCTGTATGTGTCCAATCATGCTATCCTGTATGCTAACAGATAGCCAATACATTACCTTTCATACTCCTTGATTCCATTCCTCATACGCTCTTAATTGGTCTACAGTCCGATTTCTTTTTGGTAACTGCAGAGCATTTTTGTTCTCTCCTTCGATGTACTTCCAGTATCCTTTTCCCATCAAGAAATTCATCATCCGGAATCTCCAAACATGGAAGTTGTTCTTGTCCAGCTTATTGCTCATAAGCTGACTCATTCCATTTGCATTTGACATTTCTACAACAATTCACAACATTGCAAAATACTAGAAGCAGCACTTGTGCTTGAACATTCTCGCACTATGACGTGACAGTTCGATCTCAAAAAAACACAGCTTTTGTGTATCAACAATACTCAGAATTGATTGAAATTTTGGATCTGTAATATATGAGTGTTGCCGAGCACGACGCAACTTACAATTTCCGAAACTGATCTGGTTTTTTGTGGGCTCCACCTTGCGATCTGACAAAAACGAGTGACCCTAAAGGGATAACTCTTGAAAATATTTTGAGGTCTTCTACCTTCATGCCAATTTTTGTAGCAATCTGAGGTCATTTGTGAATCGTGCTTTCTCCATGCCTTCGCACGTACTCTTCATCGTCGGCCTTCTCCACGAGCTCTCTACAGCCACACTGGCTCTGATACGATGTCACGAGAAAGGAGATAAGGAAGAGAGCTCACACACACACACACACTCACAATCAAAGAGAAGCACACACTCAGATTGAGGCAAGGAAGAATGATCTTCTTCTTCTTCTTCTTCTTCTTCTTCTTCTTCTTCTTCTTCTTCTTCTTCTTCTTCTTCTTCTTCTTCTTCTTCTTCTTCTTCTTCTTCTTCTTCTTCTTCTTCTTCTTCTTCTTCTTCTTCTTCTTCTATTACATAAAAAGGAATGTACAAGAATGAACTAAAAAACAAGAATACAACAAGTGCAATATATAAAGATCAGTACATAAGGAAAAAGCTAATGTCCGCAGATGAGTGAGCTAGCAAGGAACAAATGTGGCATCACTCTCGGTAGATAAATCTAATAAAGCTCAATGATGTATCCCTGACATATACCGGCGTGACCACTATACTTGTCAAAGAAACGAAAAATTGATATGTGTCATCCTGGATCATCACATGTTGAGCTTGATATCTCAACAATTTTCTCATGGTTTCGCTCCTCTCTATCTAGAGGTGTAGTTAGGCTTTTCCAAATCTAATTGTACCAAATTGTAGAGCATTGTTTTCTCTCTCATTGTACTCATTTTCATTGATTTAAAGATTCATTTGTGCTCTCATATAGTGCCATGAACTGTTCCAAAGTTTCAAGTTATTTTACTCAGTGAATTGTGAGAAATTGCCAACTTTGTGAAGGTATATTTTGCACATAGGCAGAGTGTTGCAAACAGGTAGCCTGTTTTGCAGAGGGTGGTTCTCCCATTTGGAATATCCATTAGGGATGATTTAAATCTTGTTGGGTTGTTCTTATAGTCTACTACAAGTCTGCAAAATTTTATTTTAAGTCTTTGTAGTGGTGTAGAGAAACATTCAGAATAGTGAGCATATATCACTCCTTGTGGACTTAGTGAAGGGCAGCCATCTTCCATTTTTGCATTGGGGTGTTAGAAACATCCCTCATCAGATTTAGCCTCTAGTCACTTAGGTGTATAGGTCTGTTAGCCGCCGGATTGGAACATGTAATTTTATTTTTCATATTTGCACACACCAAAAAGTCGTAGCGAACAGATGTAACTTTCTATTGATTAATGAAAAGGCAAGCACGGCGTTCAGTGTGAGAGAGAGGATCGCCGGACTGTTTGTCTGGGCGATCGCGCTGGAATGCTGTGTTGCAAAGTTGCAGAGATCTTGAGTATTGTATTCTATTTATTGAGTTACAATAATTAAATCATTAAACACAGTAACACTACAATAACATTAATAAGCATGTGTGAATTCGTAGTTGTTAATTCACGTGATAAAGTTATTGCGTAATGATGATCTCTGAATTGAATGATAGTTAATTGTTTAGTTGAATGTTGAATTCGGAAAAATAAACAAAGGGCCTTTGCACTGTCAGACCCCTATCCATCCCCAAGAACCTAGAAATGAGATTAAAAGTGGCTTACAAAAGCACTTTTAACACTGGCGCCGTCTATGGGAAGATGGAAACCGATTTGGAATAACCAGTAAGGGCAGAGCAGTACTCAAGATGAGCAATGGAGAATAGTAACCGCCAGTTGAAGAAGTGATATATGCCGGTTACTCGCTTCGGTGAGTCCTATCCGAAGTATAGAAGCAACCAATATCCGTGGAAAATTCCTAGTGTATTAGGAACACCCCTCGGTAGTAGAAGGGAAGGAAAAGCAAGTACAGAAGAAGACAGTTCACGACAGGAAACAAGTACCCATTCCGGTGAAATTCCAGTGTGTTCCAGTACCACTTCGGTCTGTTCCGGTGATACTCACTTACGTTCAGAAGACAATTCACCAGTGACTGGGTGTACATTGACCCAGTGTGGAGATAGGCCAGTACCTATTAGCGAGCATTTGTGGCTTTTCGGTGAGCGTTCGGGTCTCTCCGATGGAAGTTCATTGCTTTTCGATGCACATCCGATGCTTTACGGTGAAGGATCCATGCTCTTTGGTGCGGGATCCATGTTTCTTGGTAAAGGATCCACGTTTTTCGGTGAAGGCTCCATGCTCCTGGGTAAGGGATCCACGGTTTTTCGGTGAAGAATCAACGCTTTTCGGTGAAACCTCAGCATCATCCGGTGGTACTGCGGTTGAATTGGGTGCCAATTCGGGCATCTTTGACGAGCATTCAATAGCCAAAAGTGGTCAACCACAAGGGATAGTACTTCCGCAGACAGGAACCATGAGTACTTCTGGCCAATTTCAATTTCACAATAGCAAAATTTTTTGCAGAATGAGAAGAGATTTATATGCTCTAGATCTTCTCCTTTCACAAAAATGGATTGGGAACTTCTAAAAAATAGTCCTAGAGCAAAAGGATTACAAGACTATGCTATATGATTGGGATTATTCAACCATAGGGTTCCTCTAGTGTATTTCAATTGAGTTAAGAAATTACAAAAAGAAAAAGATCATGGGAGCCACTTCCCTGCACATCCATGGTAGCTTTTGTGCTCTTGTTCTTGCAACACCATGTTAGAATATATTCAATGTCTATCCTCATGAATGTATTTTACTATTGCACACTTGTAAGACCCCATTATGAGCAAAAGCTAATTTTGGATTGCCCCATTGATGGGAATCCCAACTTACATGATGGATGAAGGTCGATTAGACCATTTATGGCGTAGATGATGGAGATATATTACAAGAAAGGGAGTTAGGAGCGTCCCTTATTGTGGGCCCTAGGACAAAGATAAGCAATCCTAGCTAGGGGGGTCCTAGGGGGGATAATAGCCCACATAACAAGGGTCCAAGGGCAGCAGCCCCTACCTAATAATAAAGGGAATATTATTTGGAATACTCCCCAATCAAACTTACCTAAGGTGCATATAGGAAATATGCAAGTGGTGGCTGCCCATGTCTAGCCGTACATGGAAGGCCTCACCTCTACATTGGCCTATATATAAATGACTTCTACACTAGCCCATGCATCGCCAACATATGCTTTACCTTGTAATCCCATATCTAGAGTTTTCTATGTCACCATTTAAGCTCTATCTTGAGAGTGCACGGGTGGGCAATGCCATCATCTTTGTAGTTGCTATCTGTAATGACTTTTTTTAATTATACTATATATGTTCTCTTCTCTGTTATTGCTCTTATGTTTTCTTGCATAATTTATTTCTTACACACCAAGTATGAATTAAATATTATGGTCCAAGTATCCATTAGGATATGATAATTATGATAGATAATAAAAATAAAACAAAAATATAAGAATCCATGAATGCTTTATGTGCATTTGATAGTGTAGTGTTATGTTCCTCAAGGTTATTAACAAATATAGTATCTGACTATGGTCAAAACTTATAGTATGCATATTATAGTTAATGCATGGATTATTGTTATGAAGAAAGGCATTTCTAGTATGACATCATCTGATTCTAAAATAGAAATTAAAATTTTTCTTGTAAGAACATGTACAAATTTGAACATTTTTTACTTCAAATGCAACATTGCACCTATTTCCTTGGGATGAAATTTTCACTTTATGAAGAGATGGAAAAGATTCCAATTGTACTTCATTAATGAAATTCTAAGAGATAAAATTCATCATCATACAAGATAGAAATGGTCCTCTTAGTAATATTCCTTTTTTAGAAAGCAATGAATGAACTAAACTTTTTTACCAATAGTATTCAAATTCTTTTCAAGCTCCTCATCAGTCCAAGCATGATTAGCAGTGGCTCGATTTGCATCCATATTATGTTTTTGAGATGCAATAGGTCTATCAATGATGATAGAGATATGATACCTAGCTTTATTACATGCACGTTTGCCACAATTCTAAAATGTTATGTGTTGGTTTTTATGTTGTGAATACTAGTAGAAGTTTCTAAATTGGGATTTTCAATACTTTGGAAGGAAGAGGTAATTGGATTTGGTTTAATAGCTAATCAATTTATACATTATGAAAAAGAAAAAGGGGAAATTGGGAAAGTATGTTTTTGTGGGAAGTTATTATTTATGGTAAGAAACATTTTTTTGTGTTTTTGTTCAGGCACTAATGCATATGCGAGACAACCAAAGACATGCAAATGAGAATAGATGGCTTGCAACCATGTCAGGCCTCATATGCATTGATGGATAGCAATGCTTTGGTGGGACACCTATTAAGTACATATGTTGCACACATAACAACCTCAAGCCAGAACCTATGTGGTAAAGCATGACTTTTGATCATACACCTCGCCATCTCCATGAGTGACATGTTCTTCCTTTCAATAACCCCACTTTGTTGAGGTAGATACGGCACTATACACTAATGTTTCATCCCACATTCAACCAGAAATGCATTAAAATCAGAAGACATGTATTCCTCCCCTCGATCAGAACGTAGAGTGTCCATTTTACATCCTGGCATATTTTCAGCCAAAAGTAGAAATTTTTTGAAGCACATAAACACTTGGGACTTTGCTTTTAGTGGATATACCCATGCATGCTTGGAAAAATCATCAATAAAATTCATTAAGTAAAGGTGATTCCCAAAAGAGGATGTTCACATAGGACCACAAACATCACTATGGACAAGCTGTAATTTTTTAGTAGCTCGAACTGAACCATCTTTTGGGAAGGAAGAATGCTGCATTTTACCCAAAATACAATCTTCACAAACATGTTTGCAAGGTGCCTCAAGTTTGGGCATAGATGACATCATTTCAAATGTTTGCAAGCATAGCAAACTAGCATAATTCATATGAACAAAGTGTGCATGCCAAAGCTTTGCATATGACCTAGCCTAAGAATCTTGAGCTGCACATGTTGAATCATTCACATATCTTTCATAATCTATGAGCTTATACAGCCCATGCCAGAAGCAATAATAACATCGACATTTGATAGATCATGAACTATACGTTTATCATCAACAAATTTCACATGCAAACCAATCTTGGCTGACGCTGAAACTCAAAACAATTTTTTCTTGATCACTAGCACAAACAAAGCATCTGACAATGTGAAAGAACTACCATCAGTAGTAGGTAGAATGATCTTACAAACTCCCATCATAGGATAAGAGGAGTTGTTCGCACATGTGATAGTATTCCCGTTAGGGGCAGGCTTAAGTGAACTCAAGAAACTACATTGCGTGGTAATATGTTTGGTCACCCCATTGTCAAAGTACAAAACATCTGAGTCTACTCCAAATATACATTGTTCATGAGAAGATGGGTCATAATTGGAAACAGTAGTAAACACCCATTCTTCATTTTGCACAAGATAAGCAAACTCTGTTTTAGGTGTACAAGCCTCTGCAACAACCATTATGGCCTCTTTTTTCTTTGCCTCTTTTCCAATCAGTTTTGGAAAACTCCTTATGACATGATCATTTCCTTTGCAGTATTTGCAAAACAATTTCTACTTTTTTGTTTTCTTCTAGTCTTTGTCTTTCTTTTTCGACTCTGCAGAACTAACATATTTCCACTTACTAGTAGTTGATCTCCATTTATCTTTTCCCTTTTGACTAGCTAAGAAAGCTTGATCTACTACATGGATGATGAACCTGTTTTGCCTGGATTGATCCGCATGTACCAAAACAAAGACTAACTCCTCAAATATTATGTCATTTGGATTGCCTTTCATCATCAATCGAAGAGTAGAAGCAAAACTTTGATATGAATATGGAAGAACATTCAGAATAATCTACACAAGTGAACTATCCAAAAAGACTTCATCAACAGAAATCAATTGCACCTTCAAATCTTTGATCTATGTCAAAAAATTATCCATAGAATCTCCTTCATTCATATGCTCACTCTCCAACTATTTTCGAAGGTAAGCAACACAAGCCTCATTTCTTGTTTGGTACAAAGTGGTAAGTGTATACCAAGCATCCTTTGTTGTTTTGCAAGAACGAATATGAGGGATAATGGCATGTTTGATAGACAAGACCATCAATGCATGTGCCTAAGCATCTCTACCATCCTAATGAAGTTTCTTTGTAGCGAGTGCAATAGGAACCGTAGCAAGAAGAGGAACCTAAAGATCATTATCTTCAACACCATCTGCATCACCTTCAATTACTATATTTGCAAGTGTAGTAGGTCATTTTTCAATATCTTGCACAATATTCCACAGTCCTTTTGCGACCAATACATGACGCATAATATATGCCCATAATGGGTAATTGGTACCATCCAACTTATCCTCAACAACCAACATACAGAATACATCATTGTTTTCAGCCATGGCCACTAACTAAAATACCTTGATGCAAAAAAATGATAGTATCTCAAAAATTTGAGCAGAACTACGCTGTTGACCTCCACTAAACCTGTAGCTTACTTCAAGGAGCTTGTACTGGCAAACTGAAACCTATATATATGTTCGACACAAAAGGATGAAATTGCCTACATAGGCACTGCAATAGTGTGTTTGAAGTCTGAAACCAGTTCAGATCAAAATTTTGGCACTACACAACGAAGCTGTTTTGAACTCCCAATCACCCTGAGTGTGTTTACTAATTTTCGTGCGATTCTCAGACTATGATCGGAGGGGTGTCAATGACTACCTAGATGAAGAAGCCACCTGCTCTGATACCAATTGTTGGAGTTTGAGGTCTATAGAAGCACGCAAATAGCACAAGGAAGAAGAAGAAGCTTGGAGCACAACACACAATACTGAATGTATTACCAAGTGAATGTACAAAGATAAGTATTATGTTAGGGTTATAGGCATATATACAAGCGGGGGTGGGAAAAAACCTCCTAAACAGAGAAAAAAGTACCCTGGCAGTCCTAAGTGTGTTCATATACATCACTACCGAAATATATGAACATGAGATTCTACCCCTTTTTTTATTATTTGAACCTTCATCTCCATGGAAATCATATTTGAAATTAATCATTCCCGTTAATACCTCATACCTTGAGGGCATAAGGACAAGGATCTAAAAAGCTCACTTCATGCTAAATCCCACAAATTATTTTCTTCATTCCAAATTGATTTTACTCATTAGAGTTTTAACACTCATCACTTATAAAAATATATCTATATCTATATACATTATTCCATCTTTGAGATCTTCATCAAAAAAATCACCTTTATCCTCCTTTATAAACATGATACTCAAGATGGCCCAACCATCCATAAAGATCTTTTCCCATTCATAAGGACTCCAAAAAAAATCCGTGGCTACATGGTGGTCTTTCTTATGTATTCATTTTGTTATCTTAAAGAAATTACTCCATAAATAATTTGTTTTTAATTGGAAGAAACATAGTGTACACTTCCACAACTTTATTTTACATACAATATTAAAATAAAAGATGATTCAACATAAGTTATGATCCAAAAGTTATCTCCATGGTATGTAAATTCAAAATTATAGATTTAATAAAATGCTCAAACACTCTATTCCTAAAAAAATATTCCCATAAGTAGTGTCTATTCATCATCGTGGGAAGGAACAAAACAATAACCATATAAGAGTCTTATTTACATAAAGCAATATAGATTACTTACATATAATCATATAGTGCTACATAAAAACACATATCTCATATACCAAAAAATAAAATATATCTTCAATTTTAGATAATAAATGTAATAGGTCATATACACATGTATTTAAACTTTTTGTGGCTTCAAAGTACACGAGAGACATGTACATAGAAATAGACATCAATTATGAAGCACTTCTCTCCATGTCATGAATCTACTACCTTGCTAGAAAGGAGAGAAGTTCAAACTACAAGCTTGGGGACGTTTGGAATATACACCTTCTTAAGACTAATATTCTTAAAAGGTTTAGGCAACACTTGGAAACTATGAGAAATGAAAGCGCATTCTAGTATTGTTATATTAGCTATCAATCAAGACCAATAACATACAATACACCAATTATTGTATAACCATCAATATAAATAGAACTAGTTATCTTGTAAAAACCCATTGAACAAAACTAGGAATTAGAGATATATTTTGTGTTGCATGGCATCGTGGTTTCATTATTCCCGAATTGTGACATGGAGATACAATTAATTACCCTTTTGAGATGCATGAGACATGTTGAAAAGAAACGATTCCTTACCCTCCAAAATTGAATATCCTACATAAATAAAAATCAACGTAGAGCTTTATAACCATCAATTACTTGCTTGGAACTCTCAAGCCTTGGCCAATATCCCTTTACTTCCTTTTTCTTTTGATAAATGGACATGAGAAGCCTCTCCATAACTTCCACTCCTTGGTGTTTTGCACGTAATTTCCTACATATAGTTTTCACATGCTTTGATGTAGAGTGACACTTCCCGACACCCTATCACCTCTAGCATGTCCTTACATGATTTGGCCCCTGATCATAGGAATGGTGGCGACAATTGCATCTAATTTTCGATCGAATCATTCCTAAAGACCTTCCGCCATTCTCCTCTCGCTTTGTAAGGCATCTACACAAAACGGTACAATGATTCAATTCCCCATCATACGAATGGAACATAATTTAATCAATTTACAAATTTGTACGTGTCATGAAGGATAAAACATTAGAAACTTTGATGAATGTCAAATCACAATGATCAAATCATTGATTTATCATAAGTTATTCACGGTATATATCTATAGATGAATGATCAATTAGCAATGTACGAATCGTGAACATTAATGGACCGTAACTAATTTACCATAATTCCAAGAGAATTATTGTAGCACAACATAGACTGCACATTAACGGATTCCATATGCACTTGCCACTGTGTTCTGCATTCAAACTTCCAGCAGCTATCACCTGTGTGTAAGGAGCCAGATCAGTCCCCAAAACATGTCATTACTCAAGTCATGTGACTGACCTTGAACTTTGAAGCTTCTGTTTCCCTCAAGTGCCTGGACAGGCAGGTGAAAGGGAATACTCCAAAGTCAGAACTTGCAGAGACCGTAACCTTTGGGGGTATGTAAGCCTTACAGTCCTTTGCATAATTGTTGTATGCAAGGAAACTGAAGCTTTTTATGTCATGCTTCTGTAGACTGTGGTATGTACGCGCAGAGCATTCAAACAAAGTCCGGGGCTCAGCAAACGAGATAATAAGTGATACAATTAAAGTTTTCTTTTAGACAACTGGAAAAGCCCAGACCAAAATCCACCTTTGACTTGGATATCAGAAAGCGATTGGCAAACATCCAGATCAACGAATCTCATAAGTCCAAATCAAACCATAAGAGAGGTCGTTGATCTCATTTTAAGCTAGATAAATACAGGAAAAATGGAATAGCATGAAACATATCCAATGATCCTCCACATTGCCCTCAAAAAGCTGCTTCTTATGTGTGGAGAACACACTTCATGAGTAGCATTCACTACAAAGCAACTACTAAGCTCTGTTGAATGGTGAGTAAATTTTATTAGAAGTATACAGCATCATCTACAAGCTGTAGGCAGAGTGCTGCAAAGATTGAATATAATCAATATGCTGTTTGTTTTATACAATTGTTAGTATGTATTATGCCACATTTATACATCAAATTGTACATGTCTATGGTGGCTGAGAGGTTATACTGCTTTATGCTTCACCTTTGAACGGAATGCACCCAGCTGTCAGATGTTATGACTGAGTTCTGTATCAGATAGTGCATGGCATCTAGATATGCTCCTATGGCCTCTGCTGAATAGCATTTTCAGTCATGCACATTCAAATGCAGCATTCCATTGCTGCAGTACGGAAGCATATCAATACACAATACACATTGCAGAGTAACAGCAAGCTTCATAGCTCTAAAAATGGGATGGCATCCTCTTGGTCCTGCTGCTTTGCTCATTGCATCCTCCCCCAGTAAAACAATCCACTTAACCATATTATCAATTTTCTTAGATGCATTCCAAGTCAAACAATTGATCTCTCTGTTTCAGGCCTTCAATATCAGACAATATCAATGCCCTGTACGCAAGGTAACTACCTTTACAACAGACTGCATCAACTAATCCAACAGCAGAGGCCTGTTGTGGTGGAAGTAATCAGCTCCCAATCCTCAACTATGTACAGTTATTGATACCTGGTATAAAGAGCCGATGAACTTACTCATACTTCAGTCTCTGCATGAACATACCATCTCTATGGTGATGAACACTGTCTCTCTGATATTAAGACCTGATCCGAATAGCTGATGAACTTATACTTCAGTCTCTGCATGAACATACACCATCTCTACAGTAATGAACACAATATGTATCTGCTATCATAATCTCCCGTTTCTCAACCTTGGATATCAATTTCACAGCAATGTGACAATCATTGCACATCCGAAAGTTCTTTGATATTCTCAGAGTTGCACCTTCTGGAGTGCTGAGAAGACCAAATGCAATAGCCAACCTCTCTGAATGGCCACACAATACACCTCGCTTATGCTCTGTAGATAAAACAGATGGAATCGAATCAAACTGAGGGGCATACCCCTCTTCCATCAATGAGGTTGTCAAGGACTTCAACTTGCCACGAATTCTGTCACTTAATGGATGAGTCATGTCCCCAACAGTAAAGCTATGTATCTTATTGTTGACCTCAATACATGCCTTTGCTGGAATTTTCCATGCATTTGCATGCCTCCTCACTCCCTCAAGGTTTTCAGCTTCTTCCAGCAAGCCTGTATGTACATAAGTGCTTGACATGAGAGCGAAACCTGACGCATTCACAGGTTCATGTTGAATAACTTGCTCAAAGCATCGCTTCCCTAAACCAGCATTACCATGTCTTCTGCAGGCACCAAGCAATATTTTCCAACCTACAACATTGCACTCGAAAGGGATAGTTTCAAGCAAATCTTCAGAGACGTCAAATTTTCCAGCAAAGCTGAAAAGATCCAATAAACAATCATAATGCTCCACTTCTGGAAAGATACCATATATTTCTGGCATAGACTTAAAGATCAAACAACCCTCATCAAGTAGTGCTGCATGGCTACATGCTGAGAGCAAACATAAAAGTGTCACTTCATCAGGTGCTAAGCCTGTCTGTAGCATGCCTTTGAAGTATCTAAGAGCACCTTGATAGTCACTATGATGTGCATGGCCTCCAACTAATGTAGTCCAGACAACAGCATCCCTCGATGGCAACCTGTTAAACAAGATATGCGCCTCTTCAAGGGCCCCACATTTGGCATACATGTCCAACAAAGCACTGGCTATAGAAGCATTAGATTCCAACCCATTTTCTACGATGATTGCCTGGATCATCTTGCCATGAGCTACAGCTGCCATACTGGCACAGGCCTCCATAATGCCAAGGAAGGTTACTTGGTTAGGCTCTACACCTACTTGCTTCATTTGCTTGAAAAGATCAAATGCTTCATGTTCAAGCCCATTCTGTACATAACCTGCAATCAATGTGCTCCAGGTAACCACATTTTTGTTTGGTAGCCTATCAAAAACCCACTTAGCCATTTCAGTATTGCCAAATTTTGCATATAAATCAATTAGAATGGTACCAGTATGTGAGTCCAACTCGTTACCATCAATTATACGAGCATGTATTGACATGCACTGCTCTAATCTGGTACAGGCCTTCAAGATGCAGGCAAAGGTAACCTGATCTGGAATCACACCTTGATGTAGCATTTGCTGAAACAGTTGCAATGCCTCGTCACCATGCCCACACTCAGTATAGCCTCCCACCAAGGCATTCCAAGTCACAGAACTTTGCATAAATGATGGAGTGAGCATCGCAACTGCATCAGGCAAGCTTTTGCACTTAGCATACATGTCAACAAGTGCAATACCCAATGATAAATCCACTTCTAAACCACATTCATAGAGGTATGAATGTACTTCCTTTCCCTCTTCAAAGGCTGCGATCTTAGCACAAGCCTTGATAACACAGATAAATGTTACAGTATTGGGTAGGACACCATTCTGCATCATATCTCTGAAGAGCTGCAATGCATCTTGACTTAAGCCATGATGTGTGTATCCAGAAATCATGGCACTCCAGGAGACAACATCTGGTTGTGGCAACTTATCAAACACAAGCCAAGCATTTTGAAGACTCCCACACTTGCTATACATGTCGATAAGGGAATTTCCAATTGTCATCGTTAAGTCTAAGCCATGCTTAATGATGTGGGAATGAATCTGTTCACCTATCTTTAAAGCAGACATCCTGCTACATGCCTTCAAAGAAGACAAGAAAGTTCTTTTGTCAGGTTCCAATCCACAATCTATCATTATAGAAAAAAGAGTAAGAGCCTGCTCTCCATGTCCATGATCCACATAGCCTGCTATTAAAGCATTCCATGTGATCAAACTAGGCTGCATGGATTTTTCAAATATCATGTGTGCACGAATCAATTGCCCACATTTACTGTACATGTTGATCAAGGCACTACTGACAAAAACATTTGCTTCCAGCCCATACTCTAAAACCTGGGCATGAGTCCATTCTCCCTCTGCTAGAGCGGCTGTCATTGCACATGCCTTAAGAACTGTAACAGAGACATGTGCATCAGGTTCAACTCTAGCGTTTCGCATTTCATGGTACAATCGGATGACCTTGTAACTCTCTCCACAAGTAGTATAGGCAGAAAATATAGCATTCCATGCAAAAACGCTTGGCCTTGAGATCTTTGAAAAGATACGATTCACTTCTGCAAGAAGGTTAAAAGAGCTGAACATACGTATCAGGTGGCTACCAAAATAAGAGTCCAGGTCAAGCCCAATTTCAGCAATAAATGTGTACAATTCCCTTCCGAGAGCCACATCTTGTTCCGAAATGCACTGTTCCACCAAATCAAGGAAAGAATCTGTATAAACAATAGAAATGGAAAATCGCCTCAGAGGCTCTTCAGCTTTAAGTCTGTGCGGAGACCCCTGCAATTCGGAGGATGCTCCGCCAACTTCTAATTGTAGTAGAAACGTCAATGCGCCGCTGCTCTGATTGGCCCGGAACAAAGGGACTATGGGGCTATCATTTTTCTGATTAAAACTGCAAAGTGAAAAAATGATGAGCATCATTGCGACAGCTAAGTATGCGAGAAAGAGTAAGTCCAGGATTAAGGGAACCAAACCTTGAAGGTAGAGAAACCAAACCTTGAAGGGACACCAGCTTGATGAAATTTGTGAAATGAAGTTGGATGCGATGCGAGATACAAATCTGGAGAAGACCACTGTCTTGCTCCCGTACAAGGGAGCTCCAAGCAAGTACTGTTCTGAATGACATGCATAGTGCTAGCGGTGATGAATCCCCATAGAACGACTCGTCTCAAAATTCCTCAGCGAAACTCAAATGCATACTTTGTCTGAAAGATTTTCCCTACCATGCAACGACATTGCTTGCGTGACAGAACCTCTCACTGTGGGTTTAGAGAAAAGAAGAAGCTGATATTATGATTTACTTTATATATATATATATATATATATATATATATATATATATATATATATATATATATATACGTGTGTCTATGTTTGTCTTCGATTATATATAAAAATAAGGACTTTGTCTTCGATATATTCTCTTTATAGCTTTGAAATTTGAAAGAACAACTTATTCATTTAATTTATGAGATCGTTTTTATCTCTGCATTCAACATTCGGGTTTTACGTTGAGCCAATACTGAAAAGCTTTCCTTATAATTTTTCGATCATGGTGTGTGAATACACTTAGGACTTTTTTCTTTTCGATAGTGATGTTGTTATATTTCGATAGTGATATGTATGAATACACTTAGGACCGTCTACGTATTTTTTTCCTTTTTTAGGAGGTTTTTCCCTCCCACTTATATATATATATACTTAAAACCCAACGAAACACTTATTTGTGTACATTCACTTGGTAATACATTATGTATTCTGTTGTTCTACAAGCTTCTTCTTCTTCTTCTTTTTCTTGTGTTGTTTTGTGTGCTTCCGCATACCTCGAACTCCAATAATTGGTATCACAGCAGGTCGTCGTCGACACCCTTCCAATCACATTCTCATAATCGCACGAAAATTGGTGAGTATACTTTTGCAATTAGGAGTTCAAAATTACATCGCTCTCTGGCATCAAAATTTTTACTTGAACTCATTTTGGCTCTGAATGCACTATCGTAGTGACTATGTAGGAAATTTCTTCTTCCGGTGTCAAACATATGTACAAGTTTCATCTCATAAAAACCAGTGCCTCAAAATTTGCTACAAGCTAGCAGAGGTTGAAATGGTATTTCTCTTCAAATTTTTGAGATACAATCAATTTTTTGCATCAGGGTATTTAGTCACTGGCCATGGCTGAAAGCAATGATGTATTTTGTATGTTGGGTGTTGAGGATAAGTTGGATGGTACTAATTACCCATTGCAAGCATACATGATGTGTCATGTATTGGTAGCAAAAGGACAAGAGTATTGTGAAGGGTGCTAAAAAACATTATATTACACTTGCAAATACAATGATTGAAGGTGATGTAGATGGTGTTAAAGATGATGATCTTCAATTTCCTGGATCATGCTATGATGTCCGAAAGAATTTATTTATTTCCTAGTCATGCTTCTGGACATTCAATACCAAAAAAAATAAAAATTATTTAAAAGCAATGAACTCTTAGACTTTTGATTTTGTTTGCGATATCTAATCTCTCCTATTTATTTGTTAATAATTGACTTCTCTCTTTTGCACCAGCAAGAAAACAAAAAAAAAAAAATCGCAAATATAGTGGATTATGTTTATGTGTGTTGTGATATGTGTTTCCTATGTGTACATGTATATGCATATATGCATTTGATCATGTGTATGTGTATATGTGTGTATGGGTTTAAATGTGTATGTGTTTGCATATGTGATCATGTGAGCAAAGAGGTGATGTGTACATGTATATGCATATATGCATTTGACCATGTGTATGTGTATATGTGTGTATGGGTTTAAATGTGTATGTGTATATGTGTGTATGGGTTTAAATGTGTATGTGTATATGTGTGTATGGGTTTAAATGTGTATGTGTTTGCATATGTGATCATGTGAGCATAGAGGTGTATGTATGTGAATAGAGGTGTATGTATGTGCAAGTTCTTATATATGTGAATGTGTTTTTCTATGTGTGCATGTGTATGTGAATGCATCTCATTAATATACGTTGTGTGTATTAAATGTATGCCTTACGCCTAATTATGCGTTTGTGTTTATGTGAGCCTTGACGTTTGTGTATGAATGTGCACATGAGTCAACACGTGTATGTGTTTGTGTCATGGACATGTGTATATGTATGTAGATATGTATGTGCATGTGTATCTCTGTGTTGATGGATGCATTTGTTTATGTTCCTACAGTTGTGAATGTGTGACTATGTACTTACATGTATGTGTGCTTAAGTGTGCATGCCTTTGTATCACTACTAGAAACAGGGGGGCATAGCGACACCCCCCATTGAAAAAAAAAAATGAAACCCGTCGCTTATGCGACACTTAGTCCAGAAAGCATCGCATAAGCGACGAGACTATTTTCACTTTTTTTAAAAAAATAACAACCATCCCATAAGCCATGCATAAGCGCCGCTTATGTGACGCTCTTGGCACCATCGCAAATAGCATCGCACATAAGCGACACTGTAAGCAACGCTAGCACACTACCTGAGATGCTTGAGCGTCGCATAAGCGATGCAATGAAATGCTAAAAAAAAATTGATTTCTCATGGCACATTTGTGTTGGGATTGAGACTAGAGAGAGAGAGAGAGCACGCACAAGCACGCACATTGAGCATGACGGTTGAAGGGAGAGGCAAAGGTACCCACACACACACAAATTTACACACATGCATACACACACATGTATACACACATATACACACATAGACACACACATATACACACACACATAAACACACACATACACACACATTTACACACACATTTACACACACATTTACACACACACATACATACACATGCATACACACACATGTATACACACCCATACACACACACATACACACATATTTACACACACACATACACATACACACACATACACACACATATTTACACACACACACATACACACACCCATACACACATAGACACACACACACATACACACACCCATACACACATATTTACACACACACATACATATGCATATACACACATATGTACACATACACACATATATACACACATAGACACACACATACACACATAGACACACACACATACACATGCATACACACACACATACACATGCATACACACACACATATATACACACATAGACACACACATAGACACACACACAGACACACACACACATACACACATAGATACATACACACATACACACACATACACACATTTACACACACACATACACACACACATACACACACATACACACATTTACACACACACATACACACATTTACACACACACATACACATGCATACACACACACACATTTACACACATACACACATACACATGCATACACACACATATATACACATACACATGTATATACACACATAGACACACATAGACACACACACATATACACATAGACACACACACACACATATATATACACATACACGCATAGACACATACACACTCGTACATACACACACATAAACATAGATTTACACACACATACACATGCATACACACACATATATACACATACACATGTATATACACATAGACACATACATTCACACATAGACACACACAGATACACACATAGACACACACACACACGTACACACACATACACACATAGACACATACACACACATACACACACACATACACACACACATAGACACAGATTTACACACACACATACACATCCATAAACACACATAGACACACACACACATACACACACACACATCCACACACATTTACACACACACATACACATGCATACACACAAATATATACACATACACACATATATACACACATAGACACACACATACACACATAGATACACACACATACACACATAGACACACACACACATACACACATAGACACATACACACACACCTACACACACATACACACAGATTTACACAAACACACATACACATGCATACACGCGCATATATACACATACACGTATATACAGACATAGACACACATAGACATACACACATACACACATACACACACACATACATACACACACACATACACACATATAGACACATACACACACATACACACAAATTTACACACACACACACATGCATACACATGCACATATATACACACATAGACACACACACATACACACCTAGACACACACACATACACACAGACATACACACATATAGACACATTTACACACACACATATATACACATACATACGTGTTAAAATTTGGTGTAGCTCAAGCGTAAGCACCACCTCCTTTACTTGTCAATCCGCGGAGACATGAGGACCGGTATGAAGACCACAAGCAAGTGAAGGCACAAGTGCGTGAGTGAAAGCACACAAACATGCACACACATACACACACACGCGCACAAAGTAAGATCAAAGAGAGGAACAATGGGAAGTTTAGATTGCAAAAGAGTTCTCTTACAAAGGCTCTATTCTCTCACAAGCTAACCTCCAAAATGAGCTCTCTAGCTCTTTTTATAGTTTTTTGACTAGTTTTGGCCCTGTCCAGACCTAGTATCCGGCCTAGTTAAAAATTAGGTTCTAGGGCTTATTTGAGGGCTCAAACGGAGTCTAAAAATTATGAAAATTGGTAGGATGATACTTCTAATGCTCCTCAAGCTCGAGGACTCCTCGGCTTGCACAAAATGGAGCTACAAAAATAGAAAATGGTATTTACAATGGTTTTAGTGATGGAAATCACTATTTTTGTAGGGAATTTTTCTGAAAAGTTGGCATGTACTTCTTGGAGCTCCCTACTTGCTCCTTCTTCTTGTGTGTCCACCTCTTAGATGCGTTCCTATGCTTTGTCCTTGACCTTCAGCTTCAACAACACGTATATACACACATAGACACACATAGACACACACATACACACATAGACACACAAAAACATACACACACATACGCACATAGACACATACACACACATACACACAGATTTACACACACACACACATGCACACACACATATATACACATGCACACGTATATACACACATAGACACACACATACACACATACACACACACATACACACATAGACACACACACACATACACACACAAATACATACACACACATACACAGATTTACACACGCACATACACATGCATACACACACACATATATACACACATAGACACCCACATACACACATAGACACACACACATACACACATAGACACACACACATACACACACACATACACACATACACACACACATACACACTTACACACACACACACATCCACACACATCCACACACACATACACATGCATACACACACATATATACACATACACACGTATATACACACATAAACACACACATAGATACACACACATGCACACATATACACACACACACACACATACACACATAGACACATACACATGCATACACACAGATTTACACATACACACACACATACACATGCATAGACACACATATATATACACATACACACAATATACAGACATGGACACACACATACACACATAGACACACACACACACATACACACATAGACACACATGCATACACACATGCACACATAGATACATACACACACATATACAAACATACACATAGATTTACACACACATATACATGCATACACACACACACATATATACACACATAGAGACACACACCTACACACATAGACACACATGCATACACACATAGACACACACACATACACACATAGACTCGTACACACACATACACACATATTTACACACACACACACACATACACATGCATACAGACACATATATACACATACACACATATATACATAGACACACACATACACACACACACATACACACACACACATAGACACATACACACACATATATTCATACACACACACACATAGAGACACACATACACACACATGCATACATATGCATACATAATGCATATGCATATGCATACATAATGCATATGCATATGCATACATAATGCATATGCATATGCATACATAATGCATATGCATACGTAATGCATATGCATATGCATACGTAATGCATATGCATATGCATATGCATACGTAATGCATATGCATACATGTGAAGAGAGATGGTGGATGCAATCCAAAGATGAGTAGGTGCTGCTACAACCAGCTTCACACCAGCCAACTGAGACTTCAGAGTTGATTAGTAGACCCTTTGAGCTTCCTAAATCCACCAAAATATCAGCCAAGTACTTTGGAACATGTATCCCAAAAGTTTAAGTCAAGACAGACTAGTTGCGAAATGACTAGCTCCCAAAACTTGCTATTTTTGGACATACACCTGCTGGAAAAAATGAACAGTGCTCTCAACCTGGTCAGAGTTTGAAAAATTCCTTTTGGGCATAGCAAATAGACTTAGCAAGCTTCCCAATCCAAGTTAAAACACTTCAAATGATGGACTGAGCACTGAGAACAAGTTTCAACAATTTCTGGAACCTCCCCACAATTCTCGGGGCTCTGTAGAGATAGACCAGTAAGCAGTAAAATGCAGATATCTCCAAAAGTATTACTTCAATGACCTTGAAAATTTATATCGAAAAGTAGACAGTAAGAGCTATCCAACGCACTTTAAAACACTGAAAATAGATCAGTAGAACTCGAGATATGACCTTCTGAAGGTACTGCTCTGAGTGAGTATAGCAGAGAACAAAACAGAGAAGTAGATGATGATAAATGTATAGATTCACATATGATTACAACCACATTGGCAATGAATCTTTGCACAATGGGAGTAGAATGATAGAGCTATGGAGTAAGCTCTTCAATCTCTACAAAATGACATGAAGTGGTCATGTACAAGGCTTGCTAATCGCCTCTTCCTTCTTGCTCCTTTTATAGCTATTCTTGGAGGGAGTTTTGAATTCGAATTCAAATGGCTCCACCTAAAAGTGATCCCCAAAGTTAGGAGATATTCCCTCAGCTCAAAAAGCCGTGGGTTTTGGTAGTTAGAGCCACGAAATTGCTTTTACATCATGCATGAGGTAAGCCATCCTTTTCCTTTTTCTTTTTTCAATTACAAGAGATAAAAATGAACTCTTTTACAAGAGGTGTTCACATGACTACTCATGTGACTTACAAATGAGGATGATATCAAATATATCAAGCATGTAGGCTTGGGTAAAATGCACCAACAGCTCCCCCTCAAGCCTAACATGCTTGGCCTTCAAATAAGTCTTCAATTGTCCTTGATTTCCTGCAAGCCAATCATCAACTTGAATCTACTTAATTTTGTACCATCAAGAGCTTTAGTCAACATGTCGGCACATTGCATATTTGTAGAGACATAGGATAGTTGAATATCCTTGCTCAATAGCTTCTCCCTTACATAATGGTAGTGGACTTCAATATGTTTGGTTCTAGCATGGTATACCGGATTAGCTGCTAGATGTAGTGAGCTTGTGTTGTCACCAAAAATATGAGGTGTTGAAGAATGAAGTCCAAGATCTGTGTACAAAGACTTTAACCACATGATTTCTTGAGTTGCATTAGCCAAACCTCTATATTCTGCTTCAGTAGAAGATAATGCCACGGTTGGTTGCTTCTTCGAACCTGCAAATGATATATACCCTGCAAATGATATATACCCTGATGTGCTTCTTCTATCATCTTTAGATCCGGCCCAATCTGCATCTGAGTAGACCTTTAGCTCAATATCTGAAGTATATAATAGAACAAACCTTCATTCATGGTACCCTTTAGGTACTTGAGGACTCGCTTAGCCGCTTCCATATGTGGTCTTCTCGGCTTATGCATAAACTGACTCAATATGCTAACACTATAGCATATATCCACCCTTGTGAGTGTTGCATAGTTCAAACTTCCAACCAAGCTTTGATAGCTTGTGATGTCTTCAATTGGCTCTCCTTCATAAGCACTAAGCTTATGATTTTGCTCCATAGGTGTACCTGCACACTTTGTATTTTCCATCTTGAACTTGACGAGCATGTCATGGACATACTTCCTTTGTGTGATGTATATACCTGAATCTGTGTAGATCAACTCCAATCCAAGAAAATAAGTGAGTGGTCCGAGGTCACTTATTTTGAACTCCTCCTTCATTTGACTCTTTACCTGTTTGATTCCTTCAAGATCATTGCCTGTGATAATAATATCATCAACATACACACATAAATAGATCACTTCAGATCCATTCCTCTTTATGAACAAAGAGGTATCCGCCTTGCTAGCTTTGAATCCTTGGTCCTGCAAATAAGTCACCAATCTGAAATTCCAAGCTCTTGGATCTTGCTTCAATCCATACAAAGCTTTCTTTAGTTTGCATACATAGTTAGGATGATGTGCATCCTCATATCCAGGAGGTTGTGCCATATACACTTCCTCAGAAATCCATCCATTCAAGAAAGCATTCTTTACATCAAGTTGATAAAGATTCCAATTTCTAGATGCAGCAAGACTAATGAGAACCCTAATTGTAGGCATTTTTGCAACAGGAGAGAAAGTCTCCTCATAATCAATACCATGGGTTTGAGCAAACCCTTTAGCAACTAACCTTGCTTTGTGTCTATTTATACTTCCATCTGGATTCCTCTTGATTTTGTATATCCATCGAGATCCGATTATCTTCGTAGATGGCTTGTTAGGTACAAGATCCCAAGTGTCATTCTCCTTCAAGGCTTCCATTTCTTCATCCATTGCATCCTCCAAGCTTTCTTGCTTTGTGCTTCTTCAAATGTGGTAGGTTCTTCATTGGTTGAATCCTTTGCAATGTAGATTGAGTGCTTGGTGACCAAAGAAGTATCATAACCAAACCTCTCTGGTTTCTTCTTCTCCCTTGAAGACCTTCTAAGTGGTTGATGTGAGCTCTCGGGTCCATATGTAGAATCCTGCATCTTTGCTTTACCTTTGTTCTTCCATAGCTTTAGTCTTTCCAAGTCTTCTAGGTCAATCTCCGAATCACTTTCTTCAATCTGCTTTGGCTCCTTTGGTTGAAGTGATGGAAAATCTTCATCCAAGTCATATGGCAGCTTCACTTTCCTGTCATCATCAAACCATGATTTGTTTTCATCAAAAATTACATCTCTACTCATAGAAAATCCTTTATTGGTTGGATTGTACAATCTATATCCTTTTTGGTTTTGATCATAACCAATAAATACGCACTTCTCTGCCTTGGGATCCAATTTCCCTCTTACTTGAGAAGGAATGTGAGCATAGGCTAAGCATCCAAAGATTTTACAATGCTCTAGACTAGGTCTTCTTCCATTCCACACTTCATATGGAGTGGTTCCATCTAGTGACTTAGATGGAAGTCTATTTATGAGATATGTGGCTGTCGACACAGCCTCTGCCCATAGGTAGTTTGGCAATCCCTTTTTGTTGAGCATGGACCTTGCAGCTTCGACATATAGCTCTGTTCCTCCTCTCTGCTACACCATTGATTTCGGGTGTATACCTTGTAGTGACTTCCCTTTTAATGATTTGTTTTCATCAAAAATTACATCTCTACTCATAGAAAATCCTTTATTGGTTGGATTGTACAATCTATATCCTTTTTGGTTTTGATCATAACCAATAAATACGCACTTCTCTGCCTTGGGATCCAATTTCCCTCTTACTTGAGAAGGAATGTGAGCATAGGCTAAGCATCCAAAGATTTTACAATGCTCTAGACTAGGTCTTCTTCCATTCCACACTTCATATGGAGTGGTTCCATCTAGTGACTTAGATGGAAGTCTATTTATGAGATATGTGGCTGTCGACACAGCCTCTGCCCATAGGTAGTTTGGCAATCCCTTTTCGTTGAGCATGGACCTTGCAGCTTCGACATATAGATCTGTTCCTCCTCTCTGCTACACCATTGATTTCGGGTGTATACCTTGTAGTGACTTCCCTTTTAATGCCTCTTTCATGCAAGAAGGCATCAAATTCAGAAGAGAAGTATTCTCCTCCACCATCTGATCTGAGTCTTTTCAAAGTCCTACCTGTTTGATTTTCAACAAGAGCAATATACTTCTTAAAGCAATTAAACACTTCATCCTTGTGCTTCATGAAAAACAGAATGGTCCACCTGCTACAATCATCTATGAAAGACACATAATATCTTGAGCCTGATATAGATGGCTCCTTACTTGACCCCACACAATCGTGTGCACTAGATCCAAAGGATTTTGATACATATATCCTTTCTTATTGAAAGGTTGTCTATGAACCTTGCCGAGTTGACAAGCTTCACACTTATAAATCATGTGTTGCCTTGTGATATTAGGCAAACCAAGTACACTTTGGTCCCTGCAAATCTGTTTGAGTGTCCTCTCACCAATGTGAGCAAGCCTTTTGTGCCATATCTCCAACTCTGTTAGAGTTTGAGATCCATAGCTAAACAAAGCTATGTTCTTTGTATCTTCCACTTCAAAAGTGAAAAGCCTTCTTGTCTTTTCTCCTTTGGCAATCCTTCGAAAGCCTTGCCTTGGGTCTTCAACATATGCTCCAAATCGATTGAATCTAACCTGCAATCCTTTTTCAACAATCTGTCCAACACTTATTAAATTTTTGGTAATTGTAGGGACATACAAGACTTTGCTTAAGAGGTTCATAATCCCATCTGATGTCTTCACATTACCTATCTTCTCCACTGAGTGCTTTGTGTCATCTCCTGTCTTCACTTCATGCTTGTTATGAGGATCTTCCAAATCAGAAAGTAAAGCCACATTTCTTGCTACATGGGAATCGAGCATCCTGAATCAATGTAAAATATGTGATCATCATCCTTACCCTTCTTCGCTGATAGATTCATAATCAATAATGAATCTTCTTGACTTTGGTCCTCTGCATAGTTATTGTAGTCTCTTCTTCCTCTATGGCCACTTTGATAGTTGTTGTTGTTGTTGTAATTGTTGTTGTTGTAGTAGTTGTTGTTGTAGCCTCCATTGTATCTACCTCTATTTGATCCATAGCCACCTCTATTGAATCCTCTTCCTCTTGAGTTCCTTGGATTCCTGAAACATTCTTCAGTAGTATGGTTAGATAAGCCACATATGTTGCAAGGTTGAGATGATTGGAATCTCCCCCTGCCTTGCTTTCCACCTCTGCCTCTTCCTCTAGCTCTTCCTCTACCTGCAAAGTTTGCTTGGAAAGAGCTTCCTTCATCTTCATTCTTCCTATTCTTTGACTTGTCCTTGACCTTAGCTTTATCAGAATATAAGGCAGAAGTTTGATTACCTCTTGAGGACTCACCACCTTTGCTAATCTTTGCTTCATGAGTGAAGAGTTGGCCCATGAGTGTGTTGAGGTCGGGTACATGCATATCCATGTATAAATCCATGGCTGTTGTGAATGACTCCCACTTGTCGTCTGCTTTGATTCCATTCGTGATTTGTCTTATGATTTGCTCCTCTTCAATTACTTCTCCAAAGGCTTCCAAGTTGGTCGGAAATCTCCTTCATCTTTGTGACATAATCAGTCACATTTTGCTTCGGGCTTTTCTTCATTGTTGTGAACTCCATCCACAATTGGTTCTTCCTTGCTCGAGTGTTGGAAGAGAAGAAAGAAGCAAGTGCATTCCAGGTTTCTCTTGATGTCTTGCATCCCTTGACATGAGGTAAAAGAAAATCAGAGATTGAGTTTAGAATATAGGACCTTGCAAGTGCATCCTTCGAACACCAATTCGAAAGTCCTTCCACTTCTTCATGTGATGGTTGCCCTTTGTTCCTCATGGTTGGCATTGCTTCATCTCCGGATATGAATCCATATAGATTCCTCCCTTGAAGGTAAGCCTCCATCCTTAGAGACCATGCCGGGTAGTTGTTTCGATCCAATTTGTCAATTGTTGATGGAAATCCATCTCCCATGTTGCTTGACTATGCTCTGATACTGGATGCAATCCAAAGATGAGTAGGTGCTGCTACAACCAGCTTCACACCAGCCAACTGAGACTTCAGAGTTGATTAGTAGACCCTTTGAGCTTCCTAAATAACCAAAATATCAGTCAAGTACTTTGGAACATGTATCCCAAAAGTTTAAGTCAAGACAGACTAGTTGCGAAATGACTAGCTCCCAAAACTTGCTATTTTTGGACATACACCTGCTGGAAAAAATGAACAGTGCTCTCAACCTGGTAAGAATTTGAAAAATTCCTTTTGGGCATAGCAAATAGACTTAGCAAGCTTCCCAATCCAAGTTAAAACACTTCAAATGATGGACTGAGCACTGAGAACAAGTTTCAACAATTTCTGGAACCTCCCCACAATTCTTGGGGCTCTCTAGAGATAGACCAGTAAGCAGTAAAATGCAGATATCTCCAAAAGTATTACTTCAATGACCTTGAAAATTTATATGCGGAAAGTAGACAGTAAGAGATATCCAACGCACTTTAAAACACTGAAAATAGATCAGTAGAACTCGAGATATGACCTTCTGAAGGTACTGCTCTGAGTGAGTATAGCAGAGAACAAAACAGAGAAGTAGATGATGATAAATGTATAGATTCACATATGATTACAACCACATTGGCAATGAATCTTTGCACAATGGGAGTAGAATGATAGAGCTATGGAGTAATCTCTTCAATCTCTACAAAATGACATGAAGTGGTCATGTACAAGGCTTGCTAATCGCCTCTTCCTTCTTGCTCCTTTTATAGCTATTCTTGGAGGGAGTTTCGAATTCGAATTCGAATGGCTCCACCTAAAAGTGATCCCCAAAGTTAGGAGATATTCCCTCAGCTCAAAAAGTCGTGGGTTTTGGTAGTTAGAGCCACGAAATTGCTTTTACTTCATGCATGAGGTAAGTCATCCTTTTCCTTTTTCTTTTTTCAATTACAAGAGATAAAAATGAACTCTTTTACAAGAGGTGTTCACATGACTACTCATGTGACTTACAAATGAGCTTGATATCAAATATATCAAGCATGTAGGCTTGGGTAAAATGCACCAACAATACATACATACTTACATGCATACACATACATACATACACACACATATACATACTTACATATACATACTTACATATACATACACACATATACATACACACATATACATACATGCATAAACACACACATACACACATACATACACACATGCATATACACATATGCATGCATACACGCATGCACATGCATACACATACACATCTATAGATAGAGACACATACTCACACATACACATGCATACACAGATACATACACACATACACACATGCATAATGCACATGCATATGCATGCATACATACATACATACACACACATACACACCCACATACACATATAAACACATACATAGACTCAACTATACACTTACATACACATACACACACATATACATAGTTACATATACATACACACATATAGATACACTCACATATACACACATACACACACTCACATATACACCTACATACACATATTCACACATATACGTACTTACATATACATACACACATATAGATACACACATGCATATACACATACACATGCATACACATACATGTACACACACACACATACATATACATACATATATGTATACACACATCATGTCACATGCATAGCTGCCCACAAACATACACACATACATACACATGCATATATACATACACATGCATACACAATGCACACATACACATGCATACACATATACATATACATACACATACATATACACACACACATACATATACATGCATACATATGTACACGTACATATATTGATTTCTAACCCAATTTCTTTTATATGTACAGATATTATGGATCATAGTAGAGAGAGAAAGGTGAAACTCACTCTCATAAAAAGTCTTATGAGAGCAAGAGTTCTTCCTGATACCTTAGGGATCATCATGCACGAGTACTCAGAGATGCATGACAATCAGTTGGATTTTACGATCCAGATGCTTACCCAGCCACCAGAGGAGGGTCTTCTGCGGCTCCACATGCAGGAAGAGAACAATCTGCTCATAGGTATGTTTTTTTTTCACAATTTTTTTAATGATATTATAACAAATATTTTTATTTATTTTTATGTATCTATTTTCAGGTCACCTATACCACCTTGAGATCATGAGAGCAGAGCACAGGTGCCTATGAGGACATGCATAGGCACCCTAGGGCTAGAGTGGGATATAGAGCTAAAGGGCAATATAGTGTATATAGGGAATTGATTGGAGTTCAAGAGAAGAATTTGAGCATTATGCGATTCCTACCTGTGCCTTGTCCACTTGAAGTGGAAGTAAGTATAAGTTTTACATATAAATTGAAATAAATATCTTATGTTTTATTTACATGATTTTTTTAAATTTTTGTAGTGAGCATGATTAGAGGGATAAAAAATATGTACTTAGTTCATTTGAGATAGAGTTTGGAACTGGGTGGTCACATAAGTGGTGTCTAAAAGAGATGCGAACACTTATGGCTCATCGTCGTGATAATGCACGGTATGTATTGCTTTTATTTGTTATATTTATATGTGTAACTATATATATAACACACACACACATATAATATACACATATATATACACATATATTTACATATATATTTATACACATATTTATATACACACACATATATACACAAACATACATGCACATTAGGTCACATGCATACATGTGTATGTATGTATGTATGTAAATATATGTGGATATGTGTATGTGTGTTTATGTATGTATGTATGTATATGAGAGAGAGAGAAAGAACTGCAACCGGAGGTACACATACATGCATACACACACATACACACATACACATCCATAGACACACACATAAATGTACATTTACACACACACACATACATGCACATTTACACATACATGCACATTTACACACACACATACACATGCATGGAGATACACACATATAATGAATACACACATAGACACATATACATACTCACATACACATACACATACATAATCATATGTACACACACATAGACTCACATAATCATATATACATACATATATACACATACACATGCATACACACATATAGATACATATGCATACACACATACACACAATATATATATGTGTGTGTGTGTATATATATATATATATATATATATATATATATATATATATATATATATATATATATATATATATATATATATATATATATATATATATATATAACAGTAAATGTATCTAATTTTATAAATAAATTATATATATATATATATATATATATATATATATATATATATATATATATATATATATATATATATATATATATATATATATAACAATACACACACACACACACACATATACATATATATATATATATATATATATATATATATATATATATATATATATATATATATATATATATATATATATATATATATATATATATATATAAGTGTGTATTGTTATATTATATATAAAAATACATATATATGTGTATATATATATATATATATTTATATATATATGTTTGTATTGTTATATTATATATATATATATGTGTGTGTGTGTGTGTATGTATGTATGTATATATATACTATTATAAAAATATATATAACAATAAATATATCTAAGTTTATAACAATATATCCTAATTCAAAAACCCTAATTCAGCCTTGTAGCCATATGGTTGAAGTATATCTATAGATTGCATCTATTCCTCCGACCACCTACTAGAGAGATGTCTCTCCTCCCAAACTTATGCCTCTATATATAACTACTTGAATCAACAAGGATCATAATATATATAAAGATACATACACATCATGTAGATACACATACATTAATATAAAATCATGGACTAGATACATATGCATCACACATACATGCCTATATGCACACATATATACATATACTGTTGGAAGTCAATGTACATTTGGTACATTTCCAGCAAATCATTTTTGAACTTAGCATTTTTGTACAGTTTGGGTAAAACTTTTTTTAGGCTAGATAGATAGAGCTTGGCAAGAGCTATCTAGTGGTATGCAGCTAAGTTTATTTGATCAAAAGCATATTATTTGGATCAAGCATAAAGCAACTATAGCGATGGAATCATGAAAAGCAAAAGAATAAGAGCCACTCATTTTATAGCAAAATACGATTATAAAAGTAATCGTTGCTTTTCATGAATAAAACAAAAATAAAACAACGATGGAGTTTTGTGTTTTGGATCGCTATTGGATCGCTACGTATTTCTTGCTTTATGGAGAGATTGCACGTTTTGCTTTATTCTTGAAGAACATACGCTATTCCTTTATTATGGGAAGCCTAACCTATGAAAGGAGCATGGTGAGCACACTATGAGATATCACTCAAAGATATCAAGCTAGAGTTTGAAGATTCCGAAGCTTTGGAGGTGAAGATTTGGTGAAGGAGAGGCTACTCTCTTGGTGCAAGAAGTCGTGTACGAGGTGGTGGTAACTATCTTTTGTGAGTTAACCTTATATTTTGTTTTTAGGGTTTTTCTACCTTAATCTCAAAATTAGGGTTGGTTGATTTACAATTTTGTTACACTACTTTGTGAGAATAAGGTTAACTTCGTTGCTCATTCACTTCACACACTTAGATTGTTTCAACATAATCTAAATGTTGTATCATCATCTTCTTGGATATTCTTCCATTAGTGAGTGCACCACTTTCTATGGTTGGAGTAGTACTCCCATGTTGTAATTTGGACATCTACTTTTTAGTGAGTAAGCTTTGGCTTACATTCTCTATCTTTGTCTCAAGATGTTTTTCTTTCTATCTCTCACTTATCATCTTAATTAATTAAGTGTGTATGCTCAAAAGGTTTTAGTATTGGAACGATCCTGGGGCCCCAAATTCCAACACTTGGTATCAGAGCATAATTGACATACACACTTAGTTAAGATGAATGAGATTAGAATTGAGATTGAAGACAAGCTAGATGGATCTTGTATTTATCTCGTTTGGATTTTCATGATGATGAATATTTTAGTGACAAAGGATTTATGGAGTATCGTCAATGGATCCTTAACAAGACCCATACGAGAAGGCAAAGAAGGGGCTACAACAGCTTCAAGAGGTACTGGAATTACTATTATAGAACTAGCTGAAGAAGAGGTAACCACTTCTACATCCAGAGTCACAGGTAGGTCTTTTCCTACAGTTCCTCCTACCAAAGATCAGGCAAGGTGGGATGCTAGAGATGCTTTAGCACTGTCATTCACAACAATGAGTGTTAAAAAGCATATTCTTCCACGGATCAGATCTTGCAGAAGTTCTAAACAAGCTTGGTTGAAGCTTGAGAATCTTTTTCAGAGCAGAATACTAGGAAAGCTCACTTGAGGAGACAACTAGAAAATACAAGGATGAAGGCTGGTGAGTCAATTCAAACCCACATTATGAGACTCGTTGACTTGAGCGATCAACTTCTAAATGTAGGAGTAGAGATATCAGATGAAGAAATGGTAAATACGTTGATTAATTCACTTCCTATTTCATATCGATCTTTTATAACCACTCTTACCCTTACCACAAGAGATAGAGAGGTTACATTTGAAGAGCTAGAGTTCTTGTTACTTCAAGATGAAGATTAATTGAAGGGAATGGAAGAGAATGAAGAAGCACTTTCATCTTCATCAAAGGGTAAAAAGAAGAAGAAGGATAAGAAGGAAAAGCAATCCAAGAAGGAAAGTAGGTCCCTCTCACCTTCTACTTTGGATTCTATTTCTACTACATCTAAAGAGAAGTCTTCTAAGAAGAAGGAAGTAATATGTTTTTACTGCAAGAAACCTAGACATTTAAAAGCAGCATGTTATAAAAGGATTGCTGTAGAAAAGAAAAAGGCATTAGGTAATGTTGCAGAAGATGATAAAAAAGGGAAATCTCAAGGTGATTCTTTTGCCTGTATCACCATTGAGGAAGTAGCTTTTGATCAAGCAGCTTTACAAGTTCTTTCAGCAAGTCCTTGGATATTTGACTCAAGTGCTACAAAGCATATGACAGGTTGCAGAGATGTGTTTTCTTCTCTTTCCTATTGCAGATGGTAATGATTTGGATGTTGTGGGAATAGGTACAGTAACCCTAAAGTCAAGAGTTACTATTGCAGATGGCAATGATTTGGATGTTGTGGGAATAGATACAGTAACCCTAAAGTCAAGAGAAGGTGGTAATTTTTAGATTTCAGATGTTCTATATGTACCTGGAATGAAGAAGAATCTACTATCTATATCTGCATTTTTAGGTGATGGTTTTAAAGTTGTATTTGAGAGAGATCTTTGTAAGATCTTATCACACAAAGATGACAAGTGTATTTTACAAGGTGAGCATAGAGGAGGGATCTTCGTTTTTTCGAAAATCAGTCAGGCATATGCGGTCAAATCTTCGTCACCAGTGGAAGATATGAAGCTATGGCATGAGAGATTTGGACATATAAGTTTTGGAGCTCTCAAAAGTATCAAAGACAGAGGTATGGTTGAGATTTTACCCTCATTCGAGCTACCAGATGATTCTGATATATGTGAAGGTTGTCTTGAAGGTAAGATGCATAAACTACCTTTCAAAAAATATGGTCATATTACAGCTACCGGGAAATTGCAAATTATTCATTCAGATGTGAATGGACCTATGAGAGCAGACTCTATTCAGGGTTTCAGGTATTTTGTTCTATTTGTTGATGATTTTAGGAGATACTCATGGATCTATGGTCTTAAATTGAAGTCATAAGTATTTTCTATGTTCAAGAAGTTTGTAGCTATGGTTGAAAATAAAAGTCAGGAAACTATCCTGATTCTCAGAAGTGATAAAGGTGGAGAATACTTGTCAAAAGAGTTCTGGACATTTCTTGATGAGAAAGGTATTACTCGACACCTTACTATTGCTTATACTCCTCAACAGAATGGTGTTGCAGAAAGAAAGAATAGAATACTTATTGAGATGATGCAGAGCATGATGGCATCCAAGAGGCTTTCATCAAAATTCTGGTTTGATGCAGTACATGTTAGATATGCTCAATACTCCACCCTCATGTGACCACAAATGATCCATGGTGCTCCAAGTTGTAAGGCCCCCATTATGAGGAGAAGCCATTATGAGAGCCCGGACATTTGTGGAACCCTAACTTCCAAGTTAGATGAGATCTATGTGTGACCCTTGATGGTTGTAGATGATCTTTGTGAGCCTAGCCGTTAGGTTAGGTAGGGCATAAACTTCCAGGCCATTAGGTTGCCATTTAAGGTGAAAATAAAGGCCCTGTGGCGTCGCGCGGTTTCCCCATAGAACCTTAATGGGGGGAGTGCAGAGGGGGGCTTGCCCCCTTCTGCGGGGTCTAGGGGGCCTATCCCTCGGCCCGTAGGGCCGAAACGGTAGGACTTCTGGTCGTGGAGATATTATCGGATCATATATTTTACCGACTATTTTGTATCTCCTGACTACGTTTATCTATATCGAACCGCCTTGTAAAAGCTATATAAGCACGGCCCTGGTTGAGCTTTACATAGCATTGCGCACTAGTAAGCCCTTCATCTAGAGTCTGTCTAGATCGCCATCTAAGCTCCACAGTGGGAGCACACGGGTTAACAGCACCATCATTGTAACTGCATTACGCTCGGCAATCTGAGAATTTGAGTTCTCTATCTCTCAGTCTGCATCTATCTTTGTCTGTGTTTTTCTCTCAACTCTGTCTATAGGTCTATTCCACTGTGCTGTTATTTTCTTACATGGTATCAGAGCTTAGGAGGCTCTGAGTGGTGCAGAGTGGTTCATCAAACAGGAGTAGGTGGTGCACAAGCAGGAGCAGGAATGATGTCGGTCATCCCAACGTTGCGGATATGGCCACCAGCCTTCATAGAAGGTAAGCTTGATGGTACGAACTACACCCTGTGGAAGTTCAAAATCACTTCTATTCTTGATTCGTATGAGCTTTTGGAGACTGTTCTTGGGACTGATCATGAGCCCAAAGAAAGACCTGATCCAAATAATCCTTGCCGAATGATTCCTCCTGATGCTGATCTTCTACGTGCTCGGAAATGTAGAAATGCAGATGCACTTTGTGCTCTAGTTACAAGTACTTCTGATAATGTTCTGACTCTCATTCAGCATACTACGAAGGCATGTGAAGCATGGAACATATTGAGAAATCAATATGAAACTCGTAATCAGACACGTATTTAGAACTTGGAGAATTAGCTTGCAACAGAACGGTTTGCTGATGGGGAGACTGCAGAGGTGTTTATCACCCGCATAAAGAATCTACGAGATCAAATGGCGGGAGCAGGCAACACTGTCTGTTCATTTTCACTTCTCTGTCAGGTACCCGACTTTTTTACTCATCTTGTCAAAGCTGTTTCTCCATGTGTACTTACCCAAACTCAATGGTTTAAAGCTTGTTGGATTTCGCATACTGTCTAGTATAAGCATACAAATTGTCACAATCATTGCATTCCTAAATCTGGAGTTATGTTCATTTTTCTGCTCAGTGGTCTCAAACTGTAGCAGCCCATGAAAATCGGGATGATGTCATCACTTGTTAAACATCATTATCAGTGTGTGTTCATTATTTTTTATGAGATTACTCTTGAAAGTTAGCTCTTTAAGTTAACTAGAGTTCCCCAAGAGGAATTAAGCTAATTGCTGCTGTGCTCAGAGAATTATGCAAAACATTGGACAGGTGTATGAACCAAAATAACAAGTTCTTCACCTCTAAGCTAACTCCAACTTATCTGTTTTGATCTATCTTTTTGAGAGTGATCTTCCAAGGTACATAGGGTGTCTAATACATACATTGGCAAGCTAAAAGGGCCCACCATATACTCCTGGAGTTCATTTGGCTGGTGTAGATCAAGGATTTTGCAACACCTCTTCATCTTCAAGCATCATACCTATCCATCTCTTCACAGTGGTATCAGAGCAAGGTTGGACAACATGGCAGATGGATTTCCTTCATCAATTGACAAATTGGACAGAGGTAACTACTCAGCTTGGTCATTAAGAATGGAAGATTATCTCCAAGGTAGAAGTTTATATGGTTATGTGGCTGGAGATGAAGTTATGCCCAGTTTAGGAACAAAAGTCAACCAACACAAGAAGAGCAAGAAAGATTGAGCACATGGTGCTCCAAGGATGCACTTGCAAGGTCTTATCTCCTCAACTCTATCTCAGATTTTTTGTTGCCTCACATTAGAAGTTGTAAGACATCTCAGGAAGTGTGGGATGCACTTGTAGCCTTCTTCTCTTCAAGACCAAAGCTAGGAAGCATCAACTATGGCTAGATTTCACAACTCTCAAGAAGGCTCCCACACAAAATGTGACTAATTTTGTCACAAAGCTCAAGGACATAGCAGATCAGTTGGGAAGCATTGGAGAGGTAATAGATGAAGAGAAAATTGTAAGGTAGGTCATCAATGGCTTGAAGGCAGATGACAAGTGGGAAGCATTCACCACAGCTATGGATTTGTACATGGACATGCATGTACCTGATTTCAATACACTCATTGGACAACTACTTACTAAAGAGGCAAAGCTTATAAAAAATGGAGAAAGCTCTAAAGGTAATCAATCTTCAGCTTTATACATTGATAAAAGCAAGTCCAAAGATAACAAAGGAAAGGCAAAGAAAGTGGATGATGAAGCAGGTACATATCAAGCTAACTATGCATGTAGAGGAAGACATGGCAGAGGTAGAGGAAGAGGAGGTAGACAAGGCAGGGGGAGATCCCAAGTCTCCAACCCATGTTCTATTTGTGGACTAACTAATCATACAGCTGAAAATTGCTTTAGGAATTCCAGGAATCAAAGAGGCAGAGGATACAATAGAGGAAGTTATGGCTACTCAAGAGGAACGTTCAACTATTATCATGGCAGCTACAACAACTACAATCATTCAAACTATCAAGGATGCTACAAAGGAAGGAGAGACTTCAATAACTACACAGAAGACTCAAACAAAGAGGATTCATTATTGATCATGAACATGGCTATGCCACAATGTAAATCTGATGAGCATGTTTTCTACATAGATTCAGGTTGTTCAAATCATGTGGCAGGAAATGTAGCACTCCTATCAGATTTAGAAGATCCAAGGAATAAGCATGAGGTACAAACAAGAGATGATACAAGACATCTTGTGGAGAAAATAGGCAATGTCAAAGCACCTGATGGAAACATCAACCTACTCAGTAAGGTACTCTATGTCCCTACCATTACAAAGAATTTGATAAGTGTTGGGCAGATAGTAGAGAGAGGGTTGCAAGTCAGGTTCACAAAAGCAGGAGCATTTGTTGAAGATCCAAGTCAAGGATCCAGAAGAATTGCAAAAGGTGAAAAGGCAGGTAGATTGTTCACATTTGAATTACAAGACACTATAAATATTGCTCTATTTAATTACGGTAGTCAGACACTCACAAAATTGGAAGTATGGCACAAAAGGTTAGCACATATTGGTAAAAGGTCATTAAGGCAAATTTGCAGGGACCAAAGTGTACTTGGACTCCCTAATTTGTCAAAACAACATATGATTTATAAGTGTAGTGCATGTCAATTTGGAAAGTCTCACAGGTTACCATTCATGAAGAAAGGTTATATGCATGGAGATCTCTTGGAGTTGGTTCATACAGATGTATGGGGACCTAACAAGGAAGCTTCAATATCCGGATCAAGGTATTATTTCTCCTTTATTGATGATTGCAGCAGATGGACTATCCTATTCTTTATGAAACACAAAGATGAAGTTTTTTCATGTTTCAAAAGATATTTGGCTCTTGTGGAGAATCAAACAGGTAAATCACTAAAAAGGCTAAGGTCAAATGGAGGGGGAGAATACTTCTCCCATGAGTTTGATTCTTTTCTTCAAGAAAGAGGAATCAAAAGAGAGGTAACTACAAGGTACACTCCTGAGCAAAATGGAGTGGTAGAAAGGATTAATAGGACAATTGTTGAAGCTACAAGGTCCATGTTAAATGAAAAGCATTTGCCTAATTATCTATGGGCTGAGGCTATATCTACAACCACTTACTTGATTAATAGGTTGCCTTCAAAATCCCTTGATGGGATGACTCCATATGAGGTTTAGAATGGAAGAAGACCAAGCTTAGATCATTGTAAAATTTTTGGATGTATTGCTTTTGCTCATGTTCCTTCACAGGTTAGAGGCAAGATGGATCCAAAGGCAGAAAGGTGTGTATTTATTGGATATGACAACAATCAAAAGGGTTACAGGTTATACAACCCTACCAACAAAGGATTCTTGGTAAGAAGAGATGTAGTTTTTTATGAAAACAATTCATGGTATGAAGATTCATGCAGGAAGATCAATTTACCATATGATCTTGAAGAAGATTTTCCAAAGCTTGGTAGAGAACAGCCAAAGATTGAAGAAAAAGACACCTCGGAGGATGATGAAGAATCTCAGATGGAAAAGATCAAAGCATGGAAGTCTAAAGGTAAAGCAAAATTGCAGGAACTTGGACATGAGGCAGAATCATCACATCATGACCTAAGAAGATCTATGAGGGAAAAGAAAAAACCAGAAAGGTATGGGTTTGACACCTCATTAGTAACTAAACATTCTATCTACATAGCACAGGACATAAACCAAGAGGAGCCATCATCCTTTGAAGAGGCCAAAGCAAAATCAGAATGGAAGCATGCAATGAAGGAAGAGATTGAAGCACTTGAGGAAAACAACACTTGGGATTTGGTGCCCAAGACTTCATCCATGAAGGTAATAGGCTCAAGATGGGTCTATAAACTCAAGAAGAATTCTGATGGTTCCATTAACACGTATAAGCTTGTAGCAAAATGCTTTGCAAAAACTCAAGGAATTGATTATGAGGAGACCTTCTCTCTTGTGGCAAAGATGCCTACTATTAGGGTTTTGCTTAGTATTGCCTCTTCCAAGAATTGGAAGATACTTCAACTAGATGAAGAATGCATTCTTCAATGGTTGGATAACAGAAGAGGTATATATGGCACAACCACCTGGTTTTGAGAATCAAGTTTATCCTGATTATGTGTGTAAACTTAACAAAGCGTTGTATGGTCTCAAGCAAGCTCCAAGAGCTTGGAATTTCAAGCTTGTTTCATTCTTGCAGGACAAAGGCTTTCAACCAAGCAAGGCAGATCCTTCACTCTTTATTAAAAAGAGTAATTCTAAGATCATCTACCTATGTGTATATGTAGATGAGATGATATTATATTGACAGGAAATGATGCAGATGGTATGAAGAAGATCAAAGGTCAGATGAGAGAAGAGTTCAAGATAAGTGATCTGGGTTCACTTACCTACTTCCTAGGTTTGGAAGTTGTCTACAAAGATCATTGTTTGTTTCTCACTCAAAGAAAGTACATTAAGGACATGTTGGCAAAATTCAAAATGCAAGATTGTAAGATTGCAAGTACTCCAATGGAGGTCAATCACAAATTGAGCTCACATGAAGGTGAACTCATAGAGGACATCACATCATATCAAAGTCTAGTGGGTAGTCTCAACTATGCCACATTGACAAGAGTAAATATATGTTACAGTGTGAGTGTGCTAAGTCAATTTATGCACACACCAAGGAAACCATATATGGATGCTGCCAAAAGGATTCTCAAGTATCTCAAAGGAACCATAATTGAAGGACTTTATTATCCTTATGTATCTGATTTAGGTTTGAAGCTATTTTCTGATGCAGATTGGGCTGGATCCAATGAAGAAAGAAGGAGAACTTCAGGTTATCTTACCTTTGCAGGTTCAAAGCTTATTTCATGGTCATCCAAGAAGCAACCCATAGTTGCTCTCTCTTCTACTAAAGCTGAATATAGAGGTCTTGCCATAGCTACACAAGAAGCTATGTGGATGAAGACATTGTTCAAAGATCTTGGATTGGAGTTTGGAACTCCACCTATTTTTTGGTGACAATATGAGTTCTATTCATTTGGCTGCTAATCCTATTTTTCATGCAAGGACTAAACATATTGAAGTTCATTATCACTATGTATGAGAGAAGGTTCTAAGCAAAGAGATTCAAATATCATATTGTCCACTCATCAACAATGTGCAGATATTCTAACCAAAGCATTGGATGGTACAAAGCTTTGCAAATTCAAGGCTATGATTGGTTTGCAGGTAATCTTGGAAGATTCAAGACCTCAAGCATACTTGGCTTGAGGGGGAGCTGTTGGAGCAAGTCTATGACAAGCCTAAGTATTGGCTTGAGTCCCACAAAGTCATAGAAGAAACTTTAAAATGAAGACTATGCAAAGTTCACTTGTGAACTACCTCTTGTAACTTTTGAAGAGTTTACTTAATGTAAAAGTGAGAGAATCTTAAGTGGTTGAGTCCACTTGATCAAAAAGGGAAAGAGGAGCCAACGAATTCGTGATTTGTGGTAGGTGGAGAATCAAATCAATCACTAATTGATTGGAGAGTGATTGAGGGAAGTTAGCCTCCCAAACTCAACTATAAATAGATGGTAGCTTTAGTCCTGGTTAGAGAGACCTACGTGAAGACCTCCAAGAGCTGAGCTTTATGCCATATCAAAGTGTGATTACAAGGCACACATATGTATCCATAAGTCCATTGTATTGTACAAGCAATATACTTTCATTTTCATGATCATTTGAGTTCATATTTCCATGTTCTTGTGAATTGTACTACTCACTACCATATCTCTCAGTTTTTTCAATCAGATTGCAGAGATGGTTTCTCTGAGCTTGGTGCATCATTTTCAGTGATTTAACTTGGTAAAGTTAGCTCTATAAGTCTACTATATGCTCACCAATTTGAATTTCATTTGGATGTTGCAATCTTTAGTTATGTTCAGTTCAATTCAACACTGTCTGTTCATTTTCACTTCTCTGTCAGGTTCCCGACTTTTTTACTCCTCTTGTCAGAGTTGTTTCTCAGTATGTACTCACCCAAATTCAATGATTTAAAGCTTGTTGGATTCACATAACATCTAGTATAAGCATACAAATTTTCATAATCATTGCATTCTTAAATTGGGAGTTATGTTCATTTTTCTGCTCACTGGTCTCAAACTGTAGCAACCCGTGAAAATCGGAATGATGTCATCACTTGTTAAACATCATTATCAGTGTGTGGTTCATTATTTTTTATAAGATTACTCTTGAAAGTTAGCTCTTTAAGTTTACTAGAGTTCCCCATAAGGAATTAAGCTAATTGCTGCTGTGCTCAGAGAATTATGCAAAACACTGGATAGGTGTATGAACGAAAATAACAAGTTCTTCACCTCTGAGCTAACTCCAACTTATCTATTTTGATCTATCTTTTTGAGAGTGATCTTCCAAGGTACATAGGGTGTCTAATACATCCATTGGCAAGATAAAAGGGCCCACCATATACTCCTGGAGTTCATTTGGCTGGTGTAGATCAAGGATTTTGCAACACCTCTTCATCTTCAAGCACATACCTATCCATCTCTTCACACATTTGTGGTCACATGAGGGTGGAGTATTGAGCATATTTGATTGAGGAGAATGGTGTTGCAGAAAGAAAGAATAGAATACTTATTGAGATGATGCGAAGCATGATGGCATCCAAGAGGCTTTCATCAAAATTCTAGTTTGATGCAGTACATACAACTAATCACATTTTGAACAGGTCACCTACAAAAGCTTTAAAGGTAATCACACCTTATGAAGCTTATTATGGTAGAAAACCTAATGTGAGTTACTTCAGAGTGTCTTTATCACTTTCTTATGTACATGTTGAGAAAAAGGACCGAGGCAAACTAGATGTAAAAGCGAGGAAAGTTGTTTTCATTGGATATCTTGTTGAGAATAAAGGATATAGGTTTTATGTTCTAGAGGCAGGTGAAGTTATTCTTTCACGTAATGCTTATATTGCTGAAAATAAGGTTTATGATAAAGAAGTAGAAATTCCAGAGTTCATTAGTGAAAATGACTATGGATTTTTTAGAAATATTCTGGATTTACATGTTCAGCCATATCGGGAGGGAGTTAAAATTCCTAGGATTCAAGAAAAAGTTGAAGAAAGAGGAATTTCACAACCTTCTACAGAGTCGGCTCCACAAGAGACTTTGGTTCCAGAAATGGAAGAAGTTAAAGTTCTAGACAGTCCTAGTATCTCGATAGGACAAGTTCTAGAACCTGTGGAAGCTGAAGGATCAGAACGAGTTTCACCACTATTTAAAGATACACCTACTTGGTTATACCAGGCTTGGAAAGATAGAGGTATAAAGACTTTTATTGGAAGAACAAGGAGTCAGACTAGACAACAACAACAACAAGATCATATAAGAACAAGAAGTCAGACTAGACAACAACAACAAAAAGATTATGTAAGTTTTGTTGAAGACTTTGAGATTCATGATGTTTTGGCTTTTATGACAGTTGAAGATGAACCTGCATGTGTTAAAGATGCACTTCACATTCCTATTTGGAGAAAAGCTATGCAAGAAGAGATTGATTCTATTCATAAGAATCAAACTTGGCAGCTATGTGAGTTACCAGAGGGAAAGAAGGCTATATGTGTAAAATGGATCTTCAAAGTCAAAAGGAAAGCAGATGGTACTATTGATAGGTACAAAGCAAGATTGGTTGCCAAAGGATATGCACAACAAAAGGGTATTGATTATGATGAGACATTTGCTCCTACGTCCAGGATGACTATTATTAGGTCAATACTTGCTTTACCAGCACATTTTGGTTGGCATATATATCAACTTGACATTAAGACTGCTATTCTTAATGGTGATTTACACAAGGATGTGTATATTCAGCAGCCAAAAGGTTTTCAAGAGACAGGTAAAGAACATTTGGTATTTAAGCTTATAAAAGCTTTGTATGGTTTAAAACAGGCACCTAGAGCATGGTATGAAAAGATACATATCTTTTGTCCATTGATTTCCATAACTCAGATGCAGCTCCAAGACTTTGTGTCAAAGCTGAACCAGGTATGATGATTATAGCAATCATTTATATGGATGATATTATAGTCACATCTCCCAGAGATGAAGATTGGCAAATTGTTGATATATTTAGGTAGTGATGTGTGTGAACACACTAGGACTGTCAAGGCACTTTTTTCCCTCTTTAGGAGGTTTTTTTTCCCCGGCTTCTATATACGCCTATTGCCCTAATGGGCTACTTATCTTTGTACATTCTCTAGTAATACATTCAATATTGTGTGTTTGTGATCCAAGCTTCTTCTTCTCCCTTGTGCTGTTCGCGTGCTTTCATAGACATCTAACTCCAACAATTGGTATCAGAGCAGGTCGTTGCTTCATCTAGGGCGCCGTCGACACTCCTCCGTTTGTAGTCTCAGATTCGTACAAAATTTGGTGAGCATACTCAGGGTGTTTCAGAGATCAAAACAACTTCGCTTTGTGGTGCCAAAATCACGATCTGAGCTCCTTTCGGCCTCCGAACGCACCTTCACAGTGCTTGTGTAGGCTATTTCGTCTTTTTGTGCCAAAGGTATATACCAGTTTCTGTTCGCCAGTATAAGCGTCTCGAAGTCTGCTACTGGTCTAGCAGAATTCGTCGGGGCAGTTCTGTTCAACTTTTTGAGATACAATCAATTTTCAGCATCAAGGACTTTCATTGATGATTTTTCCAGGCATGCATGGGTATATCCACTCAAAGCAAAGTCCGAAGTGTTCATGTGCTTTAAACAATTTTTGGTTTTGGTTGAAAATCTGTCAGCATGTAAAATGGGCACCCTCCGTTTTGATCGAGGGGGGGAATATATGTCTTTTGATTTTAATGCAATTCTGGCTGAATGTGGGATAAAACACTAGCATACAGTGCCATATACACCTCAACAGAATGGCGTTGCTGAACGAAAGAACAGGTCACTCATGGAGATGGCGAGGTGCATGGTCAAGAGTCAAGCTTTACCACATAGTTTCTCGCTTGAGGCTGTTATGTGTGCAGCATATGTACTGAACAGGTGTCCCATTAAAGTGCTCTAGTCTATCACTCCATATGAGGCTTGGCATGAACGCAAGCCATCTGTTGCTCATCTGCGTGTTTTTGGTTGTTTGGCATATGCACTAGTGCCTGAACAACATCGCAAAAAATTGGATGATAAGGCAGTGATGTTGTATTTGTGGAAGATGCTATTCTGAATGGCTGAATGGCTGCTATGCTAACAGATGTCTCCTTAGTACATGAAAGCAATGGCTGAATGCACTAGTCATCCAATCTGAATGGCTGCTATGCAATCTGAATATGATGCTATAATGAAGAATGGTACATGGTCTTTATGTGCCTTGCCTCCTGGCAAGAAGGCCATTGGCACTAAGTGGGTATACAAGCTGAAGCGTAAACCTGATGGTACAGTTGACAGGTATAAGGCTAGGCTTGTTGCAAAGGGTTATGCGCAAGAAAGAGGCATTGATTTTGATGAGACCTTTGCACCTACATGCCGTATGACTACTATTCTGAGCATTTGTGCACTTGCAACCCATCATGGTTGGAATTTACATCAGTTGGACATTAAAACAACATTTCTGAATGGTGACTTGCATGAAGAAGTGTATGTTTTTTAGCCCTGTGGCTTTGTGCAGAAAGGGCATGAAAACCAGGTGTGCAGGTTAAAGAAGGCATTATATGGTTTAAAGCAAGCACCACGTGCTTGGTATGAGAAGATACATGCCTATCTGGTTGCACATGGTTTTGAGAACAGTCCAACTGAAAGCACCTTATATGTTAAGCGTGCTAATGATGTGCTTCTGATCATTGATGTCTATGTTGACGACATGCTGCTCACTAGTCCTATTGAGAAGCATATTGCTGATTTCAAGGCTGATTTCCATGCCTCATTTGAGATGTCTGATTTGGGGCATTTACATCACTATTTCGGCATTCAATTTATGCAAGTTGATGGTGGAATGACTTTGTGTCAAACGAAATATATTGACACATTATTGCAGTGTTTTGGCCTTGAAGACTGTAAGCCTATTGCCACTCCTATGGAGACAGGTTTACGATTGAGTCTTCATGATGCTGGAGATGCATTTGATGTTGTTCTCTATCAGCAGGCTGTTGGATGCTTGATTTACTTATGCATTACTCGGCAAGATATTCAGTTTGTTGTCTCAAAGATGAGCAGATTTATGCATTGCCCAAGAGTCAAGCATTGGTAGGCGGTAAAGTGCATCTTTCGCTACTTGAGTGGTACTTGGCTACTTGGGTTGTTTTATCCCAAGGGGGGATCACTACCGCCAGATTTGCATGCTTTTTCTGACTCTGATTGGGCTGGTTGCTATGACACTCTTTTGCTTCATGCTTGGTAGCTCATGTATATCTTGGTTGAGCAAGAAGCAACCTACTGTGGCCACTTCCAGTTGTGAGGCTGAGTATAGGGTAGCTTTCACAACTACTGTTGAGTGTGTGTGGCTCAGACGCCTTATGGTTGATTTGGGTGTTGGTCAGTCTTCTGCCACCACCACTTCACTGACAGTCAGAGCGCATTGGCAGTTGCGAGGAACCCTGTGTTCTATGCTCGCACTAAGCACATTGATGTGCATTATCACTATGTTAGGGAGAGGTTCTCTGCTAGGGAGATCAGCTTGGCATATGTGCCCACGCAGGAGAACATTGCAGACCTTTTCACGAAGGCTCTGCCTAGGGAGAAGTTTGAAGCTTTCCACAAAGCTTTGGGCTTACTTCCTTTTGTGGAGTGATTTCCACATAGCTTGGCACTTCCTTATACATGAGTGCCAGCTCCTTGTTCACCGCATCACTCCCAAGGGGTTTTGTTGATATATTTAGGTAGTGATGTGTGTGAACACACTAGGACCGCCGGGGCAATTTTTTCCCTCTTTAGGAGGTTTTTTTCCCCCGGCTTGTATATACGCCTATTTCCCTAATGGGCTACTTATCTTTGTACATTCTCTAGTAATACATTCAGTATTGTGTGTTTGTTCTCCAAGCTTCTTCTTCTTCCTTGTGTTGTTCGCGTGCTTCCACAGACGTCTAACTCCAACACAAATGTTCAAAGAAAAATTGAAGCAAACATTTGATGTGAATGATTTAGACAGTTTGCATTATTATCTTTGGATTCAGTTTCTGTTTCGAGATGAGTGTATCTATATGACACAACAAAAATACATTGAGAAACTTTTGGAAAGGTTTCAGATGAGTGATTCTAAACCTATGCAAACACCTATGGATCATAATGCATCTTTACAGATGGTAGCAGATGTAGAGTCATTTGATGCTACTTTATGATATATCTGTGTAATACACGTCCTGATATACAATTTGCAGCTTCTCAAGTATCAAGGTTCATGCAGAATCCGATAGTGTTACATTGGAAAGTAGTAAAGCGTATCTTTGGATATTTGAAGGGAACTTCAAATTATGCTATGGTATTTTTGAAATCTACACATTTGTTACTAGAAGGATTTTCAGATTCTGATTGGGTAGGTGATAGAGACACAAGAAGAAGTACTAGTGGATTTTGTTTTTATCTTGGAGATTGTCTCATCTCATGGGTTTCAAGGAGACAACCCACTATTGCCACTTCATCGTGTGAAGCTGAATATCGTGCAACATTTATAGCTACTCTAGAGTCAGTATGGTTGCAGAAGATTTTCAGTTATCTTGATGTGAGGGTACATGAACCCATTCAGACATTTTCAGATAGCCAGAGTGCTATAGCTATAGCTAAGAATCCAGTGCATCATGCAAGGACAAAGCACATAGAGGTACACTACCACTATATTCAAGAGCAGATAGTTAAGAAGCATATTGAGGTAGTCTATGTTCCTTCTAGTGAGAATGTTGCAGATATATTTACCAAATCATAAACTAGAGTTAGTCATGAGAAGATTTGCAGATTACGGAAGCTCGTACCAATATGACATTGAAGGAGGGATTGTTGGAAGTCAATGTACATTTGGTACATTTCCAGCAAATCATTTTTGGACTTAGCATTTTTGTACAGTTTGGGTAAAACTTTTTTTAGGATAGATAGATAGAGCTTGGCAAGAGCTATCTAGTGGTATGTAGCTAAGTTTATTTGATCAAGAGCATATTATTTGGATCAAGCATAAGGCAACTATAGCAATGGAATCATGAAAATAAAAAGAATAAGAGCCACTCGTTTTTTCGCAAAATACGATTCTAAAAGTAATCGTTGCTTTTCATGAATAAAACAAAAATAAAACAACAATGGAGTTTGTGTTTTGGATCGCTATTGGATCGCTACGTATTTCTTGCTTTATGGAGAGATCGCACGTTTTGCTTTATTCTTGAAGAACATAAGCTATTGCTTTATTATGGGAAGCTTAACCTATAAAAGGAGCATGGTGGGCACACTATGAGATATCACTCAAAGATCTCAAGCTAGAGTTTGAAGATTCTGAAGCTTTGGAGGTGAAGATTTGGTGAAGGAGAGGCTACTCTCTTGAAGCAAGAAGTCTTCTACAAGGTGGTGGTAACTATCTTTTGTGAGTTAACCTTATATTTTATTTTTAGGGTTTCTCTACCTTAATCTCAAAATTAGGGTTGGTTGATTTACAATTTTGTTACACTATTTTGTGAGAATAAGGTTAACTTCGTTGCTCATTCACTTCACACACTTAGATTCTTTCAACACAATCTAAATTTTGCATAATCATCTTCTTGGATATTCTTCCATTAGTGAGTGCACCACTTTATATGGTTGAGTAGTACTCCCATGTTGTAATTTTGACATCTATTTTTTAGTGAGTAAGCTTTGGCTTACGTTCTCTATCTTTGTCTCAAGATCTTTTTCTTTCTATCTCTCACTTATCATCATAATTAATTAAGTGCGTATGCTCAAAAGGTTTTAGTATTGGAACAATCATGGGGCCCCAAATTCCAACATATACATGCATACATATCTACATGTACACATTTACACATATACACATATACATATATACACATCACATATACATGCCTACATGCACACATGTATACTTATACATGCATACACAATTATAAACACACTTGCATATATTACACAAATGCATATGCATACATACACGTGTGCATACTAACACATGTATACATATATCACACACATGCACACACATACATAGACATGAAACACACATATGTGCATACTAACACATGTATACATATAATACACATGAATACACACACATATGCATACATACATGACAAAAATTTTCTCCTAAAAAATAAAGCTATATATAAAATTTTAGGCATACCCGCAAGTTGATATCCATTCAAATGATTCAAGTTATTAATCGATAACTAGAGTAAGATTTACTATCTAATCTACTCATATGTTTTCATTATTGCCATCATTTTGGTAAGACATCAATATACTCTCATCTTCATTATCCTTATTGATTTCATTTATTTCTTCTATTATTAAATATATTTTCTCATGTATAGCATCATCTATTGATGAACTAATATCGATTTTCGATAATTCCTCTTCATCATCAATAGAATCAGCATGTAGAGTATTATCCTCTTCATCAAGAAGATTAGTATCATTGTCATGTACAATGATTATAATTTCTCTTTCAGATGTTGATGTATCAAAATCTGATGGTGAATCATCAAGAGGACTTTCTTTGATCTTTGTAACAATAAACTGTTCAAATAATGACCCACCTCTAGGTTGAACATGAATGACTTGCCACCAAGGATGATCATTAGGGTTTTTATAAAAAAATGCTTGTTCAATGTTCCTTGGAAGAATATATGGTTCTCTAGTAGATCACATTACCTTGGAAGAATCAATTTCCCAAAACCCAGATAATTCCTTTCTCAATGTGGAATTACTACCTTTATACTCGGCTCGAAACTAGTCAACCTTCAAAATGACCTATCAAATTATATAAAAAAACCATTATTAGGCGCTTGAAAAAATAATGAACTCTATCATAAAAAATATAAACTTTTTTCTACCTGTTTGAATGTACGAAACGATATTTCATAGATACCAACAATAGTTCCCATGTAACCAAGTTTGCCATCTATAAGGTTTGTGTCTTTTGAGATAGCACGTGATAGTTGCTTGAAAGAAGCAACAATGCTAGAATCCTCTATTTTACATAAAGAATCAATAGCTTTGATTCTAATATGCTGTCCAAAAGCCCACATATTAGTGAACATTTGAGCCTGCAAAGGAAATTAAATTACTAAAGAGAAACTAGTGTACATATATGAAAAAAACAAAATATTAATAAAATAAAATTACCTTTCGTTCACAACTTATCATTAACTCTCTCTGCTCATGTGAGATTTCTTCATTATTTGCATTGGCTCGTTGCAAACGAGTATATAGCCCATCCGTGAAAGAAGATATATTTGTAATCTCATTATTATCGAGATTATGCCTATATCTTTTGTTTCTCCATCTTTTACTTCGGAGATTTTGAAGTTTTTGTGTCTACTCGCTAACGAATGCTTGCATGCATTCACTATTATATGCTACAAAAGTACAAACATCATTTTTTTCTTGAAATGTAAAAAAAAATGGAACTCCCTTACTCGATAATACCTCGTCTGTTATTTTTGAAGAAGACTCGTTGGTCCATGCACATGGAGCTTCTTCATGAACTCTTTCAAGATGGTCACTAACATAGTACATGCACTCCTCAAGCATCCAACCCTTTGCCATGGATCCTTCTAGTTTTACTCTTTGTCACACATAACCTTTTAATATTCCCATAAATCACTCGACCCAAAACATCCATCGAGTGTTGACAACACCTACAATCTCTATTTCATCTACAAGATGGACTAATAAATGAACCTGAATATCAAAAAATGAATTAGGAAGCTCTTTCTCCATCAAACATAGTAGCTCTTTGCATTCATGTTTCTTTTGTGGGATCGAGTTTTTGTCAATCTCTTTTGATGTAATCCAGCTATACACATCATAAAAAAAATTATAAAGAAATTAATTCAAAAATAAAAGATATCAAATACTCATATATATTACATATAAAAATAACATAAATACCTTATAAGCGATCCAAGATGATAGATCACATCTCGTACTCTTTTTGTTGTACATCCATCGATAACCAAAGGTAAAATGTGCTTCAAAAAGTTATGCAAATCATGGGACTTTAACCCAGATAAGATCTTATCATCCATAGTAAAAATGTTCTGGAAAGATGCTCCATATGATGTAGGAGTCCGAATCAATTGAATCCTATTGTTGATAGTCTATCTCTTTTATCATAAGTACCCAAGGAGCAGGTGCATAAGGCGTTTCCTATCGATGTCTATAAAAAACTGGCCATAACTTTGGTTTTGAGTTTTGGTCCTTGATAAAAATATAATTAGATTAACTCACATTTAATTGTATGCATATTAAATAAAAAATTTGCATTAATACCTCAACAAACACAATATCATGGAAAATCATGAATAGTCCAAGCCACAATACCACGAACCGTAATATATCTTTCATTGATGCTTTTCGATACATCAATGACATTAATGCCTCTCTATAACTCTTGGAGATCATCAATGAGAGGAGCAAGATATATTCATATGTTTAACTTGTTTTTTTCTTAGGATTAAAAGTGAAAGCATTAAATGTTCCTTTTTAATGCTAAGATATGGTGGAAGATTGTAGTTTATGACTACCACTGGCCATGTTGACCATTTACTAGATTTCATGGGGAATGGATTAACCCCATCTAATGCAACTCCTAACTTTAGATTCCATGGATTTTGTGCAAAATCAAGCCATGTAGAATCAATATGCTGAAAAGAAACACTATTATGAGGAATTCTGATTATTCCATCAGTACTTTTACGGTCATGTCCCCATGTCAAAAGCTTTGATAATTCGGGGCTTTGAAACATATGTCTAATCCATGGAGCCAATGGAAAATGTCTCAATACCTTTTTTGGGATTTTACCTTCTTCGTCCTTATATCGAGGAGATTGACATTTTGGACATGTCAAAGAGTTTGCATATTCACCTCCATATAAAATATAATCATTAGGACATGCATGTATACATTGATACTCTATACCAAGATTGTTGATTATCTTCTTCATTTCATCATGTGAGGTAGGAAGAATATTCTGACTTGGTAAAAAATTTTCAGATAATAACCTGTAAGTTCATGAAAAAAAGACATATTAATAAAAATAAATAAATAAATATACATACATATATATATATATATATATATATATATATATATATATATATATATATATATATATATATATATATATATATATATATATATATATATATGTATGTATATATATGCATATGTGTATGTATATGTGTATGTATATGTGTATGCTTATGTGTATGTGTATGTGGATGTGTATATGCATGTGCATGCATATATGTATGTATGTGTGTACATGTGTTTTATATATGCATATGTGTGTATGTATATGTATCATATGTGTATGCATATACGTATGTATTTGTATGTATGTATATATGTGTATGTATGTATGTATGTATGTATGTGCATTTATGTATTAATGTGTATGTATGTATGTATACATGTGTAGTTGTGTATATTTGATTTTGTTCTTAACTTTCTTTTTGTTTATTGTGGTTTGTAGACTTTCGTATAGATATCTAGACCACATTGAAAGACAATAGTTACGCAATATAACACAGGAGCAATAGCAGAGAAGATAACAGATATAGGAGAATCTCAACAATTTTCTACTAGCAGCAAGTACAAAGATGATGGCGTTGTCCACCCGTGCGCTCTCAAGGTAGAGCTTAAATGGTGATCTAGACAACTCTAGATAGGGAGATACAAGGTAGAGGTATGCTGGCTCAACTCAATGTCTTAGGTAGTGCAGAAGTCATGTATATATAGGATCATGGGTGGCCTGCCATGGACGGCTATACATAGGCGGTAGAGCGTGGGCGGCCACCGCCCGCGTAATTGCCATACACGACTTAGACTGGTTGAACCGACCTAACAAATATAAATGATTTCTGACTCCGACAGGGAATATTCCATGGAATATTCCCTTTACCGTCGCGCCGGGGGCGCTGCCCCCGGACCCCCACCAGGGGGCCCGCTGGCCCCCTTGGACCCCCCAGCCGGGGCTGCTCACCGCTGCCCCGGACCCCACAATTGGGGACCCTGGTAACTCCCTTTCCTTATAATATCTTACATGGTCCAATATGACCTTCATCCAACATTCAAGTTGGGATTCCCATCAATTGGGTAATGCACGCTTGGCTTCTCCTCATAAAGGGGGCCTTACAAAATGTGCATACAATCATGAGGGGTAGACATTGATCATACTCTAACACCCCCCCTCAATGTTTACCGATGATAAATCAAGTAGGTCTCGGTCCTATGCCCATCTGTTGAAGATGCTTGTTGAGCTGCTCTCTTCCAAGTGCTTTAGTGAATATGTCAGCACAATTTGCCTCTGTTGGGCAATATTCTAGCTCCACAATTTCATCTTCAATTAGCTCACGAATGTAATGGTACTGTACTTCTATGTGCTTGGTGCGAGCATGAAATACTGGGTTCTTTGCAATAGCCATACAACTTTGATTATCACACTTGAGTACAATTGGCATATTTGATGGAAAGCCTATATCTGCAAGAATTCTCCTTAACCAGACTGCCTCACAAGAAGCAAAACAAGCTGCTTTGTACTCTGCTTCAGTGGAGGAGAGTGCGAGAGTTGGTTGCTTCCTACTTACCCAAGAAAATATTCCTGAACCAAGTGAGAAACAATATCCAGAAACTGATTTTCTAGAATCACAATCTCCAGCCCAATCTGAATCACAATATCCTTGGAGTGTATCACCTGTGGTATACAAAATACCAAAATCCAAGGTTCCTGCAATGTACCTTAGAATTCGCATTCCAGCATTCCAGTGACTCTCCTTAGGTTTGTTGGAAAACCTGCTTAACACTCCAACAGCATAGCAAATGTCTGGTCTAGTGTTGCACAGAAAAATAAGACTTCCAACGAGCTTCCTATACTTCTTAGCATCTACATCAGGCATGTTATCATCCATAGATAGCTTATGATTTACCTCCATAGGTGTGCTAGTTGGTTTGCAGTCCATCATTCCAAATGCCTTGAGAATTTCTTTGGAATATTTTTGTTGTGAGATGAAAATGCCATCCTTCCTTTGCCATACTTCAATTCCCAGACAAAAATGGAGTAGACCTAAGTCTGTCATTTCAAACTCAGTTCCCAAGCTGATCCGAGTTTGATTGATGAGTTCTTGATGATCTCCTGTAATGATCAAATCATCTACATATACAATGACAACAACTAGCTTGCTATCCCTTTTCGTTACATACAAGTTAGCATCAGAAGTACTTCTTTCAAAACCCATATTTTTGAAAAAATGATCAATTCGTTGGTACCAAGCCCGTGGAGCTTGCTTAAGTCCATACAAAGCTTTCTTCAACCTGCAAACTTTATTTTCTGAATTGGGCACCTCAAAACCTGGTGGTTGAGATACATATACCTCCTCCTTGAGGTGACCATTCAAAAATGCAGATTTGACATCCATCTGGAAAATAAGCCAAGACTTTTGTGCAGCTACTGCAAGTACCGTCCGAATAGTTGTCATGCGTGCTGTTGGTGCAAAAGTTTCTTGAACATCAAATCCTTCAATCTGTGAAAAACCCTGTGCAACTAATCGTGCCTTATACTTTTCTAATGTTCCATCAGCTTTATACTTAGCTTTCCAAATCCATTTAGTACCTATTACCTTCTTCTTTGGCGGCAAGTCGACTAGATCCCATGTATCATTTTTGAGTATACTATCATACTCAGACTGCATTGCCGCTCTCCAATCTGGATCATCAAGGGCTTCTTCAATGGTGGTAGGTTCCTTTATCGAACCCATGATATCTGCCATTAGAGCCATGTTAACAATGTGTTCTGAGGCTCTCCTTTGCTCCTCTATTCTCTTTGATCTTCGTAATCCATCCGATGATGATTCTGGTACATCTACATGTGGATTGTGATCATCAAAGAGCTGTTGTGCCCACTTCGGTAGTGGCTTACGCTGTGCAGCTACAACTGGTTGGCTTTTTATTGAGGAAATTTCTCCATTAGATGTTTCCTCCTCCTCAACTTTAACCTGTCTTTTGATAGGCACAAGGTGAGATATTTCTCCGTTTGATGAGATAGTAGATTTACCTTTATCTTCTACTAAGTGTGGTCGTTCATCAAACACCACATCTCGGCTGACAAAAATCTTCCTTGCCTCAGGATCCCATAACCTGTATGCTTTAGACTCTTCACTATATCCTAGGAAGACACACTTTTTGCTTTTTGAATCCAACTTTGATCTTGTTGAATCAGGAATATGTGCATAACAGAAACAACCAAAAATTCTGAAATGCAAAACTGAAGGCTTTTTACCAGAATATGCTTCTTGAGGAGTCATCCCCTTCAGAGCTTTTGTGTAGCTTCGATTGAGGATGTAGACTGCTGTATTGACTGCTTCTGCCCAGAATGAATCAGGCATGTCTTGAGCCTTTAACATACAACGAGCCATTTCAACTACTGTCCTGTTCCTGCACTCAGCAACGCCATTTTGTTGAGGTGTATGAGCTGTGGTAAGTTGCCTTTTCACACCATGCTCCTTACAGTAATTGTTGAATTCTGTTGACAAGAATTCACCTCCTCTATCTGTTCTAAATTTCTTCAGTTTCCTTCCTGATTCACTTTCTACATACTTATGCCACGCTTTAAATTTTTCAAAAGCATCAGCCTTCTCTCGAATGAAATAAACCCACATCTTTCTACTATAATCGTCGACTAACAGCAAGAAGTAGAAAGATCCTCCTAAAGCAGGTGTAGACATTTTACCGCAGAGATCAACATGTACCAACTCTAGAGGAGCTTGAGATCGATTGCTGGTCTCTCTTGGAAATGCCTTTCGTTGTTGCTTGCCCATCATACAAGCTTCACAAGGTTCCTGCAACTCTGAAAATGCAGGCAAATGAGCAACCATCCCTGTTCGTTGCATCTCCTTCAAAACTGCAAATCCGAGATGCCCAAATCGTTGGTGCCATAACCTGCATACATCTTTATCTTCTGTAGCAGTTAAAGCACTTAACTCATACAAGTTATCCCGTCGTGTGCCTTTACCTACAACATTACCTGATGAATCCATGATTTCCGCACCACTCTTATTGAAATGAACTTCGAGTCCACGATCTGTTATTGCAGAAACTAACAACAAATTTCTTTTGAGTGTAGGTACATAGAGAACATCGGATAACTTTTTCTCAACACCTGGAGAAGTGATAAAAGAGATGGTTCCAGTTCCTTCAGCTGGACACTTGGAGTCGTTTCCCACCACTACATTGATGGATTCCCGCAGAGGCACTAGGGAACTATACCAATCCTTTTTACTAGTCATATGGCGAGAAGCTCCACTATCTAAAATCCATGGCTCATCAACACGAGCTTGAGCAGATGAACATACCTCTTCAATAGCTACCCAAAGTTCCAGCTCTGTGTTGTTTGCAGACTCTTTGTTCTTCCATGATGATTTTACAGTCCCATTCCGTTCATCAGCTTGCTTCTTTCTGCAATCCTTGATGGCATGGCCTTTCTTTTCACAATAGAAGCAACTTCCTGTGAACCTTTTCTTCTTTGGCTTCTTCTTTGATCCCTCTGAAGAGCCTTTACCTTTTGCATTTGCTGAGAATGCAGCATCAGTTGTACTTTGCCGATTCTTCAGCCGCATCTCTTCTTCTAAAAGCATGGCACAAAACTCTTCAAATGTAAGAGGAGTTGGCCTTACCTGAGTGTTAAGGGCTGTTACTAATCCATCATACTTTGCTGGAAGAACACGTACAGATCTTCGAGCTAGCTCTTCTGGTGTTATAACAACACCAACTGCAGCCAATTGGTCTTGAAGATGCTTTATCCGTTTGATAAAATCTTCAGCCTTTTCAGAATCAGAATGCTTTTCATTTGCCAACTGATTTTCTAAATTCTGTATCCTAGTGTGGTTCTTGGTCTCATATTGTCGAGCCAATATGCCCCAAGCCTCATGTGCTTTAGTAGTATGTTGAACTAAAGTAAGCACAGAATCACTTACACTAGTGACAATCGCACATAATGCATCAGCATTCCGCCTCTTCCAAGCTCGTAGAAGATCTGGATCTGGCTGAATCATCAATCTTGAATTTGCTGGATCTTCAACTGGTATAGGCTCTGGATCCAATCCCATCGGTCCCATGACAGTGTCAAGTAATTCATAGGAGTCCAAAATTGCAGAAATTTTGAACTTCCAGAGTGTATAGTTGGTTCCATCTAGCTTCCCTTCAGTGAATGCAGGTGGACGAATTCGAATAGGTGCAGCATTAACATTAGCTGAAGCACCAAGACTACTATTCGACGATGAAGCCATCATGTAATCACTCGAATAATCTACTGATATTCTAGTCTGCTAGTAGGCTAAAATAATGATACTTCTCAAGCTATTCGAACCTTACAGCTCTGATACCATGAAAGACAATAGTTACGCAATATAACACAAGAGCAATAGCAGAGAAGATAACAGATATAGGAGAATCTCAACAATTTTCTACTAGCAGCAAGTACAAAGATGATGGCGTTGTCCACCCGTGCGCTCTCAAGGTAGAGCTTAAATGGTGATCTAGACAACTCTAGATAGGGAGATACAAGGTAGAGGTATGCTGGCTCAACTCAATGTCTTAGGTAGTGCAGAAGTCATGTATATATAGGATCATGGGTGGCCTGCCATGGACGGCTATACATGGGCGGTAGAGCGTGGGCGGCCACCGCCCGCGTAATTGCCATACACGACTTAGACTGGTTGAACCGACCTAACAAATATAAATGATTTCTGACTCCGACAGGGAATATTCCATGGAATATCCCCGGACCCCACAATTGGGGACCCTGGTAACTCCCTTTCCTTATAATATCTTACATGGTCCAATATGACCTTCATCCAACATTCAAGTTGGGATTCCCATCAATTGGGTAATGCACGCTTGGCTTCTCCTCATAAAGGGGGCCTTACAAAATGTGCATACAATCATGAGGGGTAGACATTGATCATACTCTAACACACATAATTGTTTGGCTGTCTCCCATTTTATGGTCAATCAATTATTTGCCTTGCTAACTAAGACTTACATATTTGTTTACAAATTTAAAGTATCGGTTAGCTATGGAGGTAGTAGGTAGTTTGGAAAATGGGAGAAGCAAATCTATCTGGAAGATTTTGAAAGATGGATGCATAGTTTTGAAGGATGGGTGGATAGAAAGTGTCCATTCAATGCAGGTTCTTGTTCTTACCTTAGCTAAGGTAAGAACAAGAACCTGCATTGAATGGACACTTTCTTTTCGCCCATCCTTTTAAATTATTCTTCCATCCTTCAAAATCTTCCAAATATATATGCTTCTCCCATTTTCCAAATGACCTAATACCTCCATAGCTAACTGATACTTAATATTTGTATGCAAAGTTCATAAAAGAGTTAGCAACACAGGTATTAGGTCATCTAGAATAGGAGAAGAAAATGTGTCAGGAAGATTCTAAAGGCTAGGCGGAAGGCTAGATGGACGATATAAGTATGTATAATATGACCTTACTCTCTGTACGTGTGTATATGTGTGCATGTTTATATGTGTATATGCATTCTTGTATATATATGTGTATGTCTATGTATGTATGTATTTATATGTATATATGTATGCATGTATATATATAAATAGATAGAAAACTAAAAATTATACCTTAATAGTGCCGAAATAGATACATTACTCCATCCAAAACGATTTTGAAGATTGACATTGAAGCATATTCCATAAGTACTTATGCTTTGAACATAATGTGCAAGTCGATGCCAATCTCCCCATCCATATATAGGACCACAAAATGACATAAGGGTGACTTCAAAGTCCAAAGGCACATATAAATCCTCTACAATAACGAGACCACGGCCAACACTAGTAACAGTGGATGGAGCAATCATATAGCAATTACCTCAAAAATTCAAAACCTCTCCATCTAAAGGAAGTGGTCCTCTATTCCATCCTCCATATCTTCTTCTATCATATGTTTGTACTAGAGAATGATCACAAGCTATCAATGGATAATCTCCAGCTATTCTAGTCTCTAAACTAGGAGGTACAGGATTTCTAGAAACCTCTACTTGTAATTGATGAATAGCAAGTCCATGACATGTATGAGGTATATTAGCATTATGAGTATGAGAATTACCATCATCATCATCATCATCGAGCAAGTATTTATGTATATCAACAATAATTTGATTTTGTATATGGTTTTAAAATAAAATAATGAAATTAATTTATAGAAAAAATACATATCCAAGCATTATCACGTTGGCCAGGTGGTGGTGCATGCTCAAAGGTACCATACTCTGCCTTATGTTCAATACATTCCAATCGTGGTCTTCGATACATGCTATAGCAAAACTTACACCAACATATAATATGCTCTTGATAGTGAAATTCATCATAATTCCTATCGGAGGACAAATTTGAAGTCTTTGCATGGGTAGGAGGTGGTGGAGTGCCGTATGATTGATCGGAATCTGATTCTAAGAAGAAAAAAACATATACCAATTATGTATCTACCAAATATATTTAAAATCAAAAGTTTGATATACTTACAATATATAGTCCTTGCATGATTAGGAGACGGTGGTGGAGTTCCGTTTGATTGATCCGAATCTACAAATAATGGTACTAGATATTAATAATCTAATTATTTACATACATAAACATTCACATATACACATTTACACATACACACATATTCACATATACACAAATACACATTCTTGGGGGATAAATGCATGTATCTTGTATGAATGTGTGTATATGCATGCATGTGTATGTGTGTATGTATATATGTGGATATGTATATGTGTGTTTATGTTATATGTATGTATATGTGTATATGCATGCATGTATGTATGTGTATATGTTTACATGTATATGTGTATGATGTGGGTATGTGTATGTGTATGTGTGTGTATGTATGTATAAGTGTATGTGTGTATGTATATATGTTTATGTGTGCATGTCTTTTGTATGTATGTATGCATGTATGTGTGTGTGTAAATATGTGTATGTGTGTGTATGTATGTATAGGTGTATGTGTGTATGTATGTATGTATGTATGTTTATGTGTGCATGTATATATATATATATAAATATATATATACTGCTATAAATATGTATATAAATATATATACAATAAATATATAGTATATATAAATATAAATATAAATATACATATAGTAATATAAATATTCTATGTGTGTATTCTAATTCTTTTTTTTTTGTTCGAGGTTAAAATAACAGGAGATATTGTATGGTGGAAAAAAAATAAGAGGAGACCTAACATACCACTTGAGAGGTGGCAGTTTTTTTGTAGATAGCTACGTCTTCATGAGTCATTTCCTCAGCAGAAGGTATAAAAATTAATATTTTATATTTATAGTTCTCATATGTTTTATTAAATTTTTACATTTAATTTATGTATTTCTTTTCTATTCAAATAAACAGGCTGCTGCAAAGACGAGAGTTGAGTCGGGTCACACATCTCACTTAGGCCAAATGGGCCATCATGGTTTTGTAGCTACATTTGTAAGTATATGTGTTATTGTAAGTATATTTTTTATTTTAGTTAAAATGCAAGAGACTAATCTTTTTTATTTGTTTCAATGCAGCGAAAGGATTATGGTTGATATCTTATGAAACATGAGATTGAGTATGCTACACATTTTGGATATTGGCATTTGAGCGAGTATATGCGAGATCATCCGGATGCATTTGTGGGTATTATTAAATTTCATAAAATTATTTTATTTTTATGGATGTTTTGTATGTTTTACTTATTTTTGTTTGTTATATGTAATACATGAGTATTATGGAGAGGTAGATTTGGATGAGGTGAAGAGATAGGCACAAAAGGGACGATCTGGATCATCACAGACTGCTTGCACCGCTACCCATGATGCCACTATAGATACATTAGATCATGCGAATGATCGTGATGATGAGGATGAGGATGATCATGATGATGATTAATTTTTGATTATGACATTGGAAATTTATATATATATATATATATATATATATATATATATATATATAATCTATATATTGTTCATTCTAGTTATGCTTTGAATTGTTTGTATGGTATTAAGAAACAAAAATTCTTGTTCTATTGATTTTTATTATTGTTTATATTTAGCATGTGTTTAATTACTTTAATTATATAATTCATTCATATTTATGTGTGCTTGTGTGTGTATAAAATATATATATGCACATGTAGGTATATATCTATATTTGTGTAAGTGTGTTTATATGCATGTATATGTATGTATCTATGTATATATATGTGCATGACATATGTATGGGCATATGTATATGTGTATATGCATGTATCTGCATGTGCATGTGTAAGTGTATGTGTGTATGTATGTGTCTATGCATGTGCATGTCTATGTGTGTATATGTATTTATGTACATGTATATATGTAAGTGTATGTGTATATGTGTGTATGTGCATGTATATGTGTGTATATGTATTTATGTGCATGTGTATGTGTGTATATGTATGTATGTGCATGTGTGTGTATGTGCATATGTGTGTGTACATATGTGTATGTATATGCGTGTATGTGTGTGTATATGTATGTATGTACATATGTATGTGTATATGCATGTATGTGCATGTGCATGTGTAAGTGTATATGCATATATATGTGTATGTGCATGTGCATGTGCATGTGTATGTGTGTGTATATGTATGTATGTTCATGTGCATGTGTAAGTGTATATGCGTATGTATGTGTATGTGCATGTGCATGTGTGTGTGTATATGTATGTATGTGCATGTATATGTGTAAGTGTATGTGTATATGTGTGTATGTTCATGTATATGTGCTATGTATTTATGTGCATGTGTGTGTATGTGCATATGTGTGTGTATGTATGTGCATATATATGTGTATATATGTGTATGTGTGTGTATATGTACGTATGTGCTTATGTATGTGTATGTGTATAAACATATATAAGTGTATGTATATGTATGAAACATGCATGTGCATGTGGATGCATTTCCATTTTCATCCATGTGTATATGCATGCATGTGGATGTGCATATAAATGTATTTAAGTATGTGTTAATGTGTGTATGTGTATGTATATATGCAATAATGCATGCATGCAAGTCTTTTTATGTGTTTGTAGAAATGTTTGTGCATATGCATGTGTATGTGTAAGTGTATGTGCACACGTATGTGTGTGTATGTGCATGTGTATATGTGTGAACGTGCATCTTCATGTATATGTGTATATGTGCATATCAATAAGTGTGAGTATGCTACGTAATGAAAATAACACAATTCAAATGATATACAAAGAATGGAAATTGTATTTACAAGAGTTAGCCATATTTTTTGCTTGGTTAACTTCTTGAATAGCCTACAATAAAGAGAGAGAGAGAGAGAGAGAGAGAGAGAGAGAATTCAAAGAGACAAAGAGGTAGAAAGGAGAGAAACAAAGAGAGAGAGAATAAGATAGAGATTAGAGAAAACAACAATTGAGCAAGTGATTGTTTCAGCTCGTAAGCACAGCGCAATTGTGAACGTTGGAGAGCTCTTCAATCAGATGTGTGTGGATGCTGATCGAAGAGCCTTCTTTTTTTTGTCAAAAAACCATCATGTAACTGATGGTAAAGCGTCGAAAATTCCTCTGTAGATAGCATCGCATAAGCAACACTAACTACTGTCGTTTATGCGATGCAGTTTAGCGTTGCTTATGCGATCCAATTTAGCATCACATTGTTTATGTTGTCGTGTTAGCGATACTCAATGTAACTAGCGCAACGCCCGTCGCTCCACATGTCAATAAGAACATTGAATTTTTCATCGTTTAACCAACATTGCCTGCTCGATGCTTGTTGCAATGCTTTATGCAATTATATAGCGATGAAATTGTGTCGCGTTAACCGTCGCTATGCACCCATATTCCTTGTAGTGTGTGTATGTATTTGTGCAATGCATGGTCCATTTGTGTGTATGTATTTGTGCAATGCATGGTCCATTTGTGTGTATGTATTTGTAGACACACGCGATTTTGTGTGCATAAGAGTATGATTATATATGTATGTGGGCATGTGAGTGTGTGTATATGTCCAACTATGTCCATTATTGTCTATGAGTGTGAGTGTGCTTACATATGGATGTGTGTTTTGTGACTCTGTATATGTGCATCCAAATGTGTTTATGTTTATGGTCATGTGAATGATGCTTGCATGTGTGTATCTATGCTCTGTGATTGTGTGATTAAATGTGTATGTATGTACCTATTGGTGTGGTTGTGTGCACTCATATAAATGTATATGATTGTGATTGTGTGTGGGTATGTATGTGTGAATTTATGTTTGCATATGCACGGATGTAGTTGTGCATATGTGAGTGGAATTATGTACGTGTTTTAAATGTGTATACATGGTTAATTTGTGTGTGCATCTATGATTGTGCCTATATGTGATGTGTATGTTTGTTGTGTATGAGTTATGAGGCATGATTGTGATGTGTATGAGTTATGAGGCATGATTGTGAAGATTTTATATGGTCGTGTGTATGTTGTGTGACTAATGTATGAATATGTGTGACTCTATGTGTGTTTCCATGCCTATGGCTATGTAATAATGTATGTGTGATTGTGAATGTATGTCAATATATGTGGTTGTGTGAGCATGTAATTGTATGTGTAGTCATGTGCTTGTATGTATTTATGTGTGCGGAGATATATGTTTATGTATATATATGTTTGAATGAATATGTGTAAGCTAAAAAACAAATAAAAAAAAGAAACTATTAACGAAAAACAAAATATAAAATCAAATTAAAGAACACAAAAACGAATATGCACGAGTGCATGAGTGTGATTTTTGTGAGCAATGTAAGTGAATTGTGAGTGATGTGTTTGTATATGTAGTATGCATGTTGTGTGTTTGTTAACTTTAGTGTATGCATGTAATGTGTGCATGCATAAACTTGTGTATGTGTGCCTATATAAGTGTGTGTGCTGGTGAGTTAAGTTTTTTCTATGATTATCTTCTTGCACATATGTGACCGTGAGAGAGAGAGAAAAAAAAACCTCCATCTCTTGACCTTCTCGACTATTCTAACGAAGCGCATCTACGTAGACATGAAGAGAGAGAGGGAGAGAGAGAAAAATAGAGAGAAGGAGACCTCGATCTCTCTACCCACTCTCCTTCTTTGATGAAGTGCATCCACACAAACATGAAGATAGAGACATAGAGAGAGAGACAAAGAGAGAGAGAGGGACCTCCATCTCTCTACCCTCTCGGTCGTTCTAATGAAGTGCATCTACACAGAGATGAAGAAGAGAGAGAGAGAGAGAGAGAGAGAGAGAGAGAGAGAGAGAGAGAGAGAGAGAGAGAGAGAGAGAGAGAGAGAGAGAGAGAGAGAGATAGGCAAGATGGAGCGCTATTGTGTGATATCTATAGAGAGATAAGAACATACTTATTTTCCCCTCTCTAGTACCCTTGAGGCCAAACAAGAGATAGAGAGAGAGATAGCTATATAGATAGAGAGAGAGATGGTGGATTAGCAGGTGTTACAGAGGAGATGGAAGGAGATCGATGATGGTGCACAAAGAGAGAGAGAGAGAGAGAGAGAGAGAGAGAGAGAGAGAGAGAGAGAGAGAGAGAGAGAGAGAGAGAGAGAGAGAGATGAGAGAGAGACACATGAGGGATGGAGCATCGCTATCAAGATATGTAGAAAGTGAGAGGAGACTAAGAGAGTGAGAGAAAGAGAGAGAGAGAGAGAGAGAGAGAGAGAGAAAGAAAGAGAGAGGGATAAACGAGATGGAGCATTGTTGTGCAATATATATATATATATATATATATATATATATATATATATATATATATATATATATATATATATATATATATATATATATAGAGAGAGAGAGAGAGAGAGAGAGAGAGAGAGAGAGAGAGAGAAATAGCTTAGAGAGAGAAAGGAAGATCCAAGAGAGACAGAGAAAGAGAGTTCCTTTTATTAATTTTTATTATTTGTTTTAGTTTTAGAGAAAACATCCTTTCTATTTTAATTATTTAATGTTGTTTTTATTACTCTATAGTTTTGTTCATTAAAGATTAGTTAAATTAATCATAACTTAGGTTTACAAAAAGAAAATTAAAAAATAGATACTTTTTTAATAGAAATAAAAATTAGAAGGAAACAATTTTTTTTCAAATAGAATACCAATTAGAAAAAGAAAAAGAAATCAGTAAATTAACAAAAAGAAAAAGAAATAAGAAGAAAAATAGGAAAAGAAAGTAAAAGAGAAATATGAAGAAAAAGATAAAAAATAAATAAAAATAAGAAAAATAAAAGGAAAATAATAAATAAATAAATAATAAAATAATTAGGAAATTAGATAAATATATAATTGAAGAAGGAGATGAAAAATGAACTTATATATATATATATATATATATATATATATATATATATATATATATATATATATATATATATATATATATACATACATAACTATGATTATCTTCTTGTACATCATTGAAGACATTCATTACAACATATGAGGGGCTTACTGACACTGTCCATACTTACGTTCACCCCTCGACGTCGGTATGATCGTTGAAAATATCTCTAAAGATCTCATTACGCATACCGACGGTCATTTGATCGTCGATATGACAGTTTAAAATGGATCGTCGATATGCATTGCATCATCGGTATAGGTGCTGGTATAAGGGCCAGTATCTAATTTACTATCACACAAAGTTTGCACCACCCATTTTGGCATAGTTTTTTCCTGCTCAATATCAGATCTCTCATCAACAAGTGCATCATGTAAATCTTCATAAAAAATGGAATGATCTACATCATCACATGAAACCTGTAAAGGGTGAGAAGTTGCCTCATTTGGAATAGCTCTAGATTGTCCACCTGTAAAAAGAAGCAGCAAAGTATCATACATGTCTTTGGAGCTAACATATGTCTCCTTCGTACATGAAAGTAAGGGCTGAATAGCATCCTCCACAAAAACAACATCATGGCTAACCAGAATGCATTTAGTCTATGGATGATACAGACGATAGCCTTAGCTTTCAAAACTATACTCAACAAAAATACATTTCACTACTTTATCATCCAATTTTCTACGATGTTGTTCAGACACTAATGCATATGACAAACAACCAAAAACACTCAGATGAGAAACAGATGTCTTGCAACCACGCCAAGGCTCATATGGAGTGATAGAGTGCATCACTTTAGTGGGACACCTATTAAGTACATATGTTGCACGCATAACAACCTTAAGCGAGAAACTATGTGGTAAAGCCTGACTCTTGACCATACAGCTCACCATCTCCATGAGTGACCTGTTCTTTTGTTCAGCAACTCCATTCTATTGAGGTGTATATAGGACTATACATTGATGTTTTATCCCACGTCAACCAGAAATGCATTAAAGTCAGAAGACATATATTCCTCCCCTCAATCGGAACGGAGGGTGCCCTTTTTACATGTTGATAGATTTTTAGCCAAAACCAGAAACTATTTGAAGCACATAAACACTTTGGACTTTGCTTTGAGTGAATATACCCATGGATGCCTAGAAAAATCATCAATGAAAGTTACGAAGTAAAGATAGTTTCCAAAAGAAGGTTTCTGCATAGGACCACAAACATCACTATGTACACGGGGAAATTACTGAGTAGCCCAAACTAAACCATCTTTTGGAAAGGAGGAATGCTACATTTTGCCCAAAATACAGCCTTCACATACATGTTTACCAGGTGCCTCATGTTTGGGCAAAGAGGACACCATTTTAGATTTCTGCAGACATATCAAACTAGCAAAATTCAGATGACCAAAGCATGAATTCCAAAGCTTTGCATCTGACATAGCCTGAGAATCATGTACTACACATGCTGAATCATTCACAGATTTTTCATAATCTATGAGCTTATACAGCCCACGAGATAAAATGCCAGAAGCAATAATCACATCGCCATTTGATTGCTCATGAACTGTACGTCTGTCATCAACAAATTTCACAACCAAACCAATCTTGACTAAGGCCAAAATTGATAACAGATTCTTCTTGATCCCTGGCACAAATAAAGTATCTAATAATGTAAAGGATGTTGGTGCAATTAAAACCAAGCCCACATACTTGGTTGATTAGCTCATACTTGATTTATTGATAGAACTTATGCAAGGCTTCATATGATCAACCTCTTGTAAAAAGTTCTTCACATTTACCTTTGTAAAAGTGGTACACATCCACATGGAGTTAGAAAGATCAAAATCACGACTCATTTGGTTGATGAGTGATGAGGAAATCTATCCTATACTTTAGGAGTCACTTTTAGGTAGATCTTTGAATTTAAATTCAAACTTTGGCTCCAAGTACAACTATAAGAAGAGGATAAAAAAGACCCATGTGCATCTGGAGCCCATGAGATCATTTTGAGGGATATTCATTGTGAAGTGAGAGCTTATGTCATAGCTCATTCACCTCTCACACATTGAGCAATGTATGATTGGCAATGACATTGTATTTTTATATGAATTAATACATATATGATCATTACATTCATATTTCACTTCTCTGTTATAACTCCATCAGAACAATGGCCTTCTCATACCTTGTTCTCAGTGCATGATTGATCATTTGTCATGATTTAAAGCATGGTAGATTCAACATACTGTCTAGTACATGATTACAAAGTTTCATTAGCATTGATTTTCTACATCGTGAGATATTAACTCATCTTTGCTCACTGGTTTGTTAACTCTTAAACCTCAAAATTATCGGGATGATTTTATGATTTGCTAAACATCTTTCTCTGTGTGTAGTCCATTATTTTTGACAAAATCACTCATGATTGATAGCTTACTAAGTAATTAGTGTTTCTTAAAAGGAATTAATCCAATTGCTACTGTGCTCAAAGGACTCTTCAAAACATTGAACAAGTGTAGGAACAAAAATAATAACTTTTTTATTCTTGGATCAACTCCTACCTATCTGTTTTGATCCACTGATTAGTGGATCATGTTCCAAGCAACATATATGATTATTTATGATCACTATCTAGCTAAAGAGGCCCACTACACTTTCCTAGAATCATTGTTAGTAGGTGTGAAGCAGGATCAAGCAACACGACTTCATCTCTGAAGACTATTCACCATCTCCTCCAATAGTGGTATCAGAGCAACAACAAGAAAGATGGGAGATGTCTATATGGATACATCTAAGGAGATGAAGAAATGCCAATCTTCAAGAGCAAGCATCAACCTACAAGGGAAGAGCAAGAAAGGTTGACCACGTGGTGTGCAAAGGATGCTCTTGCAAGGTCTTATCTACCAAACTCAATCTCTAATTTCTTGTTACCACATATTAGGAATTGCAAGACTTCCCAAGAGACTTGGGAAGTACTCTCATCATATTTCTCCTCAAATACAAGAGCTAGGAAGAATCAATTATGGATGGAATTTAAAACTCTAAAGAAACAACCAAGGGAAGGAGTGGATGATTATGTAACCAAGATGAAAGGTGTGGTTGATCAACTTGCAAGCATTGGACAAGAGATAGAAGAAGAACACATAGTAAGGAAGATCATTATGGTATCAAAGCTGATGATAAGTGGGAGTCCTTCACCACATGAATGAACCTCTACATGGATATGCAAATACTTTACCTCAACACCTTGATGGGGCAACTCTTCACCCATGAGACAAAGCTCAATAAGAATGGTGACAACTCTAGAGGTAACCAATCTTTTGCCCTTTATGCAATTAAGAATAAAGCTAAGGATAAAGGTAAAAACAAGAAAAATGAAGAAGAGGCTAGTACCTCTCAAGCTAATTATGCAGGAAGAGGAAGAGGTGCTAGAGGAAGGGGCAAAGGAGGAAAGCAAGGTAGGGGGAGATCCTACAACAATTCACCTTGCAACATTTGTGGTCTTACCAACCACAACAGAAGAATGCTTCAAGAATAAAAGGAATCAAAGGGAAAGAGGCTTCCATAGAGGTAACTATGGACAATCCAAAGGCAGATACATCAATGGTGGAGGCAACTACAACAATAACTACAATCAAGGCTACAACAACAACAATTATCAAGGAGGTTTCATAGGAAGAAGGGACTACGACAACTATAATCAAGACCAAAAAGATTCACTACTCATCATGAACATGATATCCAAGCAAGGTAAAGATGATGAGCATCTTTTCTATATTGATTCAGGTTGTTACAATCATGTGGCTCGAAATGTAGCTTTATTATCTTACCTTGAAGAACCCAAAGGGAAGCATGAAGTACAGATAGGTGATGATACTAAACACTCAGTCAAGCAAATTGGAAATGTCAAAACAATATGATGGTAGCATGAACCTTTTGAGTAAAGTTTTGTATGTACCAACTATAACCAAAAACCTAATTAGTGTTGGACAGATTGTTGAGAAAGGTTTACAGGTCAGATTCATTAAGCATGGAGCATATGTGGAAGACCCTCAAAAAGGCTTCAAAAGGATTTCTAAAGGTGATAAGTCTGGTAGATTATTCACGTTTGAGATTGATGACATAAGGAACATAACACTATTCAATTATAGAGATCAAACCTTATCTGAGTTAGAAATATGGCACAAAAGGTTAGGACACATAGGAGAAAGAACTTTGAAGCAAATATGCAGGGATCAAAGTGTGCTTGGCATTCCCAATGTGACCAAGCAACATATGATATAGAAATGTGGAGCATGCCAATTTGGCAAAGCTCACAGGAAACCATTCAACAGGAAGGGATACATTCATGAAGACTATTTGGAGCTTGTACACACTGATGTGTGGGGTCCTAGCAAAGTTCCATCAATCTCAGGTTCAAGGTACTATGTTTCATTTATCAATGATTAAAATAGATGGAGAATATTTTATTTCATGATCATAAGGATGAGGTATTTACATTTTTCAAAAAGTACTTGGCACTAGTTGAAGAACAAACAAGAACGAGGTTGAAGAGGATCAGATCTGATGGAGGTGATGAGTACTTTTCACATGAATTTGATTCATTTCTACATGACAGAGGCATAAAGAGGGAAGTAACAACAAGATATACTCCCGAATTGAATGGAGTGGCAAGGAGAAGGAACATGTTAATTGTTGAAGTTTCTAGGTCTATGTTGAATGAGAAGAAGCTACCTAATTACCTATGGGATGAGGTTGTTTCCACAACCACCTACTTGGTCAATAGGCTCCCATCCAAATCATTGGATGGTATGGCACCATATGAAGCATGGAATGGCAGGAGACCCTCATTGGACCATTGCAAAATATTTGGGTGCATTGCTTAGTTGGTGGCAAAGGGATTTGCCCAAACTCATCGAGTGGACTACAAAGAAACCTTTTCACCCGTGGAAAAGATGCCAACAATTAGGATTTTGGTAAGTGTTGTTGCTTCTAAAAATTGGAATCTATATCAGTTAGATGTCAAGAATGCATTCTTAAATGGATGGATATAAGAAGAAGTGTATATGGCACAACCACCAGGTTTTGAAGATGAAGGTAAAACAAGTTATGTATGCAAGCTAAGGAAGGCACTCTATGGTCTCAAGCAAGCTCCTAGAGCTTGGAACCAGAGGCTTGTTACTTATTTGCAGGACCAAGGCTTTGTGGCTAGCAAGCTAGATTCTTCTTTATTTGTTAAGAAGAACAAATCAAAATTTATCTACTTATGTGTCTATGTAGATGACATCATCATCATAGGGAATGATGCTAATGGCATCAAGTAGGTTAAGGCTCAACTAATGGAAGAATTTAAAATTAGTGATCTTGATTTATTGACCTACTTTCTTGGCTTAGAGCTTGTGTACATAGATTCGGGTATATCTATTACTCAAAGAAAGTATATACATGATATGTTGGTAAAGTTCAAGATGGAGAACACTAAAATTGTAGGTACTCCTATGGAACTCAATCATAACCTGAGTTCTCATGAAGGAGAACTACTTGATGATGTTAGAGGTTATCAACAACTTGTGGGAAGTCTCAATTATGCTACTTTAACAAGAGTAGACATTGCCTATGGAGTACATTGAGTCAGTTTATGCATGCACCAAGGAAGCCTCATATGGAAGCTGCAAAAAGGGTGCTTAAGTATCTAAAGGGTACAATGAATGAAGGGTTGTTCTATCCCTTCACTTCTGACATAGATATAAAGATGCATTCTAATGCAGATTGGACTGGCTCCAAGGATGATAGGAGGAGCACTTCACGGTACCTATCCTTTGCAGGTTCAAAGCTCATATCATGGTCATCTAAGAAGCAAACAAATGTGACCTTATCTTCCATAGAAGCATAATATAGAGGTTTGACAAATGCTACTCAAGAAGCTATGTGGCTTAAGCAACTATATGTAGATTTGGAGATACACTCTTACACTCCAATAATCTGTGGAGACAACACTAGTTCACTTCATTTGGCTGCTAATCTTGTATATCATGCAAGGAATAAGCACATTGATTTGCACTATCATTATGTGAGGGAAAGTTTTCTTAGTAAGGAGATTCAACTATCTTATGTATCAACTCATTTACAATGTGCAAATATACTCACAAAGTGCATTGGATGGAACAAAGATGAACATATTCAAATTGATGATTAGTTTGCAAGAAATCAAGGAGGAATGAATACCAAGAATGTTAGGCTTGAGGGGGAGCTGTTGGTGCAATTAAAACCAAGCCCATATACTTTGTTGATTAGATCATACTTGATTTATTGATATAACTTATGCAAGGCTTCATATGATCAACCTCTTGTAAAAAGTTCTTCACATTTACCTTTGTAAAAGTGGTACACATCCACGTGGAGTTAGGAAGATCTAAAATCATGACTCATTTGGTTGATGAGTGATGAGGAAATCTATCTTATACTTTAGGAGTCTTTTTTAAGTAGATCTTTGAATTTGAATTCAAACTTTGGCTCCAAGTATAACTATAAGAAGAGGATCAAAAAGACTTGCGTGCATCTTGAGCCCATGAGATCATTTTGAGGGAGATTCATTGTGAAATGAGAGCTTATCTCATAGCTCATTCACCTCTCACACATTGAGCAATGTATGATTTCTAATGACATTGTATTTGTATATGAATTAATACATATATGATCATTACATTCTCATTTCACTTTGCTCTTATAACTCCATCAAAATAGTGATCTTCTCAGAGCTTGTTCTCAGTGCATAATTGATCATTTTTCATGATTTAAAGCATGGTAGATTCAGCATATTGTCTAGTACATGATCACAAAGTTTCATTAACATTTCTTTTCTGGATCGCAAGATATTAACTCATCTTTGCTCACTAGTCTGTTAACTGTTGAACCCCAAAATTGTCAGGATGATCTTATGATTTGCTAAACATCTTTCTCTATGTGTAGTCCATCATTTAGATGAAATCACTCATGATTGATAACTTAATAAGATAATTAGAGTCTCCCAAAAGGAATTAAGCTAATTGCTACGATGCTTAGAGAACTGTTCAAAACATTAAAAAAGGTGTAGGAACAACAATAACAAGTTTTTTGTTCTTGGATCAAGTCCTACCTATCTAGTTTGATCCATTGATTAGTGGATCATGTTCCTAGAAACATATATGATTATTTATGATCATTGGCTAGCTATAGAGGCCCAGTACGCTATCTAGCAATCATTCTTGGCAGGTGTGAAGCAAGATCAAGCCACACCACTTCATCTCTGAAGAGTATCCACCATCTCCTCCAACAAAGGAACTACCATCAATAGTAGTCAAAATGATCTTACCAACTCCCATAATAGGATAAGAGGAGTCGTTGGTGCATGTAACAGTATTCCCTATAGGGGCATGCTTGAGTGAAGAGAAGAAACTGCACTGCGAGGTAATATGTTTGGTCACCCCACTATCAAAGTACCAAACATCTGAGTCTACTACAGACATGCACTACTCATGAGAAGATGGGTCAAAACTACAAACAGTAGTGAACACCCATTCTTCATCCTGCACAAGATTAGCAGACTCTGTTTTTGGTGTAGAGGCCTCTACAATAACCATTCTGGCCTCTTTCTTCTTTGCCTCTTTAGCAGCCAATTTTGGATAGCTCTTAATGATGGAGAGTGTTAATCTCCAAAAGAACAAGCTATCCTTGATGTTAGAGCACCTCTATATCAGGAAGAACTCAAAACCTTTACCAATTTGGAGGATCAATACTCAATTATCAAAATCTTGAACTAATTGTGAAGAGATTCATTCCTCAGAAAGTCTGCTACACATAACTCACTAATTGACTCATCAAATGTGTAAAGTTTTTGATAAAACTTTGCAATAGCCTATAGATTGTGCAGCTTCTCCAATTTAAATCATCTCAAAATATTAAGTATATCTTGAGAAATGAATCAAACAGTTCACCTATGTCTGAAACTATTCTCTTGTATAGTCGACTTTGACACCTGCAACTTCTAAAGCATGGTTCTCCCAAAGTACAACCTGTTTAATCAAATGCTTTTAGCCATAGTTAGCTTACCTTCCAACTTAAAGAATGAGTGCTTGCTTCCTCAAAACTTTACACTGTGGAAGGAGAACTGACCAAATCATTGCTTGCACCTATTGCAACTTCACTTCTTCACATTTACACATGTAAATGTTCCTACTCTCAATTCTCTTAGCCTGATCACAATTAAGATCTGGAAACTTGTATAGAGTTCAATCAATGTTAGACTTAGACTTGTACAAAAGCATTTCACAAAAGATTAAACATACAAGGAGTACTCAGCAAAAGATCAGGTGCAATATTTCTTCTTCTCTGAAAAATTTACATCTGGATGAGAGAGATCTAGCTCACTTCTAAAGTGTCTAATGACTTCTAATTCTTCTTATCTCATGCTCTCTCATTCTCGTCCCAAATTTTTACTTGTATATATAGGCATATATGTACAAGCTCATGACCATACAAAAGGTATACGTGAGCTAACTATAAGTTTAATGTACATATGTATACAAGTCTTCATTTTCTGAATGTGCACTATCTTCAGGCTTCATAGACTAATCTTCTCTTCAATCTTTGACTTCAATACTTCATCCAGAACATCAATTGATGGTTGACTTGCACCAACATCTCCCCCTCAATTGAGGTTTTCTCCATCTTCTTTATACCTGCGATGTCTTTGAATCTTTGTAGCGTTGGTCCATCCAAGCTTTTGGTTAACATATCAGCAATCTGATATTTTGTTGAAGTATGTATGACTTCAATCTCCTTATCAATCACCTTCTCTCTTAAGAAGTGATAATGAAACTGAATATGTTTGGTCATGGCATGAAAAACAGGGTTAGTAGCTAGATACAATGAACTCATCTTATCTCCATGAACAGTGGGTGTACTCTGAATGATGCCAAAACTCTTCATAAGAGTCTTTAACCATATGAATTCCTTTGCAACTTCAACCATACCTTTGTACTCTACCTCTGTAGATGATAAAGCAACTGTGTGTTGCTTCTTAGAGCACCAAGAGATTAGCTTATCTCCCACATAACATAAGTATCCATATGTTGATCTCCTACCATCAGGATTACTTGCCCAATCTATATCACTATATATCTTGATGTTTGTATCTGATGGAAAACCATAATACAAACCTTCCTTGAGTGTACCCTTAATGTATCTCAACACCCTTTATCCTGCAATCCAATGTTCTTTCCTAGGACAATGCATGAATGGAGACAATACTCCAACTGCATATGACAAATCAGGCCTAGTTAATGTAGCATAGATTAGACTACCAACCAAACTTTGATATAACTTCATGTCCTTGAATTCTTCTCCTCCATAGCTGCTCAATTTGTGATTCACTTCCTGTTGAGCCCATAAAAGTCATGTTGGTCAAAGTCAACTACAATCAAAAGGTCAAAGTCAACTGTTCAAAGTCAACAACGTCATGGTTAAAGTCAACTGGTGAAAAGTCAAAGTGCTCAAGTGCAGGTGTCAAAGTGCACAGGTGGTGCACAATTAATTGTCCACCAAGGGTAAATTGGAGAAAGTGGGTTGCAGGTTGTAGAGGTATTTTCTCTAATTTCCCCAAGGTTCAAAGTGTGTTTTAAAGTGTTTTGGAAGGTTCAAGTGAACCCCCCCTTATGTGCAAAAGTGAAGACTTAAAAGGAAATGTGAAGGTATGTGAAGCGGCAACGTACGCACAGGTGAAAGTATGGCCCCCCCATTAAAATTTTTGGTTTTAGTCTAAAGTCACTACAGGACAAAACAGTGAGTCGTTGGCTGCCACTTGAAAAGACAATCTTGGGACATCAAAGTGAGCACCAAGATGCTATTGCAGTTAGGAGCGTACGTGATCGACACACTCAAATCAAGGCAAGGCCATTCTTGAACCAATCTTAGAGTAAGCAAGAGAAGCATAGGCTAAGTGAAGTAAGAGAGGGAAGTGCAAGAGTCACCAGGGTGCGACGCAGAGAAGTGGAAGTGAAGAAGTGCATGGAGAGTGACTAAGGGATTGTGCAGAGAGTGCTGAGCTAGTCCCCCCAAGTATCTCAAGGTCCCATTGCAGTGGGCGCGTGCCGACAGAAGGTATTCACTCCTCCCCCTTTGTGGAAGCTTGGTGCAAGGTGTGCACAAGGATAAGCTTGAAGCAGGTGGAGGTCTGGTGCAGAGGAGGCCAGTGGCAAGAAGACTTTGGGATATTGGGTATTTTGTAATTGGGCACTCTGTGGGATTGTGCACAGAGGTATTGGCTTGTCTTGTACTTCAAACATTGTAATTGTCTTATTGTAATCAATCGGCAGGAGCTTTCAAGTTGTATTTCCTCTTTTGGTCCTTTCATCTTCTCCTACAAACCCTCAAACTCCTTCTTGTCTAAGAATCCACCAACACTTCCATTGGAGTAGGTGCCACCCTGCAATCATCCATTTTGAACTTGATCAACAAGTTCTTCAAATACCTTTCTTGAGTTACATATACTCCATGTTGAGTATATGAAATCTCCATGCCCAAGAAATATGACAAGTCTCCCAAGTCACTAATCTTGAACTCTTTCTCCAGTTGCTTCTTTAGGCTTTTTATGCCCTTCTCATCTGTACCTGTAAGAATTATGCCATCAACATATGTGCACATGTAAATGAACCCATCATCACTTGCTTTGACAAGCAAGCTACTATCTACTTTAGATACTTGAAAACCAAGTTCCTTCAAAAACTTTACAAGTCTATAATTCCATGCCCTTAGGGCCTGCTTCAAACCATACAAAGATCTCTTGAGCTTGCATACATATTCTGAATACCTTTCATCTCTGAACCCTTGTGGTTGCTCCATGAAAACATCATATGAAATATAACCATTTAGAAAAGCATTTTTCACATCTAATTGACATAGTTTCCAACCTTTTCATGCAGCAATGGCTATGAGTGTCCTGATGGTTGTGATCTTTGCCACAGGACTATAGGTCTCATCATAGACATGAAGTTCCTTTTGATCTTCTTGATAGCTGCAGACCTCCTCCTCAAGCTTTCACTTCAAAATTTCACCTTTTGAACCTTGAAGTGTTGATTTTTGTATGTTTGCAGCAATCGAGGTCCTCCTTTCTTCAATTTTGATGATTCCTGCTCTGATACCACTGATGGAGAGTGTTAATCTCCAAAAGAACAGACTATCCTTGATGTAAGAGCACCTCTATATCAAGAACAACTTAAAACCTTTACCAATTTGGAGGATCTATACTCAATTATCAAAATCTTGAACTAACTGTGAAGAGATTCATTCCTCAGAAAGTCCGCTGCACATAACTCACTAATTGACTGATCAAATGCGTAAAGTTTTTGATAAAATTTTGCACAAGGTGTTGAATATAGATTGCACACCTTCTCTGATTTAAATCATCTCAAAAGATTAAGCATATCTTGAGAAATGAATCAAACAGTTCACCTATGTTTGAAACTATTCTCTTGTATAGTCGACTTTGACACCTGCAACTTCTAAAGCATGGTTCTCCCAAATTACAACCGGTTTAATCAAATGCTTTTAGCCATAGGTAGATTACCTTACAACTTAAAGAATGAGTGCTTGCTTTCTCAAAACTTTACACTGTGGAAGGAGAACTTACCAAATCATTAGCATCAAATTTTGCGTCTATTGCAACTTCACTTCTTCACATTTACACATGTAAGTGTTCCTACTCTCAATTCCCTCAGCCTGATCACAATTAGGATTTGAAAACTTGTATAGAGGTCAATCAACTATAGTATTAGACTTGTACAAATGCATTTCACAAAAGATTAAACACAGAAGGAGTACTCAGCAAAAGATCGGGTGCAATATTTCTTCTTCTCTGAAAAATTTACATCTGGATGAGAGAGAGATCTACCTCACTTCCAAAGTGTCTAATGACTTCTAATTCTTCTTATCTCATGCTCTCTCATTCTTGCCCTGACTTTTTACTTGTATATATCTTGCACCAACACTTAATAACATGATCATTTGTTTTACAATATTTGCAAAATAATTTCTGCTTTTTTGATTTCTTCTCATCTTTGTCTTCCTTCTTCGAATGTGTAGCATTTGCACATTTCTGATTACTAGTAGAAGAGCTCCATTTACCTTTGCCCTTCTGACTAGCCAGGAAAACTTGATCTGCAAAACGCATAATAGACCTATTCTACCTAGACTAGTAACAAAATAAAAACTAACTCTTCAAATGTTAAGGCATTTGGATTGCCTTTCATGATCAAACAAAGAGTAGAAGCAAAACTCTAATATGAGTTTGGAAGACCATTCAGAACAAGTGAACTATCAGGAAGAACTTCATCTGCAAAAATCAACTGTTCCTTCAAATCCTTGATCTTTGACAGAAAACTGTCCATAGAATCACCTTCATTCATGTGCTCACTCTCCAACTGTTTTTGGAGGTAAGCAACACGAGCCTCATTCCTAGCCTGGTACAATGTGGTAAGTGTATCCCAAGCATCCTTAACTGTTCTACAAGAGCGAATGTGAGGAATACTTGCATGTTTGAGAGACAAAGCTATCAGTGCATGTGCTTGAGCATCTCTACCATCCCAATGAATTTGCTCTGGAGTAGGTGCAACTGGCATATATACAAGCTGGGGGAAAAAAACCTCCTAAAGAGGGAAAAAAATGCTCTGACAGTCCTAGTGTGTTCACACACATCACTACCTAAATATATCAACAGGTATAAGCATCGGTAATCTGCTAGAATTATTGATGTTTATACCGATGCCTATACCAATGCTTATATTGATGCTGTCTTTTAGACATATAGAGACTCAAGAGCAAAAATTCGACATTTTGTGCGTCATTTGAACTAAGCAGTGCTTCTGTCAAACTTGCGTGCGTGAATTGTGATCTACATTGTCTTGTGCACACACACACACACACAGATCTCTCTCTCTTTACACACACACACAGATCTCTCTCTCTCTCTCTGTCTACACACACACACACTATCTCTCTCTTTAGATCTCGCATCTTGGTAAGTGATGTGCGTACACTTACCCTTTCTCTTTCTATATGCTTTCTATTTTATAATTTCTCTTATCTTTGGTTTCACAAGAGTTTTTTGGTGTTGAAACTTTGGAATTCAATAAGAGACAATGTTCATTAAGGTTTGAGGATAGTGATCCAAAAGAGGGACATACCTATAAGTGATTGTTTTATTCTCTATTGATAGAGAGTGAGAAAGAGAGAGAGAGATGAAAGAAAGAGAAAGAGAAAGAGAGAGAGAGAGAGAGATCTAAAGAGAGATCTAGAGAGAAATCTAGAGAGCGAGAGATATGAAAGAGAGAGAGAGACTAAAGAGAGATTAAAGAGATATTAAAGAGAGAGTTATAAAGAGAGAGCTAAAGAGAGAGAACGAGAGAGAGAGAGGGATAGAGATAGACACACACACACATACACACATGCATACATACACACACATGCATGCATACACACATATATACACACATGCATACATACACACACACATATACACATGCATATATACACACACATGTACACACATGCATACACACACATATACACACATGCATAAACATACATATGCATACATACATTCACACACATACATACACATATACATACACAAACATACGCATACATACACATATACATACACAAACATATGCATACATACATTCACACACATACATACACACACAATATTACATACACACATGCATATATTACATACACACATGCATATTACATACTCACATATATATTACATACTCACATACACATATTCATGCATATGCATGCATGCATACACACATATGCATACACACTCACATACATATACACACACTCACATATATACATACACAAACATATGCATGCATACATTCACACACATATGTACACACACATACATATTACATACTCACATACACATATTCATGCATATGCATGCATGCATACACACATATACATACACTCACATACATATTACATACACACATGCATATACATACACACACATATACATACACATTCACATACATATACACACACTCACATATATACATACACAAACATATGCATGCATACATTCACACACAAACGTACACACACATACATATTACATATTCACATACACATATTCATGCATATGCATGCATGCGTACACACATATACATACACTCACATACATATTACATACACACATGCATATACATGCACACACATATACATACACACTCACATATATACATACATACTCACACCTATACACACACACACACACTCACATACATATTAGATACACACATGCATATACATACACACACATGCATATGCATACACACACATATGCAAATACATACACACACATATGCATATATATAAAAAATAGGATTTTAGTATAGATAAATAAATATGAAAATAGCTAGTGTTTTAATTAATTAAATATATAAAAATAGGATTTTAGGGTTTTTTTATCAAATTAAATATATAAAAATAGGATTAGGGGTTTTAGGCTATTTACATAGCATACACACATATACACATATACACATATACACATATATACATATACACATATACACACATAATATATATACATGCATACACACATATACATGTTTTATGTCCAAGTTGTTACGATTAGGTTTTAGGGTTTTTACACATGCATAACATATATATACATATACACATATAATACATATACGTATATACTTGTATATACACATGCATACACACATATACATGTTTTAGGTATAGGTCTTCAGGATTAGGGTTTTAGGTTTTTTACATACATATAATAAAAATAAATATATATAATTAAATATAGAAAAAATAGTTCTTTAGTATATATATAAATAATATATTTAAAAATAGGTCTTTAATATATATATATATATATAATGAAATATATATAATTAAATATATATAATCAAATATATAGAAAATAAGGATTTATAGTTTTTTAATTAAATTAATATATATAAGAAAAAGAAAAGAAAAAATTAGAATACATAATTAAATATACATAAAAAATAGGATTTTAGTATAGATAAATAAATATGAAAATACCTAGTGTTTTAATTAAATATATAAAAATAGGATTTTAGGGTTTTTTATCAAATTAAATATATAAAAATAGGATTAGGGTTTTTCGGCTATTTACACATGCATACACACATATACACATGTACACACATAATATATATACACATGCATACACACATACACATGTTTTAGGTATAGGTCATTATGATTAGCATTTAGGGTTTCTACACATGCATAACATATATACACATATACACATATACACATATACACATATGATACATATACATATATACATGTGTATACACATGCATACACACATATACATGTTTTAGGTATAGGGCTATAGGATTAGGTGTCACGAGGAAGGAGATAAGGAAGAGAGCTCACACACACACTCTCACTCTCAAGGAGAAGCACACACACAAATTGAGACAAGGAAGAATGATCTTCTTCTTCTTCTTCTATTACATAAAAGGAATGTACAAGAATGACCTAAAAACAAGAATACAACAAGTGCAATATATAAAGACCAGTACATAAGGAAAAACCTAATGTCCGCGAATGAGTGAGCTGGCAAGAAACAAATGTGCCATCACTCTCGGTAGATAAATCTAATAAAGCTCAATGAAGTATCCCTGACATATACCGGCGTGACCACTATACATGTCAAAGAAATGAAAAACTGGTACGTGTCATCTTGGATCATCACATGTTGAGCTTGATATCTCAACACTTCCCCTCAAGCTCAACGCCATATCCTGTAATCCAAGCATCTTCCGAAACTTCTTCAACTTCTCAGCTCCAAGTGCTTTGGTGAAAATATCAGCAACCTGCTCATCTGTTCTCACATAAACAAGGTCAATATCACCTGCTAATACCTTCTCTCTGATGAAGTGATAATGTACCTCGATATGCTTTGTTCTAGCATGGAAAACAGGGTTCCGTGCTAACTGTATGCTGCTAAGATTATCATAATAGATAGTGATAGGCTTTTGCACTTCCACACCTAAATCTACAAGTAACATCTCCAGCCATGATGCCTCACATGCTGCCATTGCAGCACCTCTATACTCAGCCTCTGTACTCGACAAAGCAATAGTGGGTTGCTTCTTACTGCTCCATGTAATAGCTTCACCTCCAAGTGAGAAAAGAAAGCCACTAGTAGATCTTCTATCTGGAGTACTACCAGCCCAATCTGCATCGGTGTATCCATGAACCTGCAAATCTACACCAACTTCATAAAACAATGCATAATCCAAAGTAGCACTCACATAACGTAGAGTGCACCTCAGAGCATCCAAATGTGGCTTCCTGGGAACCTGCATAAACTGACTTTCAAGTCCAACAGTGTAGCTTAAATCAGGCCTTGTAATTGTAAGATATATAAGACTTCCCTGGCTGTACATAGTAGCATTTTCCAATGCTTCACCTGATGTAGTATCCGATTTCAAATTCTGATCTAAAGGCATAGAAATTGGCTTACAATCAGCCATACCATACTTTTGCAGCATATTCAAGGCATATTGCCTTTGCGACATCCATATACCTATTTCTGTATGTATAAACTCAATGCCCAAGAAATAGCACAACACACCAAGATCTTTCATGTCAAATTCCTGCATAAGAAGTTTCTTTACCTCTTTGATGCTTTCTTCATTATCACCACCTACAATCAGGTCATCAACATAAATAGCCACAATAGTGATGCCATCATCAGCCTTCCTTGCATATAGTGAGTGATCTGCATCACACATAGAAAACCCAATGTTGGTTAAGTAATCAGCAATCCTTGCATGCCATGCACGTGGAGCCTGCTTCAACCCATACAAAGCCTTTTGCAATCTGCAAACATATTCTGGATGCTTTGAATCTTCATATCCTTGTGGCTGGTCCATATATACTTCTTCTTGTAACTCACCATGTAGGAAAGCATTCTTCACATCCATCTGATGCAAAGTCCATCCTTTTGCTGTAGCTAATGCAACAAGTGTCCTAACAGTAGACATTTTAGCTACAGGGCTGAATGTTTCGTCGTAATCAATGCCATATGTCTGTGCATATCCTTTAGCTACCAATCGTGCTTTATACCTACTTATGCTACCATCAGCATTATGCTTTACCTTGTAAACCCATTTACAACCTATGGGTTTCTGTCCTTGCGGCAATGGAACCAGCTTCCATGTATCATTTCCATAAAGTGCAGCCATCTCCTCATCCATAGCTTTTTCCCAATCTGCATTACCAATTGCATCTTCAAAACAAGAAGGTTCAACATTTTGTATTACCTTTGTCATGTAGGCACAATGCCGAGCCATGTAACTATCATATGTCAATCGTTGCACTGAATTACGCATCCTCCCAGATCTTCTTGGTCCTGGGTCACTTCTCCTTGTATCATCTGCATGTGCCCTTCTTACTCCTGGAGTCTTCACAGAGGGCAATCCAAGTTCCTCATCAAGACTCTTTTCTGAACCGCTTGAATCTCCATCAACATCTTCAAAACCTGCACATGTTTTATGACCAGAAGAAAGCTTTTCTTTACCTTTCTTGGATGTATTTGATGAATTTGCTGGACTGAAATTCCCACGTAATCTTCCACTCCATGGATTTGAGTTGGAAACTATTGCTTGGTGATGCATCTGGTCCACTCAAAACCTGAGATTCTGCACTTGGTTTTTCAGCATTTTCTTTGTCATTTGGTTCAAGACTCAGTCCTTCTTTGGCATCTGCATAGAAGCTTGACATTTCATCAATACCACATCTCTGCTCACCTTTACCTGTCATGTGAGTGGGTTATAACATTTATATCCCTTTTGCTCAAGGGAGTATCCAATGAAGACACACTTTTCTGCTTTTGGATCAAGCTTTGTCCTCAATTCATCTGGGACATGTACATATGCAATAGAGCCAAAAAATTTCAGATGTGATAAGTTTGGCTTTTTACCTGTAAACTTCTCTTTAGGTGTAACTTGATGTACAATAGCAGTCAAAGTTCTGTTCATGATGTATACAGCAGTATGCACAACTTCTGCCCAATAACAATGAGGCATATTCTTCTCAGCCATTAAGGCTCTTGCTATTGCTGCAATATGTCTGTTTTTGCGTTCAACAACACCATTCTGTTGTGGTGTGTACATGCATGAAAATTGACGTCGAATTCCATGATTTTTTAGAAAATTGCTGAAGTCATTTGACATGTATTCACCTCCTCCATCAGATCTTAATGTCTGAATGTACTTCCCTGTCTGCTTTTCCACCATAACTTTAAAATTCTGGAAGTGAGTAAACACCTCGCTCTTCTCTTTCATGAAATATACCCATACTTTGCGTGTATGGTCATCAATGAAAGTAACATAAAACCTACAACCACCCATAGAGGTGGCCTTTTGCATTTCTGCAACTTTGAAATTCGGTAGTCCATGGAAAATCTCCTTTGATTGCATCAGTTTCAGTCTTTGCAAGTTTGCATGTCCAATCCGTTTGTGCCATATCTCTATATCTGCAATAACTCCTGCACCTTTTGCAAACATGGCTGCATTCATTTCAGGAATCTTCACATTTAAGGTGAACATCCTTCCCACTTTGTTTCCTTTGGCAACCAATCGTCCATCCTGCTTGTACTCTTCTACATATAATCCATCAGCATTGAACCTGACTTGTAATCCCTGGTCAACCATTTGTCCAACAAAAACCAGATTTTTTGTTATATTTGGAACATGCAGCACATCAGCGAGATGTTTTAACTTTTCGTCCTCCATAGACAATGCTATGTTTCCTGTATGCTCAATAGGATGCGATGTATCATCACCTGTTTCAACATATCCAGGAACTGGCATTTTTTGCAAACTACTAAACCATTCTGGATGACTGGTCATGTGATTTGAAGCACCTGAATCAACATACCAGACATTATCATTCGATTTTGAAACACCAGCAGACATTGTATTCATCATGTGATGTTGAACCATAAACAACTTCTCAGAATCATCTGCACTTGTGGATGCATAGTTGTTTTGCTGCCTTCTCTTATTTTGATTCTCCAACCTGCAATCACGTTCAAAGTGTCCAGGTTTACCACAATTCCAACATCCTTTACTATCATTACCTGAATCATTTCTTTGGAAATTTCTGCGACCTCTTTGACTCCCCCTGCCTCGAAACTGTCCTCTTCCTCCTGCATGATTCTGTTGTTGACCTTGGTCTTGGTTATTGTTTCCTCTTCCACTTCCAAAACCTCTACCTCTGCCTCTTCCTCTGCTCAGAACTAGGCTTTCCTTGGGAGTTTGAATCCTCACCAAGATTCTTTTCTTCAATAATCAGCAAAGATACCAAATCAGCAAAATTCAGAATATTTTCCCTAGTCTGTATAGAAGTTTTGAACTGCTTATATGCAGCTCCTAAACCACGAAGGCACACTTCCACCTTATCATCATCATCTATATTCACGCCAATTGATGCAAGTGAATCACATGTGCTTTTGATTTTTAGAGTGTAGTCACTTACCGACATGCTCTTTTTCTCCAATGTATGCAGCTCGTTCTTGAGTTGCAATTTCCGTGCCTTTGTATTGGTCTCGTACAAAGTGACCAAACTGTTCCAAGCCTCTTTTGGAGTCTTGGCATCCTGTATGTGTCCAATCATGCTATCCTGTATGCTAACAGATAACCAATACATTACCTTTCATGCTCCTTGATTCGATTCCTCATATGCTCTTAACTGTTCTACAATTCGATTCCTTTCTGGTAACTGCGGAGCATTTTCATTCTCTCCTTTGATGTACTTCTAGTAGCCTTTTCCCATCAGGAAATTCGTCATTCTGAATCTCCAAGCATGGAAGTTCTTCTTGTCCAGCTTATCGCTCATAAGCTAACTCATTCCATCTGTGTTTGCCATTTCTGCAACAATTCACAACACCACAACACACTACAAGCAGCACTTCTGCTTGAACATTGTCGCACTATGACGTGACAGTTCGATCTCAGAAAAACACAGTTTTCGTGTATCAACAGTACACGGAATCGCTTGAAATTCTGGATCTGGAATATATGAGTGTCGCCAAACACAACGCAAGTTACAATTTCTAAAACTGACTTGGTTTTTCTGGGGGCCCCACCTTGCAGGCTTGAAACGGAGGTCGAGATGGCTCCGAAACTTCGATCTGACAAAAACGAGTGACCCTAAAGGGATAACTCACGAAAATATTTTGAGGTCTTCTACCTTCTTGCTGGTTTTCGTAACAAACGGAGGCCATTTGTGAAATCACGTTTTCTCCACGCCTTGCCGCGTAGTCTTCACCGTCGCCTTCTCCACGAGCTCTCTACAGCCACGCTGGCTCTGATACCATGTCACGAGGAAGGAGATAAGGAAGAGAGCTCACACACACACTCTCAGTCTCAAGGAGAAGCACACACACAAATTGAGACAGGGAAGAATGATCATCTTCTTCTTCTTCTTCTTCTTCTTCTATTACATAAAAGGAATGTTCAAGAATGACCTAAAAACAAGAATACAACAAGTGCAATATATAAAGACCAGTACATAAGGAAAAACCTAATTTCCGTGAATGAGTGAGCTGGCAAGAAACAAATGTGCCATCACTCTCGGTAGATAAATCTAATAAAGCTCAATGAAGTATCCCTGACATATACCGACGTGACACCCCCCCCTTCCCCCCCCCCCCCCCCCCCCCCAAAAAAAAAGGACCCCCAGGGCATTTTTCTTGTTTTTTGCCACAAAAAATAATAAAAAAAAAAAATCCCCACACACCCCCCCCTTCCCCCCCCCCCCCCCCCCCTCCCCCCCCCCCTCCCCCCCCCCCCTTCTCCCCCCCACCCCCTTCTCCCCCCCACCCCCTCCCCCCCCGCCCCCCGTTCTGACAGCCCCCCCCCCCTCTCCCCCCCCCCGCCCCCCCGTTCTGACAGCCCCTCCCCCCCCCCCCCCCCAATTTATTTTCTTTTATTTTTTTATTTTATTTTTATTTTATTTTATTTCTTTCCTTATTTTTATTTATTATTTTATTTATTTTATTTCTTTATTTTATTATTTATTTTCTTTATGTTTTTTTAGGCATGGGCGTTCAAATTTATTATATATAAAAAAAAGAAAAAAAAAGGAGGGGCCGATTTTTTTATATTTCATTTAATTTTTCTTATTTTTATTATTTTTTATTTTTTATGGCTAAAAGCTTTTGGCTCTAGATTGTGCCTCGGTTGGCCGTTTTGTACAAACATGGAGTCATTTTCATGTTTTTTGGCACCTCTAGACTCAGTTTTTGCCTTTATTTTTCCAAGTTCCCACTTTTTCTCTGGCTTTTGGTCCAAACCCACATGTTTTGCACACATTCATCACATGTTTTTATTTCACCACAGTGGCCACATTGTATATTATCACCTCCTCTCACCATATGTTTCAATATTTCCCATATGCTCCCTCTGTAGCTCTCCTGTTTGATGATTTTTCCCCTCTCCAGACCCCATAATCCTTCTCCCAATCCCTCCCTTTCACCATCTGCCAAGCCACATCCTTAACCCTCCCGACCCTATCCCTCTCAGACCCATCAGCCCTCCCTTCCCCTTCCTTTCTACCCTCCAATTGCCCACCTTTTTTGCTTTTCCATAACAAATTCCCACTTCTAGTTCTTTTCTGGTGCTTGATCTGGTGGAATTGGTTGCTGCTCAAATGTCCTTTCAAGTTTCTGTAGCTCCATTATCATGGTGTCCTCTATGCTCAGAGTTTTGGTTGTAGCTCTCCGGGACGGAGAGTACATTAGGTGGTGGGCAACTGTTGAGCCCATAAAAGTCATGTTGGTCAAAGTCAACTACAGTCAAAGTCAAAAGATCAAAGCCAACTGGTCAAAGTCAACAAGGTCAAGGTCAAAGTCAATAGGTGCAAAGTCAAAGTGCTAAAGTGCAGGTGTCAAAGTGCACGGGTAGTGCACAATTAATTGTCCACCAAGGGTAAATGGAAGAAAGTGGGTTGCAGGTTGCAAGGGTATTTTCTCTAATTTCCCTAAGGTTCAAGTGTGTTTAAAGTGTTTTGGAAGGTTCAGGTGAACCCCCCCCCCTTATGTGCAAAATTGAAGACTTAAAAGGAAATGTGAAGGTATGTGAAGCGGCAGCGTACGCACAGGGGAAAGTATGGCCCCCCATTAAAATTTTTTGGTTTTAGTCTAAAGTCACTACAGGACAAAACAGTGAGTCGTTGGCTGCCACTTGTGAAGACAATCTTGGGGCATCAAAGTGAGCACCAAGATGCTATTGCAGTTAGGAGCGTACGTGATCGACACACTCAAATCAAGGCAAGGACTGTTCTTGGACCAATCTTAGAGTAAGCAGGAGAAGCATAGTCTAAGGGAAGCAAGAGAGAGAAGTGCAAGAGTCACCAGAGTGCGACGCAGGGAAGTGGAAGTGCAAGATGCATGGAGAGTGACTAAGGATTTGTGCAGAGAGTGCTAAGCTATACTCCCCCAAGGATCCCAAGGTCTCATTGCAGTGTGCGCGTGCCGACAGAAGGTATTCACTCCTCCCCCTTTGTGGAAGCTTGGTGCAAGGTGTGCACAAGGATAAGCTTGAAGCAGGTGGAGGTCTGGTGCAGAGGAGGCCGGTGGCAAGAAAACTTTGGGATATTGGGTATTTTGTAATTGAGCACTCTGTGTGATTGTGCACAGAAGTATTGGCTTGTATTTTGATTCAAACATTGTAATTGTCTTACTATAATCAATCGGCAGAAGCTTCCAAGGTGTATTTCCTCTTCTGATCCTTTCATTTTCTCCTACAAACCCTCAAACTCCTTCTTGTCTAAGAATCCCCCAACAGACTTCATCTGCAAAAAACAATTGTTCTTTCAAATCCTTGATCTTTGTCAGAAAACTATCCATAGAATCACCTTCATTCATGTGCTCACTCTCGAACTTAGAGGTAAGCAACACGAGCCTCATTCCTAGCCTGGTCCATTGTGGTAAGTGTATCCCAAGCATCCTTAGCTATTTTGCAAGAGCGAATGTGAGGAATAATGGCACGTTTGATAGACAAAAGCTATCAATGCATGTGCCTGGGCATCTCTGCCATCCCAACAAATTTTCTCTATAGTAGGTACAGTAGAAATCACAGCATGAACATGAATATGCAGAATATCATCATATTTGACACCTTCTGCATCAACTTGAGTACATGTAGTTGTAACATTTGCAGGTGTGATAGGATGTTTATTAACAGGTAGTTGGTACCATCTAGCTTATCCTCAACAACCAACATACGCAATACATCACTACTTTCAGCCATTACCAGTGACTAAAATATCTTGATGAAGAAAATTTTTGTATCTCAAAAAGTTGAACAGAACTGCCAGACAAATTCTACTAAACCTGTAGTAGACTTTGAGACGCTTATACTAGCAAACAAAAACTGGTATATACCTTTGGCACAAAAAGACAAAATAGCCTACATAAGCACTATGATAGTGCATTCGGAGGCCGAAGTGAGCTTAGATCGCGATTTTGGTATGACAAAGTGAAGCCATTTTGATCTTTGAAACACCCTGAGTATGCTCACCAAAATTTGTGCGATTCTGAGACTACAACCAAAGAGGTGTCGATGACACCCTAGAGGAAGGAGGAACCTGCTTTGATACCAATTGTTGGAGTTAGATGTCTATGGAAGCACACAAACAACACAAGGGAAAGGAAGAAGCTTGGAGCACAACACACAGTACTAAATGTATTACCACTAGAATGTACAAAGATAAGTAGCCTATTAGGGCACTAGGCATGTATACAAGCCGATAGAAGAAAACCGCCTAAAGAGGGAAAAAAGTGCCCAGGCGGTCCTAGAGTGTTCACACTCATCACTACATAAATATATCAATAGTCTTTCGTATATATATAAATAATATATAAAAAAATATATACAACTAAATATATATAATCAAATATATAAAAATAGGGATTTACAATTTTTTAATTAAATTAAATATATATAAGAAAAAGGAAAAAAATTTAGAATATATATATAAAATAAGATTTTAGTATAGATAAATAAATATGAAAATATCTAGTGTTTTAAGTAAATATTTAAAAAATAAGATTAGGGTTTTTAGGCTGTTTACACATGCATATACACATAATACATATACACATACACATATATGTACACATGCATACACACATATACATGTTTTAGGTCTAGGTTGTTACGATTAGGTTTTAGGGATTTTTAATTAAACAAAATATATATAAGAAAAAAATATATAAATTAAATATATATAATATATACACATTCATAGACACAGATACATATTTTAGGTTTAGCTCTTTAGGATTAGGGTTTTTAGGTTTAATAAGAAAAATTAAATGTTCTAAAATGTCCATATTGTATCAGATGGCAAGTTTGGATCCGGAGGAGAGAATGGCATGTCCTTGCACTTAGTGCAAGTATCAAATTTATCGAAAACAATGGATTTGTATTGCACATGTTACAGAATATGGATCCTTTGATAAAAGTCAAGTACAAAACCTTCGCTACCATTCGCATGGTCCCCCTAGTGAGAAGGTGGACCCAAACAACATTGCATCGGTAACCTCTCGTGGATAGAAGAGAACAAAGAGGGAGGTAGAAGTACAAGGTACTAGTAGCATTACAAAGAATGAACACATGGAAGAAATGCTCGAAGCATTTTATGAGATGGGTGAAGATCACGATGATGGAGAAGATGTCATGGATTTCATGGACACATCACAATTTCCACGATCAAAAGCTGATGAAGAATATGAGAACATGCGAAGACTAGCCCGTTTACCACTGTACACTGGGGCAAAATATCTGTACTATGTGCATCACTCATGATGCTCAATCTGCAATCCATTTATGGATGGTCAGATAGTAGTGTCTCTGAATTTTTCAGATAAGTGGATTTGAAATAAACTTTCATTGTTGTATCCTTTTCAATTTTCAAGAAAACATGGAAATAAAGATAAAAACTATTTCAAAAAGAATTTTGATGTGCTTCTATTGGATTTTCAAGTTGAACCATTAGGGATGATGTGTAGGTTTAGTGGGAGCAAATGTCGAGATGAAATCCCTCTAATACCAAAAGACTATGAAAATTCAAAATTACTTTCTTTAGATCTTTTCTCCCTACACTAATTTTGATAGGATGCTTGATATTGATAATGTTGTGACTTTGTACCTATAAGAAGAAAAAGAACCAAAAGCATTAGAAGTGTCTATGTGGATGTTGCTTGATTGTGTTTGTGTTTATGTATGTGCATGATACCCTAAATGTGTTTGTGCTTGTGAATGTGAATAATACCCTAAAATGTCTGTGTGTATGTGATATTTGCATGTATTAACTTATGTGTATGTGTAATGTAAGAAACTATTTACACAAGTGAACACAAGAGCAGTAGCAAATCATCAAAGAGTTGTTGTGCCTACTTTGATAGTGGCTTACACTATGTGGCAACAACTAGTTGGCTTTTTAGTGAAGGAATGTCATTATCTGATGTCTCTTCCTCATTGATCTTGATATGTCTATGGGAAGGTGCAAGTTGAGTTATTTCTTCAGTTGATGAGAGAGTGGGTTTACCTTTCCTATCCACTAGGTGTAGTCATTCATCAAATACCACATCATGGATGGCAATGATCTTCTTTCCTCCAGATCCCAAAGTCTAGGTGCTTTAGATTCTTCACTATATCCTAAGAAGACACATATTTTGTTTTATTTTTTTATCCTAACTTAGTTCTTTTTGATTCGAATATATGTGCGTAACAAAAACATCCAAAAATCTTGAAATGCATAACTGAAGGCTTTTTACCAGAGTAAGTTTCTCGAGGAGTAAATCCATGCAATGCCTTTGTGTAGCATCTATTTAAGATGTACATAGTCATATTAAATGCTTCTACCCAAAATGAATCAGGCATATCTTGGGCTTTCAGTGTTTAACGGGCCATTTCAACTACTATCCTATTTTCTCTATCAACAACACCATTTTGTTGAGGTTGTGGGTTGTGGTAAGTTGCCTCTTGATTCCATGAGTATTATAGTACTTGTTGAATTATGTTGATAAGAACTCTCCTCCTTGATTAGTATGGAACTTCTTCAGTTTCCTACCCGTCTCATTTTCAATAATCTTGTCCCACACTTTAAATTTTTCAAATGCATTAGCCTTCTCCCAAATAAAATACACCCACATCTTCTACTATAATCGTCGATTAACTTATTCCTTCGAGAATTTATGCACCATCCTTTTTGAAGTGTACTTCAAGACCATGATCTATTATGGAAAAAACTGATAATAAATTTGTTTTTAGTACATGAACACTAGTGGAAACAACAAAAGAGAATTTTCTCTCAACACTAGTGGAAACAACAAAAGAGATGGTTCCTATTCCTTTCGTTGGACATTTGGAGTCATTTCCAACCACAACATTGATGGGTTCCTATAGAGGCATTAAGGAAATTATACTAGTTATTTGTCATGTGCAAGATCTCGAGTATCTATTATCCAAGGTTCACCCACACGAGTTTGGCCAGATGAACATACCTCCTCTATGGTGAACCATAATTTAAGTTCTATGTTATTTATAGATTCCCTATTCTTCCATGTGGCTTTGAGGGTAGTATTTCTCTCATGAGCTTGCTTCTTCTTGTAATCTTTAATGGCATGACCCTTCTTTTTGCAATAGAAACAGCTTCCAATGAACTTCTTCTTCTTTGGCTTCTTCTTTGAATTATCAGAAGAGCCTCTACCCTTTGCATTTGTTGAAAATGTAGCATCGTTTGAACCTTCCCTATTCAACAAAAAAATTTCTTCTTTGAGAAGCATTACTGAAGACTCTTCAAAGGTAAGAGGCAAATGTCTAAGTTACAAACCCATCATATTTTGCAAGAAGAATTTGAACACACCTACAAGCGAGTTCTTCACAACATATTTTCAGCCTTCTCCAAATCAGAGTGCTTCTCATTTGATAACTGATTTTCAAGATTTTGAATGTGAGTGTGATTCTTGGTCTCATATTAGCAAGCCAATATGTCCCAACCTTCATGTGCTTTAGTGGTGTGTTGAACTAGAGTAAGCACATAATCACTTACACTTTTAACAATGTCACATAACACATTTGCATTCATCCTCTTCCAAGCTCAAAGAATATACGGATTAGTTTGGATTGTCACTCGAGGATTTGATGGATCTTCCATTGGAATTGGCTCTGAATCAGACATGTTGGCCTCATGACATTATCCAAAAACTCATAGAAGTTTGATATTGAAAAAGTTTTGAACTTCATGAGTATGCAATCTGTTCCATCAAGCTTCCTATCGATGAGCGTGGGTGGATGAATGCAAATCGGTGTAGCAATAACATTAGCAGATGCACCAACACTAGAAGATGAAGCTATCACTCACGAACTATGATGATAACAAAAATATACTTGCAAAATCAGAAAGTACTCCTCTCCACTAATAGATACCTAACAACTATGATATCATGTAAGAAAGTAGGTACACATGAGAACACAAGAGCAATAGAAGAGAAGATAATAGATTTGATAGAAGTTCAATAATTTTCTACTAACAACAAGTACAAAGTCGATGGTGTTGTGCAACCATGCGCTCTCAAGCTAGATTTTAAACGGTGATCTAGACAATTCTAGGTAGAGAGTTACAAGGTAGATGTATGCTGGCTTGATTCGATATCTCGGGTAGTGCAAAAGACACACACACACATATACATATACATACACACACACACACATATATATATATATATATATATATATATATATATATATATATATATATATATATATATATATATATAAATAAATAAATACATATATATATATATATATATATATATATATATATATATATATATATATATATATATATATATATATATATATATATATATATATATATATATATATATATATATATATATATAGGTTAATGGAGAGATGTGGCATGCTATTTCTCTAGATTTCTTGCCTTCAGAGTTTACAGATTTAATCACCATGGATGGCGTCCTTGTGTGTATTGCAGTTCAATTTCATGGGGTCTACAATATTTATATCTGTAATGTAATGACTAGAAGCTACAAGATCTTGGTTTAGATAGACGACGTGTCATATTCAGGAGCAATGACAATAAACAAGCAATAAGTCAATGACAAATGCTCATATGAAATAGCAGTTCTTTTAGCAAAGGTAGTAGCTTTTATATCTTCATGGTTGACGACAACACAGAGCATAGATAAGAGGAGTACTCCTGAAAAGCTATGGAATTTTGCATAGTAGCGAGATTTTAAACTAAATTCCGTGAAGAAGCTCTAATCTAGTGAAGAGTGGACTGATTGAAAGACAACTGATAATATGTCGCTTCAATAGAAATGTTGCTTCAAGGAGAGGAGTGCTATGATCACGCCAAGAAGTGAATACCTAAAGTAAACGGTTAAGCTAAAACCTCGCATAGCGCCTTAACGGTTTTCTTTAGCATAGTGACGAAGTCCATGGCTATTTCCAATGATTTGGCAACGGGAAATTGGGCCTTGGAGTCACTTCTGGCATTTGTAGAGCATTAAAGGAAAAGAATGCTAAGAGCTGGTTCGAGAGATCGGCTAGTTGCTGGAAGGACCTCTGTTCATCAATCGATAAGGAGGTATGCTTCTGTGGAGAATGAAAGGAGGTGGACGATGGCCATGCAAAATAGCTAAATCAGGTTTTTGTCTTGTTGTTCCAGTCACATTTCCATGTGTTCCGCATCAAATTCAGAATGATGGCATGACTGCTATTCGATAGGAACTGAAACTGCAGACCTTATGAAATTTTATGGCTGTGACTATAGTGGATGATGTGTTCTAGAAGTTTGTTTTTCTTTTTGTAATTATTTGTTTAGCACGCACAACATCCTATACATACTGCAGCATTTTCATATCTATTTGTGTATTCAAATCTCCTACACTTATAGTAAAAGGAAAACTGAGAGACAATCTACCTAGTCTTGCTAAAAAGAGCAAGCTGAGTTTTTACTGCGAATTGTTTTCTTAGTTTTAAAATATATATGCGTTATACTCCTTTGAGTAAGATCTTGCATTGTTTTTGTTGTTAGTACTCATAGGAAGTAAATACACTTGTCGGAAAGTATGACTCTAAAGGGTCAGAATTCTAAAAACCTCACTAATCTGTAATGGGACTTATGAATATGCTTTGATTATTGAGGTTTTCTACATGTAAGGACAACGTAAGCTAACCTTCTCCCTTTTTTTAGAAATCCCAATTGTACCTCTGTTGGGAATGCTGAGTGGACGAATATCTCACACATAATTTCCCATTATCTATCATAAACAATGCATTCAACTAGTTGAAAAAAATATCTGAAGTAGGAAATCAAAGTTGGGTGAAGATAAAGTTCAAAAAGTTTATTGCAATAGTTCGTTGGAGCTAAAGAATTGCTTTACTATAAGTGATAAGAGAAATCATCTTGTAACCCGATTGTTTTCCTTTCCGGACAACTTTAAAGACTTAAACCATAAAAATCCTTCTTCATAAAAAAAATAAAGATGTACATTCAAAGGATTTAAATTAAGGTTGGTTGCTTCATAATATCATGAGGAGAGGAATTGTTGAAAAATGTTCTGTAATTTAAGTTATTTAACAAATGCAGACCTTTCTTTTACTCTCCCTTTCACGAACTCCGTGACAACGGGTGTTCCCCACTGTCCTCTTAGCATTCATACAACAATCATTCACATATATAAACACAAAGAGCAAGATAACCTCACTTCCCAATGCATAGAAGTTGAAGGAAAATGATGAGGGTTTGGAATTGAGGTGGGATGTAGAGAAAGACTTAGAAGAAATCGAAAGGGTGGGAGATAGAAGAGGAAAGAAGAGATAGTTGGATTCAAAAGGAAACAAATTTCATATTACAAGATATGGATACAAAGAATATGGAGTACATGAGGGAAGAGAGTGTAGCACCTCTCGTGTAGCCAAGATCTCCACCTCCAAAGGGGTAGCACTATGATCAATGCAATGATGATAGCATGTACTTGCACACCACTTGCTTGTTTTGAGGGCACCCAAGGAGGTCCTTTTATAGGCCTTTTGGGAAGATATTTGGAGGTGATATTATTTGAGAGAATCTTCTAGATGTGACACTTGTGTGGTAGAATATACAACATTGACAAAATCCTAGAAGATTTTTGGCCATTCTAAGGTATGCACCTTATCCCATATGGTCATACCTTTTTTTTTTCATGAAAAATCATAAAAATACTATAAATAGCACCCTCATTTCGTGGGAATGAGCCTCATATCCAAGTTTGGGCGTTTGGAATATTTTATGCTTGATTTCGGTCTCAAAAAGTCAACCATATGTGTCCCATTTGTCAAGAATCTTTCTGTAGGACTCAAAAGCCTATGGTGGGGCTTAAGTCTTTGAAAAGTTTTTTGGACTCTTTCAAAAGGGAGCGTGGGTCAAGCTTAAGTATTTGAATTTTATAAAACTACTTGTCCCACTCCATATTTAACTTGGGATTTGATTCTACCATTCACTTCAGGTAAGGGTAGCTAGTTTACTAGGGTGGGCCCACTTTATTCTTGGATTTTTATTCCCGTCAAATACATATATTTATGGTTTCCTTGAAGGTTTGAAAAATACAAATACTATAGGGGTACATATCTATACATAAGGTATTATTAAGGAGGGGTTTCAAAAAATATTTCCTCAGCATGAAAGCGTGGAAGGGTGGACATTTTTAGGCCGGACATCAATAAATTGATTTATAATTGAGTTTGTAAATAAATCCGCATAGAAGGTTCTATTGTTAGAAATAGATAGAAAAATAGTGTTTAGAATAAGAGTCATTATAGACCATAATTTTTGATATTAAAAGAAGAGGATTTCTACGAAAATCACCAACTTTTAGTTACACGCATGCTTTTTGAATCCGCTCTTATGTAACCACTCTTTTCGACGTAATCAAAAATTCCTATAAATACATGCACTCTGTGGACTGTCGAAATAGAGTGCATGGGGGGAGATTGCACCCAATACTGCGTTCGGTCTCGTCTCGTGGTGTCTCTACTTTTTGTGTGTTTTCTACGTTCGTAACCTCTCTGTGCGTGTGAGCAAGATCCTGATAACAACGGTATCAAGAGGGATCTGTTTTTGTTCGTGTTGGCAAATTGAGCTCTATTTTGATGTTCATTGTTCTCTATTTGCGATCCAATTCCGATTTCCAATTTCGGATTCCGATTCCTGTTCCCGTTTTCGTTTCGGTTTTCGTTGCGGTTGCCATTGCGGTTTCGGTTTCTATTTCTGTTCCAGTTCAAGAACCAGAACCTATGTTTACACCTACATTTACTCCTACGTTTACTCCTTCGGCTTACTTCAAGGCGTTGAGTAAGGCATAGAACTTAGGCATAACTAATGCATTACTTTAATACCTTTGGCACCCAAGGTTCCCTTGGCAACCCTTGGCAGCTATTGGCTATGCGTGAACCAATTTTAATGTATGAGTGGCAATAAGGACTTTTAGATTCACCAAGGTGGGAGGATTTGAACCCACAACCTCACCCACACAAGGGAAGTGTTTTACCACTACACTATCTCTTTGTGTTGTCACTCTACTTCTCTTTTCTTATATTTAACACAACTTTCATCTCTTTCTTACTTTTTCGATTCCCAAGAACAACCATTCCTTTTACATTTTAATTCAAAACAAAATCAAAATTTTTTTTTACATATCTAGCAAAAGGGTTTTGTCTCTACATCCTCATGGACCCTATGAACAACATGGAGGATTTCGGTGAATCACCTCTACCTGAGGTCACACTCAAGCAACAACTGGAGCTCCTACAACACGAATTACGAGGTGCTCAGAACGAGATCCGATAACATAACGAAATACTCAAAAGATGCAAACTGATGAAGGCAACCTTACGAGGGTGGTCAAAGCTATTGTCTCTGCCCAGTCAGATGGCATGCATTCCAAGATCACTGTTAAGAATTACCAATTTTTATAGTTTGATGGCCATAAGGATGGCCCTTTAATCCTTTCATGGCTTTCATAGTTTGATGATTTTTTTTTACTGATGAAAGCTATGTTGAAAGTGAAAAAGTCAAATTTGCCACTAACTATTTAGTAGGCAAAGCTCAACTCTGGTGGAATGTCCTGTGGCACAGTACTGAGCGTCCAACAATGTGGAAGGCTTTCCAAGAGAAAGTGAAGGATTCTTTTCTTCCTCCTCAATACCATTTGCATGTTCAACGTGCATGGACAACCCTTACATGGAAGGAGGGCGATACGGTTACTACTTATACGGAGCACTTCTAGCAAAATTTACTATTGGTTTGAATTCTTGAAGATGTATCAGAGGATAGCTTGCAACGGAAATAAGAAGATGGTTTGGAGGTGGGAATCCAAGCTAATCTTCACACCTTATGACCTACAACTCTCAATGAGGCTATATCTTTCACCTATGATGCAGAGAAAGAATTTCAATCCATAACCAAGTCACTTTGTCTACAACAACCATGTTAACGACCATTTTTCGCTAAACCAAATCTTCCCATGAAACATACTTTTAATGCCCCATCTTACCCTAGTTTTCCTCGTCCATCGCAATTCGATTACTCAATTGCACCTGTTGCTTCATCTCTCCAACCTACCAAACCACCTACCCTACAAACTTCAGTGATGGATGCCCAACAGAAGTGACCACGAATCACCTGCTGGAATTGTGGTAAAACTGGACATACAAAAACAAAGTGCCAATTGCAACCTCTTAACATGAAACCAACTGCAGCTCAATTACATAGCATGGAGGCCCACAATGAAGAAATTACACCTCTTTGGACAGAGGAATCATTGGAGAAGGACTTAATTACCTTGGGTAACGATATCTCTCTTCATTCTCTACTTTGCATGCAGGGTACTATAAACAACAAACTTTTTAAAATTCTACATGACGATGGTAGTTCACATGACTTTATTTCACATTTATTAGTACAAGAACTTAAATTTAAAATGTTTTCTTCTTTGTATAAAGTAAAAGCTGCGTTTCAAGGTAATCGTTATAATGTAACACGAGAAGTGCAAAATGTTACGATTAGCATAGGCCCATATGTTGATTCACGAACATTTTTAATTGCACCTTTGCAATCTTACGATGTTATACTAGGTATGCCTTTTCATCATCATTATAACCCACTACCATACACATACCTTTAACTTTGAATTTAAAGGTCAAATTATTACTTTGTCTGCACGACATGATTTCCAGCCATTTCCATTGATTAGTCATACTCAAGTAAAATGTGCATTTAGGAAAGGATTCAATTCATGCATTGTTTTTGTCAATGTCATCAATTATTATACTTATACACTTCCTGATGCACATAAACCTTTCATGACTACTTATAAGGATTGTTTTTATGTCTGAGTATCCCTCTAAATTACCACCATCTCGAGGATCTTTTGACCATAGCATAGACTTAGTCCCTGGTAGTTCTCCTCCTCATAAAGCACCTTATAGACATGGCCCACTACACCAAAAGGAAATAGAAAACCAAGTAAAAGACCTACTATAGAAAGGACTTATAAGGCCTAGTTCTTCCCCATTTGGAGCACCAGTTCTTTAAGTAGAGAAGAAGAATAAAACTAATCGAATGTGCATTGATTATAGAGCCCTTAACAAGATCACAATAAAGAATAGATACCCTATTCCTCGAATCGATGATCTTTTAGATAAATTATGAGGAGCTCGTGTCTTTAGTAAAATTGATCTAAAATAGGGATACCATCAAATTCGAATGATGCAAAGTGATATTTTTAAGACTCCATTTAGAACTCAAACAGGCCATTATGAATTTATGGTAATGCCCTTTGGACTTACTAATGCTGCTGATACATTTGCACGAATGATGAACAACATTTTTCTTGATTACCAAGCTTTTGTTCTTGTATTTTTCGACGATATACTTGTTTACAGTAAGAATGATACTGAGCATGAGATGCATCTTAAAACAGTTTTTCATTTACTACGAGAGAACACACTCTACGCTAATATTGAAAAGAGTTACTTCTTTCAATGTAAGCTAGAATATCTAGGACATATTATTTCAAGTGAAGGTGTGCATGTGGATCCAAAAAAAAAAGTTATAGTGGAATGGTCTTCACCACAATCAGTCAATGATGTTCGTTCTTTTCTTAGGTTGGCTAGTTTCTATCGGAAGATTGTTCGAAATTTTTCTTATTTAGCATTGCTCCTTACCTTGTTATTGAAAAAGAAAATAAAATTTGCATGGGGACTTACCCAACAACAATCCTTTGAAAAACTCAAAGATGCACTTTCACATGCACTTGTTTTACAATTACCTGATTTTTCACAACCCTTCACGTTGTTACTGATGCTAGTGGTTCAGGGATAGGTGCTATTTTAATGCAAAGTGATCATCCCATTGCATTTGAGAGTAGGAAGCTTAAGCCCTCAAAAAAGAGTTATAGTAAATATGATAAAGAATTGTTAGCAGTTGTGCATGCTTTGCGAATTTAGAAACACTATCTTATGGGCTCTGAGGTCTTGATCAAAACATATCAACAAGCTATTAAGCATTTATTAAATCAGCCCTTAATCTCTGATCGCCATCTTAAATGGGCATCATTCATTTGAAATTTCCAACCCATGATCCAATATCAACCTAGTAAAGATAATGTTGTAGCTGATGCTCTTACCCTATTTCCTTCACATTCTATTGTTTTGCATAATATTTCTGCCATCCAAATACATTCTTTTCAAGAAATGGTTTCCACTTATGCATCTGATTTGTATTTTTCACATGCATGGAATGACTTCAACAATGGTGCATCTTTATCTGATGAACATTATACATTTCATAATATTTTTATTTATTTTCAACATAGATTATGCATAACCCAAGCTTTTAAAGATTTTTTCATCAAAGAAATGCATGAACCATCTTACATGGGTCATAGAGGCATACAAAGCACCATTTCTGCCTGCAAAGATTTCTTCTTTTGGCCACACATGGAAAAAGATATTGCACATTATGTTTCTCAATGCATTGTATGCCAACGTGTAAAACATCATCATGGTAAACCATTTGGATTATTAATGCCACTTCCCATTCCGAACGAACCATGGGAACATATTTCTATGGATTTTATCACAGGTCTTCCCATCACTTCATCACATAATGATATGATTTGGACAATAGTTGATAGGTTTAGTAAATATGCATATTTCATTCCATGTAGGAAAACTTTGTCTGTACCTCAGATTGCAAAACTATTCATTAAATGCATTTTTCCACATCATGGATTTCCTAAAGTAATGTTATCTAATTGTGATGTTAGATTTTGTAATCATTTTTGGGTTTCCTTATTTCAACATTTTGGTTCTAAAATAGTTTTAGCTCTGCGTTTCATCTCGAAAGTAATGGACAAAGTCAAGCTACAAATAGTACTATTCTTGATTTATTGCATTGTTATTCATTAGATAGTCCCACTAACTAGGATGAAAAGTTGACATTGCTTCAATTTTCTTACAATAACACCACACACACCACTACTGGACCTGCACCCTTTGAAATTGTTTATGGTAAAAAGCTTCCCACTCCCATGTCACTCACCCAAACCGACATTCTGATGGCTGATTCTATTGCTCTAGATCACATTTCTATACTTCACGATGTTCACGAGCACATTAGGAAAAGTCAAGAGCGATACACACATAATTTCAATACTAAACGATTAGCCAAGGAATTCAAGGAACATGATCTTGTATGGTTGCATATCATTAAAAGACGTCTCAAAAATATTTTGTAGCATCCTAAAATTAAACTTGCACCACGCTATTATGGACCCTTTCGCATTATAGAAAAAATTAATGATAATTCATTTAGATTAGATATCCCATCTCATTGGAATATACATAACTCTTTTCATATTAGTTTACTTAAACCATTTAAAGGTACTTTACCACTCACTCCACTTCTTTATGACCCTCCTTTGATTGCATAACAATCTGAATGAAATCTTGGTTCTTGAGAAAATCATTGATCATGATGTCACTACTACATGCACAGGTACTCAATACCATTGATATTTGGTTGAGTACAAAAATCACTCTATTGAAGAATGTCAATGGATACATAAAACACAATTAGCGCCTCATTATGACCACTTAATTTCTGCATATTATACACAAACACATTAATGTAATTCCTCCATGAATATTTCCATGCATGTTTCTTTTAACATGGAACATGCTTATTTTCATTCAGTGATGAAACATGTGACTGGCCATCCATGTTTATTTTATTTTATCAACTAAGGTTATTGCTTTTTCAACTGAGGGGCATGTTATACATTATGGAATATGTTGAACAATGCATTGTTGGAGTGTTAATTTATTAATGTATTAATGTGTTTTTGGTGTTTTTGATATAGCAGATGAAGGTTCGTGAGGGCATGAAAGCGTGAAAGGGCGGACATTAATAATCCAACTTTATGGCGGACATCAATAAATCCGATTTATAATTAAGTTTGTAATTAAAGCAGTGTAGAAGGTTCTATTGTTAGAAATAGATAGAAAAATAGTGGTTAGAATAAGAGTCGTTGTAGACTGTAATTTTTGATATTCAAAGAGGAGGCTTTCTACGAAAGTCACCAACTTTTAGTTACACGCATGCTTTTTGAAGCCCCTCTCATGTAATCACTCTTTTTGATGTAATAAAAATTTTCTATAAATAGATGCACTCTGTGGACTGTCGAAATAGAGTGCATAGGGGGAGATTACACCCAATACTGCGTTCGGTCTCGTCTCTTGGTGTCTCTATTTTTTTGTGTTGGTAGGGCATGTTCAAGATTTGGATACATCAAAGAAGGTGTGGGAGTGCTTGGAGAGATTGTACTCAACCTCCACAAAAGCTAGAAAAATTCAGCTCAAGAATGAGCTAAATAATCTTAGGAAAAGCCCCTCTCAAGGTGCTAATGATTAAATATTAAAGGTTAAAGAGCTTGCGGATGCACTAGGGTCAATCGATTGTGCCTTAGATGATGATGATGATCTTGTCACCCACACCCTAAATGGACTTAGGGATGATGAAAATGTTAGACATGAATGCTCCACCCTAATGGAAGACTTGACATCAAGCCAAGAAGGTAGTTCACCTATGGGTGGACATTGAGGGGGGGTGTTATATATGCTCAATGCCTCACACTTATGTAGCACCACCATTGTTCCATAACACTCTATTTGTAAGGCCCCCATTACGAGGAGAAGCCATGTGAGAGTCTTGGACATTGGTAAGTTCCTGGGTTTGAGGTCAGATGAGGTCTAGTGTAGACCATAGATGGATAGTTAGGAAGGTTACTTCTAAGCCATTGGATTTGGGATTGATCCGATGTGTGGATGAACCTAAATCAAGGGCTAGAAACAAAAGTAGCTTTCTTAACTTGGGGAAGGGTCTATTTGATGTGGGCCATTGGATCTAGACTTGATCCTAAGTGTGGATTAAGCAAGATCAAGGGCTACAAACAAATGGTTGTTGATCCTATCTTTCTACCATTGGATTCACCTCATAGATCAATGGTGGAGATTATTTTGGGCATGGATCAAGCTACATCGACCCTAGAACATGGGTAGGCCGACTTAGGCTTGGAGGACCTTATAAGGATGGTCCCCTTCCCATGTAGGATCATCAGTTTGTGTGTTTGGAACCGTTAGGGTGTCCATCTTAGTACCCATTGTGTTGGCCTATAGACCTTCACCTAGCTTCTATCTAGATCACCATCTAAGCTCCATATAGGGAGTGCATGAGTGGATAGAACCATCTATATATTGTTTAGTGTTTCAATTCCATTGTATTAGAGTTATGAGTTTTAGTTGAATTGAGTTGAGTTCATCTTCTATTCATGAGTCCACTTTCCATTATAACCAAATATCTTGTGTTATTCCCATGAGTAGTGATATCTCTCTTTCTATCTAACCTTGATCTTATATGTGTGTTGTGGTAACCTCAACATGTCATTAGAGTTACACCACTAGCCCACCACTTATTCAATTCATTTTTCTTTTTCTTACAAGAAAATGGAGGGCTTTCACAACTTCAGTGTATGTAAGGGACTCTCTTCCTAATTTTGATCAACTAATCATTCTCATGGTGAAAGAGGAGATGAACTTTGGTGGTCATAATGCCAAGGATAGCCAAGGGCGATTGTTATATGCAGGTAGAGGAAGAGGAAGACACAACCGAGGTGCTACAAGAGGAAGAGGAAGATATCAAAGCAAAACCAAGGAGGTCAAGGAAAACAAGAAAATGTAGGTCAAAGAGGTGGAAGAGTCACAAATAGAGGAACAGGTGCAAGATTTGGTGGAAGAGGACAATCCACTTGAAATGGATGCTTTATGTGTGGTAAGCCCGATCATTTTGCAAATGAATGCTATCATGGAGCTCAAAGAAAAGGGAATCAAAGCAACAACAACAATTATAGAGGGAAGGTAATTATGCAAACACATCGTCCAGCCAAGGGAATGATTATTTACTTGCCATGAGGCATGCTGAAGATACAACTCAAGCTAGTGAAGATGTATGGTATGTAGACAGTGGATGTAGCAATCATATGTCATGTCGAAAGGATCTTTTTAGTAATTTGCATGTCCCAAAGCATCAAGGGCATGTGGAAACAGATGATAACTCAGAGAATACCATTCAACATGTGGGAGATATCAGTTTGGAAGGAAATCAAAGGGCAAAGTGCTTATAAGAGGTATATTTACATGTCCCTATTATTACCAAAACTTGATTTCAATAGGCCAAATGGTAGAAAAAGGCTATCAAGTTAGGTTCAATGAAAGATGATGTTTTTTTGAGGATCCAAGGGCAGGTTTCAAGCTCATAGAAAAAGGAAAAAAGCAAGGGAGAATGTTCACAATGGACATAAATCAACCACATTCAATGTATGTCACATATGGAGACAAGAGGATAGTAGATTTGGATCTATGGCACAAACGAATAGGTCACATCAACCTACAAAATTTCAAGGACATGCAAAGGAGGAGCTTGGCAAGAGGCCTACCAAATTTTACATAAAAAATGTTGCATGAAATCTGTGTAGCTTGCCAACAAGGAAAAAAATCAAGGCTACCCTTCAAGAAGAGTACCTATGTAAGTGCAAATATTTTAGACCTCATTCACACGGATGTTTGGGGTCCAACAAGAGAAGCATCCCTTACTGGAAATAGGTATATTCTAACCTTCATTGATGAATTTTCAAGAAAAGTGTGGTTGTATTTCATTAGAAACAAATCTGATGTGTTCCACTACTTCAACAAATTCAAAGCACAGGTGGAGAAGGAATCTGGAAAGTTTATCAAAGCTTTGAGATCCAATGGAGGGGGAGAGTACTTCTCCCATGGATTTTCTGAATTTTTGCAGGTCAATGTATCAAAAGACAATTTACATGCAGGTATACCCCTCAACTAAATGGGGTAGCAGAGAGAAAGAACAGACACATAGCAGATGTAGCAAGGTGTATGCTCAACAAAATGAATATGATGCGTTGTTATTGGGGAGAGGCTATATATATAGCCACATACATCATGAATAGATGTCCTACATCAGGTATACATCATCTAACCCCTGAGGAAGCATGAAGTGGAAGAAAACCTTGCATTTTACATTTTAGAATCTTTGGTTGTATATGCTATGTACCTATACATCAAGGGTTGAGGTCAAGTTAGAGGCAAAACCTGAAAGGTGTATTTTTTTGGGATATTTTATGAAACAAAAGGGGTATAAATGCTATAATCCCATCACCATGGAGCTGAAGGTAAGTAGGGATGTTGTCTTTGATGAGTTGACACCTTGATATGCATGCATGAGTCCATTGTAGGTTGAAGAGATAAGTGAGACAGATAAAGAGAATGATGATAGAGTTCAAGAAAGCATGGATTTAAGTGGTCCAAGCAACTCATGCAACACAAGGAAACCCTCACCATGGATTGTAAGGCTTAGAGAAAGAGAGACCAGCTCTGAAGAAATCAAAGTCAAAGGCAAAGAAAAGATTTGAGTTGAAGAAGGAAGCTATGTGGACGAGAGCATGTTGGAACATGAAGAGATAGAAGAAATTCAAACTCCAAGAGTGGAAAAAGAAAGAAAGAAGATGGCAACCACACCTAAAGGAAGTGAAAGAAGGTATTCAAGAGTAAGATATCCAGTACAAAGGTTAACATATGATAATTTGATTGCAAAGCATTATGCATACATGACTCAGGTAATCAAGGACAAAGAACCAACTAGTTATGAAGAAGCTAAGGATTGCAAGGAATGGCAAGAGGCAATGAAGGAAAAGCTCAAAGGACTTGGTGAGAACCATACTTGGAGCTTGGTACCAGCTCAAGAAGGCATGAAGGTGATAGGTAATAAGTGGGTTTACAAAATTGAAAGAATATCAGATGGTTCCATTGCTAGGTACAAAGCAAGGTTGGTGGTGAAAGCCTTCTCCCAAAGCTACGGGATAGATTATGATGAAACTTTCAGCCCTGTAGCCAAGATGCCAACAACTAGGACTTTGATTGCAGTGGCCACCTCAAGGAAATGGACCTTATACCAATTGGATGTGAAGAATGCCTTCCTCAATGGAGAGCTTGAAGAACTAGTTTACATGAGCCAACCTCAAGGATTTGCTAGTATGAGGTACCCAAATCATGTTTGCAAGCTAAGGAAAGCATTATATGGACTAAAGCAAGCCCCAAGGGCCTAGAATCAGAGGTTATTGGATTATTTATCAAGTTGTGGATACAAAGAAAGTGTTGCAGATCCATCACTTTACATGAAGAAGTAAGGAGACAAGACGGTATACATATGCATCTATGTGGATGGTTTGATCATCACAGGAAGTGATATTGCAGGTATTAAGGATATAAAATCAAAGCTAGGAAAGGATTTCAAGATATTTGATCTTGGAACACTAAAGTACTATTTGGGAGTAGAGGTAATCTATGCACACAATGGCGTCTTCTTGATTCAAAGAAAATACTTGTTGGATGTGCTATATAGGTTTGGTATGAGTGGTTATAAGCCACTTTTTTAGCCCATGGAGCCCAATACAAAGTTGGTTGCAGGTCAAGGAGAGGCTATACATGATATTACACTATATAGAAGCATAATTGGCTCATTAATTTATGCTACATTCACTAGACCTGATCTTGCATATGTAGTAGGTGTTCTCTCTCAATTTTTGCATGCAACTACTCATGATCATCTTATGGCAGCAAGAAAGGTGTTTAGATACATCAAGCACACCATCAACCAAGGTCTATTTTACTCATATGATATTGATCTAAGTGTGAAAGGATATAGTGATGCTGATTGGACAGGTAGCAAGGATGATTGAAGGAGTACATCGGGTTATGTTTTCATGATAGGTACAAAAGTGATCTCTTGGAGCTCTAAGAAGCAACCCACTATTGCTCTTTCATCCATAGAGGATGAGTACATAGGTTTAGCATTGGCTACATGTGAGCTACTATGGCTTAAGAAGCTACTTAAGGGCTTGGAAGTAGAAGTGGAGGAGTTTCCCCTTTATGGAGACAACATTTCAAGCATCTACCTAGCTAACTATCCCATGTTTCATGCAAGGAGCAAGCACATAGAGGTTCATTACCACTTCGTTAGAGAAAAGGTGATACAAAGCTTGGAGGATTCAAGGAAGCTATCAACATAAGAGACATAGTCTGAAGCAACAAAATGAAAAGACTTGAGCTTGAGGGGGAGTGTTGAAAGTTTTTCAAGCTCAAGAGTGTGGGAACATGCCCTAAATTGAACCTTCCACATCAGCCACAATCAAACGAGGCTGATTTCCATGAGTTCGAGGCATCAAATCATGCCCGTAATGGAAAGAAGTTGATTAGAGAAGATTTAGCTCACCTCTTAATGTGATTGGACCTCACTTTTGACATGTATATGCTTTTGATTGCTTAAAGAGGTTAGTATGTGGTATCTAAAACCTCTAATGAGTTGTATTATGACTTAGAGTTGTGGAAATACATGCCCAAGCTGCCCCCTTGCTTAAGCACACCCCCTACTAGCTATTCTCTGCATATTCTGCAGAAATTTCACTTTTACACACTCTATCTAGCTAGATGATTTTGGGAGGCACCCCGGTATTGTAATTGTTGTTTCTCCTTCATCCAGAATCTATTTTCAATGATTTTTGTCTTGTTGGGAAGCTTATAAGTTCTACTTTGAGTGATATAAGTCTCTCGTTTACTACTTGCACATATGTAGAGAAATGCCGAGAACAGTGTCTGTCTAGTTAGCTCATACTCTATGAAGAGATCACATTATTTGTTTTGTTGCAGCTGGTTGAGGCATCATCCAGTGTCCAAATGGACGGCTTTTACTCTCATTTGAAAGCTCTTAAAGTCTAGTTTAAGCTTGCAAATTGTCATTTTCAGTCTTTGCATATACACAGAGAAACTTAGAAATTACAGAGCCTATGTCTGAAAAATTTCAGGATCCTAGGAGGGTTCATTTGCTTTTGTTGTGCACATAGGAGTGTTTATCCTCCAATAGTCTCTCGCTGTAGCAACATGAAAATGTTGTTGTGTAGAAAATGACAATACACTCTGCCCAAAAAAATGAGTACATGTAACATGTACTCTAGTGGTTGCCAATTTAGGGTTTAGATGACCGACAACCAAAACATGATTTGATAAAGCAAAACACAATGATGAACATAAAAGAGATATGTAAGAGTAGAACGAACCATGAAACGTGTACACATATCTAATTATATATACTAATTTTAATCTTAAAATCCTAATTTCTTATATATTTAATTATACATAGCATATTTCATTATATATACTAATGTGAAACCTAAAATATTTTTTTTTTGTATATAGTTGATTATATATCTTAATATTAAATATAAAATCCTATGTTTTATATATTTAACTATATATTTATTTTAATTAAAGACCATAATTTCTTATATATTTTATTATAGATAGTACATTTGATTATATATTCAAATTTCTATATTAATATTAAGCCTAAAATCCTATTTTTATCTATTTAATTATATATATTTAATTTAATTCAAAAATCCTACTCCTAAACACCTAGGCATAAAGCATGTATATGTGTGTATGTGTGTATGTATATGTGATGTGTGTATGTGCATGTATGCATGCTTATATATATATGTATGTGTATATGTGTGTATGTGTATATGTGTGTATGCATATGTGTATGTATTTAAAAATCATAACACCTTAATCGTAAAGAAATACACCTAAAACATGCATATGTGTGTATGCACACACACACACACACATATATATATATATATATATATATATATATATATATATATATATATATATATATATATATATATATATATATATATATATATATATATATATATATATATATATATATATATATATATATATATATATATATATATATATATATATATATATATATATATATATGTGTGTGTGTGTGTGTGTGTGTGTGTGTGTATGTAAAAGCCAAAAACCCTAATCCTAAAGACCTAAACCTAAAACATGTATATGTATGTATGTGTGTATGCATGTGTATATATGTGTATGTGTATATGTGTGTATATATGTATATGTGTATATGTATATGTGTATATGTATAAATGTGTGTATGCATATGTGTATGTATTTAAAAACCATAAAACCCTAATCCTAAAGACCTAGACCTAGAACATGTATATGTGTGTATATGTGTATGCATGTGTATATATATATGTGTATATGTATATGTGTGTATATGTGTATATGTGTGTATATGTGTATATGTGTGTATGCATGTGAAAACGAAAAACCCTAATCCTAAAGACCTAAACCTTAAACATGTATATGTATGTATGTGTATATGCATGTGTATATATGTGTATGTGTATATGTGTGTATATATGTGTATATGTATATGTGTATATGTATATGTGTATATTAATATTAAACTAAAACCCTAGTTTTTAATATTTGATTATATATATTTATTTTAATTCAAAAACCCTAATTTCATATATACCTAATTAAACATAGTACATTTTATTATATGCTCTATTTTTTTTCCTAATTTTCATTTGATTATATATATTAATATTAAACCTAAAACCCTATTTTTATATATTTAAGTATATATTCAAAAACCCTAATTTCTTATATATTTAATTATACATCGTACATTTTATTATATATTCTATTTTTTTCCTAATTTTTATTTGATTATATATAAAACTAAAAATCTATTTTTATATATTTACATATATCTATTTATTTTTATTTAAAAAACGTAATTTCATATATATTTAATTATATATAATACATTTTATTATATATTCTATTTTTTCCTAATTTTTATTTGATTATATACATTAATATTAAACCTCAAAACCTATCTTTTATATATTTAATTATACATATTTATTTTAGTTCAAAAACCCTAATTTGTTATATATTTAATTTTACATAGTACATTTTATTATATATTCTAATTTTTTTCCTAATTTGTATTTGATTATATATGTTAATATTATACCTAAAACCCTATTTTTCATATATTTAAGTATATATATTTATTTTAATTCAGAAACCCTAAACCCTATTTTTTAAAACCTAAAGTATGTGCATGTATGCATGTGTATATATACATGAATGTGTATATGTGTGTATGCATATGTGTATATACGTATGTCTAGGTATGTAAAAACCCTAAAACCCTAATCCTAAAGCCATAGACCTAAAACATGTATATGTGTGTATGCATGTGTATATATATGTGTATGTTTACATGTATTATGTGTGTATATATGTATATGTGTATATTTCTATCTACATGTGTGTATGTATGTAAAAACCAAAAACCCTAATCCTAAAGACTTAGACCTAAAACATGTATATGTGTTTATATGTGTCTATGTGTATGCATGTATATATATATATATATGTGTATGTGTATATGTGTGTATGCATGTGTATGTGTATATGCATGTGTATGTGTATGTGTGTATGCCTATGTGTATGTATGTAAAAAACCTAAAACCCTAATCCTAAAGACCTAGACCTAAAACATGTATATGTGTGTATGCATGTGTATGTATATGTGTATGTGTATATGTATTATGTGTGTATATGTGTATATGTGTGTGTGCATGTATGTAAAATGCAAACACCCTAGTCCTAAAGACTTAGACCTAAAACATGTATATGCATGTGTATATATATGTGTATGTGTATATGTGTGTATGCATATGTGTGTATGTATGTAAAGACCCTAAAACCATAATCCTAAAGACCTACACCTAACACACACACACACACACATACACACACACACACACACACACATATATATATATATATATATATATATATATATATATATATATATATATATATATATATATATATATATATATATATATATATATATATATATATATATATATATATATATATATATATATATATATATATATATATATATATATATATATATATATATATATATATGTGTGTGTGTGTGTGTGTGTGTGTACGTATGCATGTACGTGTGTTGAGCCCATAAAAGTCATATTGGTCAAAGTCAACTGCAGTCAAGGTCAACCACAATCAAAGACAAAAGGTCAAAGTCAAACTAGTCAAAGTCAACAAGGTCAAAGTCAACTGGTGCAAAGTCAAAATGCTAAGGTGCAGGTGTTGAAGTGCATAGGTGGTGCCCAATTAATTGTCCACAAAGGGTAAATTGGAGAAAGTGAGTTGCAAGTTGCAGAGGTATTTCTCTAATTTCCCTAAGATTCAAAGTATTTTTAAAGTGTTTTGGAAGGTTCAGGTGAATCCTCCCTTATGTACACATTTGAAGAGTTAAAAGGAAAATGTGAAGGTATGTGAAGTGGCAGTGTACACAGAAGTGAAAGTATGGCCCCCCAATTAAAATTTTTGGTTTTAGTTTAAAGTCACTATAGGACAAAACAGGGAGTCGTTGGCTACCATTTGTGAAGACAATCTTGGGACATCAAAGTGACCACCAAGATACTCTTGCAGTTAGGAGCGTACATGAATCAACACACTCAAATCACGGCAAGGACTATTCTTGGACAATCCTAAGTGTAAGCAAGAGTGAGCATAGTCTAAAGGAAGCAAGAGAGAGAAGTGCAAGAGACACACAGTGTGCGACGTAGAGAAGTGAAGTGCAAGGTGTGCATAAAGAGTGACCAAGGAAGTGTGCAGAGGAGTGCTAAGCTTGTCCCCCAAGGATCCCAAGGTCTTACTGAAGTGTGTGCACGCCGATAGAAGGTATCCATCCCTTCCCCTTAGTGGAAGCTTGGTGCAAGGTGTGCACAAGAGCAGGCTTGTAGAAGGTGGATGTTTGGTGCAGAGGAGGCCGGCATCAACAAGTCCCTTGGGTATTTGGTATTTTGTAATTGAGCACTCTGTGGGATTTTGCACAGAAGCATTGGTTGTATTGTGCTTCAATCTTGTATTTGTCTTACTCTAATCAATCGATAGAGGCTTCCAGTGTGTATTTTCTCTTCTAGTCTTCCCCTTTTCTCCTACATACACTCAAATCCCTTCTTGTCTAAGAATCCCCCAACAAAATTTGGCACGCCCAGTGGGACTTCCAAGGAGATTTGAGCATAGGAGAAGATATATTGCAGTTGGAGAGCAATATTCCAGTGTTGACAGTATTATGTCAGTGGACTAAGAGGTACATATTCTTATCAATGATCTCATATTAAGAGGACTATGAACAGCCCATGACCGCAACCCGGTCCCAAACATTGAGGGTCACCTGCAAGCAAACAAGAAGGAAGGCTGTTAGAAGATCATCTAGTCCACTTTCATCAACTTCATCACTAAGGAGCATGGCTGGTCAGGTAGACTTGGAAACCTTACTATCAAGATTAAATATAAAATTTCCTTCTTTCAAAGGCCTAGCTCAGGAAGATCCTGACGAGCATATTAGAAGGTTTTTGGCACTATGCAAAACTAGAGGCTTAATGGGTAGGGAGATTGCCTTTTTGATACTCTTCCCTGTCACATTAGAAGGCTTAGCAGATAAATGGTTCAGGCAGTTTGCTGAGCCATTTTACAACTTGGGACCTAATGAAAGATGCATTCAAAAATCAATTTCAGCATGGAAATAGTGCAAAGATCATCATAGAGGAATTAGAGAATTTGAGATTGGGTCCATGTGAAAAGCTCCGAGAGTTTGTGACTAGGGCCAAGGCACTAATGGCTAAATTACCCGACCCACCACGTGATTTTTTTGTTAAGAAATGGTTAGCTAAGCCACTTCTAGTGGCCACCCAATGCAAAATCAAGGAATTAGTGTTGCCTACAGCCTCCATAGAGGAATTCATCAACACAGCTACACGACTGGAGTAGATAAGGCAACAGTATGGAGCAACTTCTTCTCAACTACCATATTCCATAGAAATGGAGGATCCAGTAATCCAGCTAAGGAAGGAGCTGGAGGGCTTAAAAAGGAATAAGCCCCACAAAGAGGAGGAGAATGCTGTTACTCAGTTGAGAAGGGAGATTGAAGCATTAAAACTCCAAAAGGAGGAGGAGGCCCAAGCAAAGGAATTGGCCCAACTGCGACATGAGCTGTAGGAACTCAAAGGGGGTGGCATCAAGAGTGGACTTTGGTGTTCCATGTGCAGCAAGCAAGGTCATATAGTAAGTGAATGTCCTCTGTTGAGTGTGACTTGCCAATTATGCAGGAAAGCTGGTTATGAGGCCCAGGAATGCCAATCAAGGGGAATACCTGCAACAATATATTGGACACAAGGAGGACCCCTACCGCCAGCAAATGTAATGGCGGTTGCACCCAATCAAGGTAACAGTTACAACCCTAGACAGAGGAATAACTTTGCAAATGGGCCTAGAAGGCCAATCATTTGTTTCAGATGTGGAGAATGTGGGCACTATCAAAGTAGGTGCACTCTCCCAAAAAATGCCCCTCCTTGCAGGAACTACCCAGAGGCCAAAGACCACTATACTAATTGTTGTCCTAAGAACCAAGCATCTTCATCCTGGCCCCATATTCAAATGATTTCTGTACACAAAGAAGAAATGTTAGATCAGGTCAATAAGCCATCACCATCTAGCAGGGTGGTGCAATTAGAAGAAATAGAATCTTTTACAATGCAGACAAGAAGCAAGGGGAAGGCTCAAGTGGAAATAGGTCAAGAATCAATGATTAATGGATTAAACAAAGACAAAGGTGTGTCTGAGAACAAAGCCACCACATGTGTAGACACAAGGCAAAAAGAAAATTTCATAGGTACCAGTGATGCCATTGGACATGCATTCAACAGGGCTCATGAGGAGTTTGATAAGTCAAATGGAGCCCATGCTTTTAAGTAATCAGAAGCTTCTAGACTACTCAAGTCCATGAAAAAGGAGGTCAGTATTTTTGAATTAATAACGCTGGATGGGAAATTCAGGTCAGAACTCTTGCAGATAGTTGATGAAATGTCCACAACAAGTTTAGTAGCAAAGGCTGCTGTTATGCCTAAAGATAAAAGTGTAGGGGAAGCACCCCTCACAGATTACAAGAGCCCTCGGCTAACAGTCTCTATCAAAGGACATGAGTTTCAAGGAGTTATTGTGGATGTTGGTTCTGGCATTAACTTGATGCCTGAATATACCATGAAAAAGATTGGACTATACCCTTCACGACCTGCCAACTTCACTATAACAATGTGTTGCTCTAGCACAATGGTAAGTACCACGTTAAGAAGCTTCACCTCCTTAATGTCAATCCGTGGGAGAGGTAGGAGTGATATGAAGATCGTGAATGTGAGATGATGTGAGAGTGAAGGTGAGAAACACAAAGATGCACACACACATACACACACACAATGAAGAGACAAGCAAGACACAATGGAAGGTGAGAAATTAGCTCTATTACTCAAGAATGCTCTTACAAGCTCACACTAGCTCTAAGCTCACACTAACCAAAATGAACCAACCTCAAAAATGAGCTCTCTAGCTCTTTTTATAGTTTCTAGACTAGTTTTGACCGGTTTCACATCTAGTGACCAGCCTAGTTAAAAAATAGGTTCTAGATGCTATTTGGAAGGGTAAACGAAGTCTAAAAATAACGAAAATTGGTACGTGCATTCTACCTAAGCTCCTCAAGCTCGAGGACTCCTCGGCTTGCACAAAATGGAGCTATGAATTACAAAATGGGGTTTTCTATGATACATATGTTACAATTAGTGATAATAATCACTGTTGAATGTTTGAAGAAATAATAAGAAACATATTTGTTTGGAAAATTGATCCGATTGGCTCCCTGCTTCGTCTTTACATGCTTCCGTGGCGTCTGTGCCTCTGGCTGCTTCCAACACCCCCCTCCCTCTCGCTTCTGTCGTCCCTGACAGAACCTTGTTGTGAGGTCTGCCGGATATAGTTCTGTAGGAGGTCTTGAGCGAGGGTGTGCTCTGAGATACGAATGCCTCGGGCCAGATCAGCCTCGAGTTTCTCCCAGTCAATAGGTTGCGGCTCGTCTGGTGGTGGGAGCTGATAATGTGTGGAGTACACCATTCTTTCACAGGCGAATAATTGCAATAAATGTGTGGGCCTGCTTATAAATACCTCTGAATGGTACTCCCAAAAGCCGGTGGTGAACATTTCTTCGAATGTCTGCTTGTAGCATGCCGGCAAGTATTTGATTCTGCAGTGCCAGGCATAACACACCCGTAGCGATAGCGTTGTGCTCATATCATAGACTAAATCAAAGTTGCCATGCTCAAAGCCCGGGGTGTTTACATGGGGGGCCTTGACACGTCGGAAGACTTTAAAGATCATTTGCATCATGTCAAAGATTTTGACAGTCATGTGCGCGGCAATATCATCCATATGCTTTAACCTAGGGAGCCAGTGGCGGATCGTCGCCATCATGTAGCCTACTGTTGGTAACTCGATTGGTGGCTTGAAATAGGGATAATTCAACCAGTCTTGGCACTGCTTATTGTTTTGTACTTTAATAGCGAATGCAGTCCAAGAGCGGCGTCGTGGTACTGGTCCCCAGCACGGGTTAAATTTTAAGTGCAGCGGCACTTTCACCCACGTGCTCATCATCTCTGGATAGTTTTGCAATAAATCTTTGCGCCAATCTGGTTGAAGGATTTCACCTCTCTGCGCCCTTGGTGGCAAGTCCTCTGGCTCGAATTGAGTGGCATGCGTTGGTTTCAGACCTGTTTCTTTCTCTATGGCTAATTGGTATTCGGCCATTAACATGAAGTACGGTTTATATTGGAGCTCATGCCCAGATATGTATCGTCGCGGGGCCAAATGAGCAAAGAATGGTGATTGTAAAATTTTCTCTTCAATCATGGCCATGGCATGTAGTTGTGCCTCTACTCTGGCCGAATGTGTCGTTCCGAGTTCTTCAACTGTCTTCATCCACGCGGGGGTAGGTAATTCATAGGTCATCTGGCCTTCGGCCGTGACACGTCCGCCTGGGATGGGTATCGGCTCGTATGCCTCTTCAAATGTCTCCTCCACCGGGATAGTGACGGTTTCTTCCTCAGCTGGTAGCTCAGGTGGGGAGTCTGGCCTTGGTGGTGCTTCATAGATTGCAATTCTAGATTCAAGATTTGTTACCTGGGCCCGGAATGCGTTGAGCTCCTCTAAAATTTCAGGGGTAGGGTCCACAGGTGCTGGTAATTCTGCCGCTACTTGTACTTGTTGTGTTGCCGGTTCTCTGAGCTGTAGGAGCTTGTGATCTTCCTTTAACTTTTGATGTTCTTTGTTCATACGATCATAGTCCTCGAGCAATCGAACATGGTCATCTAGCAACATCCTCATCGATTCGGATGGGATTGCCTTGAATCTGCTCGGACTTAAGGGTTGTTCTGGATGGTCCAATGCCGCTTCCAGATTCTCTCTATTCTGCTCTTGGAGTCTCTGGTTCTCCTCTTTTGCTGCGGCTAAGTGTCTTCTTAGTAAGCCCATATTTCTAGTAAGCGTTGCATTTCTAATCGTTTGGGCTCGAAGTAGGTTGTCCAAATCCGCGGTGGCTTCTTTTGTTTTCTCCTCACTTTCTAGTTCTAATTTGTGATAGGCCTCTCGTAAATCTTGGTATCGGCTGTTCAGTGAGGCATTCTCAATTGATAATGAATTAAGCTGCGTTTGTAGTTCATTCGTCGTTCTCTGCAGCTGTTGATAGTTGTTGCCAAGTGATGCAAACTCATCGTGGACTTGTGTCATGCACGTGAACATGTGTTGAAATGCAGTGTCTATAGTGGGCGATAGTAGTAATGAAGTGCTAAATGAGGATGCAGTGGAAGTAGATGCAGCGGGAATGGGAAATGGGGTTGGGACGGTGGATGCAGTGGTGATTGTGGAAAATTGTGATGTGTCTAAAAATGTTTGTGCCGGGAGTGAAGTGAGTGGTGGTGCCGTGGGTGGTGAGATGTCCATGTCACTAGACGTGTTTAGTGTTGTGACTGTGAAAAGTGGTGTGATTGTGGGTGGTTGTGTAGGTGTGAATACGGGATTTACAAATGTCGAATAATTTACAGGGGGGATGGCTGGAGCAGCTTGGTGAAAAGGGGAAATAGGGGTTATGGTGGGTTGGGGAGGTGAAACTGGTGAGAAGGTTAGTGGGGTTAGAAAGGGGAATGGGGGTCTTAGAGGTGGGGGAAACGCTGGGAAGGATGAAGGGGTGAAGGGGTTAACATGTAGATGCGGAGGATTGGGTGTGGGCATGGTGGTATGAATGGGCAGGGCAAAGGGTGTGGCTATGTTGCCTTGTACTGGTGTGGATGTGGGGGAAGTAGGTGGGTGTGCGGGGGATACAGGATGGGTTGGTGAAAGATGAGGTGAGAGAGGGGTAGAAGGTGTGGATGTTATTTCGAGGATAGTGGTGGTATGTACAACGGTAGTACGTGGTGGGGAATCTACAAGGATGGGTTCTGCGGTCAATGAACTTTCGGGGACGAGGCGTGCCTCCCTGACTTGTGCTGAAGACTGAGCTCCTGTTGGTACGCGAATATACTCTCCGGGCTTTGAAAGTAGTCGCACTCGGCGGGGGTCAAACTGTGGTAGTTGCTTTCTTTGTAAATACCTGAGTGCTTCATGGGAGCCTACTGATTTGACTAACTCTCTGAACCCTCTGATGTATGCATCTTTGAATCCTCCGGAGATGAGTTCCTGTTCAATTAATGCCTGGCTCTCCTCTTCAGTTAACTTCTTCCGTGCCCAGACTTTCTCCATGGTACGATATAATTTTTTGATGGCCAGCGTGTAAGCTGCGGCTTCGAAAGTCTCATCTTCATATGTGCTGGTGTCGCCGTGTGTGTCGGTTTGTTGGCCTTGGCCCTCTGTCTGTCCGTCATGTGAGCCCTGGCTGGCTTCATCGTCGCCTTCATCGTCGTCTGTTTCGGTTCTTTCTTCTTCAGAGCTCGACACAGCTTGTCCCTGTGGCAGATCTCGTGGTGTGGTAGGGTAGCTGGGGCGTTCATATTCCTGGGAGAACAGCTGTGCTTCTGAATACTGGAATTCGTTTGAGAATGCATCAGGCATCTCAAAATCAAATGTTGTGTTTATGGGTTCTGCCTCCATGTGTGGTATTGGAAAAGAAAAAGCCTCCGCACCAATAGTGGTGGGAGCTTCTGCGGTTGTAGTGGTGGGTTCTGTGGCGGCAGCTGCCTGAGGTGCAGCGGTACTAGTGGTGCCCTCCGTAACCACTCGTCTAGACAACCTTATGCGAATAGGTTGTACTGTGGGAGCAGCTTCTGTCTGTGGTCGCTCTGGAGAGGGTTGTGGTGATGGCGACTCTGGCACTTGAAGGCAAGGAATGGTGCCTCTCATGCGCTTACCTGCCCGTGTTCTACTGGGTTTTCTGGCTTTCTTCGTCGTTCCTTTGAATGCCTTCAGTTCTTCGCGTGTTAATGCACGCTCGATTGGCAAGTCATAAGCCAAACACATATACACAATTCTAGTGAGTGCACAACATCCATTAAGCACTTTTTTGCGTTCCCATCTGTGTTGTGCCAGATACATTTGATCTATGATCCAGCTTGCCAGATCAACAGTTTGAGGTCCCGTGCATGCCAAATACAATCCGAACCAGATTCGTTTATGGGGCATGGTAAATCTGTCCTGAGCTGGGAATGCGAAATGTTGCATGCATATCCTTAGTGGCTTTGACAGCTCAGGTGTAATTGCCGAAATCTCCTCCCACTTCGTGACATCCCCACGTTTCATCGGTTCTGGAATTAATCTCTCTCGATCTGTGGGTGTGTGGGTGCCATGAATTTTGATGGCCGCTCTGATTAAATCCTTTGAGAGGTAAAACCTTTTGTAAGGTGGATCATCCACTAAAGAGGGCAAAATAAAAGTTCCTGGGATGTCCTTATTCTCTGAGGCCAGCAAAGTAGTGATTAAGTAATAGCACCTGTAAAAATCTGGTTTGGGCAGAGGATCACTGAAATACTCTGTGAAGCCTGCTCTGGCCCAAACGTGAGTTAAATCCTGGGTGCTCTGTAGGGCTTCGAACTCTCTGGAAAAGAACTGGTATTTTCCCCACGTGCGGTCATCAAATGTCAGAGAGGATTCAAATATAAAGTCCGCGTCCGCAAGGGGTCCTGCAAGTCCCTGAAACCAATGAGAGTTCCGGTGTATCTTTTCGGTGTAGCCCATAGGTGGGTTATCGATAGGCATGGGCCCTGGAAACCCTTGGAATTCCGACGGTGGAGCAGTCGGGTGGGATTCTGCTCGTAGCACGTCGAGGGGCACAGCCGCTACACTGGGGCCTACTCCTGATGTTCCTTCGTCGGTTTGCATGGTGACGGATGCGCTAATTGAGAAAGATCTGCTACAAAAGATTAACACATTAGCATGGAAATTAATTATGATCCCATTAAAGTGAGACCGCAATCCCTTTCCATAACTGATGCGTAACCCGTGTAGCCAAGTGATGTGATGTGATGCATGCAATGCTTTTTGTAGCACTAGTGCAGGTCTCTAGACACCTACGTGTTTCAGATCATGCATACAATTCTTGATGAGACGAGATTACGAGTGATGTGTGATGATGGTGGGTGAATTATTACAAGGTTTAAAGGTTAGTGATTTAGTACAAGGCTGTATGTTAGTCGGGGGGTAGTTAATCAAAGGGTTAGGGGAAGACGGTTGGACACGCTTCGGTATCCATTTCCTAAGGATCTTGGAGTGGGTGGTGGGTTTCTGCTGAGGGGCAAAGGGTGGTGTCGGGTGTGGTGGTATCGGGGGATGAAACGAGTTGTGGGGGTTATATATTACATGGCTTATGGGTTGAGCTATGATACATGGTTTGGGTACCCAAATCTGCGTGGGCGTGGGTCTATGGGTAAGGTACTTCTTGGCGATCCACATTTGTCGAATGCTCGGACCTGTAGGAGAAGGTCGAGGGGATGGTGGATACTGATTCTGTTTCTGCCTTGCCTTTTTCTTGTCGATCTCTGCCTGGTTGGAGTTCTTCGGTGCTTTTTGTCCTTTTGGCACCCATATTTGTCTGGTGCCGCTTCCTTTCGGTGGCCTAAACTGCTTTCCTTGTTGTTTCCTCTGATACTGCAGTCGGTCTGGGTTCCTTCATCGTGGTTGACTCTGTTGTTGCTGGGGTTGAGAGGTCGGATGGACGCTCTGCTTTGGAAAAGAAGGGAGATCCAACACTTGCGTGACCTGCCCATTAGGAAGTGATGCCTTATTTGACTTTAATCTAGGCCAGTCCGCAACAAGTTTGGAAGGATGAGCACCGCAGGGTGTCGTGCTCATTTGTCCGCTGATGCAACCCACCTGACCGCTAATTGTGCCCATCTGCCCGCTGATTGTGTCCATCTGCCCTTGCAGTTGGGTAACTGTCTCTTCTAGTTTGCAGGAAGTCCCAGGGAAGATCTTCTGTCGTCCTTCTGATTGACAACTGTCTATAACTAAGCCCGAGTGGGTTGGTGTAGAGGTAACGTGACTGGTCTGCTTAGAGATCTTCCGGTCTTCCGTCGCATGTATTTCATAGGGTCTAGGGTCACAACCGTCAAGCAGAATGCCGTTAGGGAAGTCAAGCGGTATCACTCGCTTCTGCTCTAAGGTTCCAATCTGTAAGGAGCCTTGTCTAAGATTTAGGTCCACTGAGTGATTGTATAGCCAATCTTGGCCAAGGATTAGGGGTTCTATCAGGTCATCATCATGGCACACTAGTAGCTTCGCTGTCATGGTCACATCCTTAATGAGGATAGGAAGGTCCACCTCACCCATGCAAGGGGTTTCCATGCCTCCTAGGCCTATGAGGTATGCCTCAATTGGCCGCATTTCTATTCCTGAATCCTTATAGTGGGACCATCTAATCGCACTAGTCGCAGCACCTGAGTCAATTAAAGCCCTGAGTTCTTGGCAAGGATTGCCGTGCGCTAGCCTTACTGTAATGAATGGTCTCCTGTCCACTATGCTAGGATGAGTGGTTGACTTTACTTGACACATGGCCATGGGATATCTGGGTGATGTTTCCAGATGGTTATAATGTTCTCTCCCTAGTCCTTGTCTTCTTAGCTTCATGCGCTTAATGCGTTCTATGGCTTCTGCCTGAGCTTCAGCTCGTATTCTATTTTCTTCCTCCTTACGCTTCTTTGCCACTGTGAGTCGTCTAAGCATATCCTCAGTAAGAGGTTCCTGATATAGCTTGACTCTACAGCCACTAATGTAATTAGGCATTATATCTCCTTCTAAGGTGGCTAACTGTACTGCTCCACTAGTCGAAGGTCTGTTAATGATCATAGGTCCATAACCTCGCTTTTCTAACTTCCGCGCGTGCTGTTTCAGCGTATATACTAGAACTAAATCTCCTTCTTTTAGGCCTTTATCTTTCACATGTGCATCAAAATATGCTTTCTGTCGCTTCTTCGCTGCATATATTCCTGCTGCTGCCGTCAGCCTGGTTTCACCTAATCGTTCCAAGTCCATTATTCTTGCTGATAATTCATGGCCGGTCCACTGATGTTCTTGTGCAACCTTAAGTGTCGGTATCAAGAAGTCCAAAGGAAGCACTGCATTCTGACCAAAAACCATCTGAAAGGGAGTTGCATTGAGTACGGTCTTGTAGGCCACTCGATATGCCCAAATAGCGTGGTGTAGCTGTTTGTCCCAATCTGAACGTTTGTTGTTCACGAGTTTCGTCAGTACAGTACACAGTATTTTGTTAGTGCTTTCAGCCTGACCATTGGCCTGAGGATGATATGGTGCAGATTTCTTGTGAATCACCATAAAATCCTGTAACAAATATTCAATGACTTGGTTTAGAAAGTGAGTACCTCGATCGCTCACTAACTCTATAGGCAATCCATATCTTGTAAAGACATTTTCAAATAAGAATTTTGCAGTCATGTGAGCATCATTCCTTTTTGTGGCTTTTGCCTCTACCCATTTCGTAAGATAATCTGTGGCAACAATAATGTATTCCGCATGTGTACCTTTTGTAGGGGGGTTGATGGGTCCTACAAAGTCTATACCCCACTTTGAAAATGCACGTCCGCCCATCATGGGTTTAAATGGCATTTCATCTCTGCGAGTAGGAAACTGAGTTCTTTGGCACACGTCACATCTCTTTACATAGGTATGTGCATCCATGTGAAGAGTGGGCCACCATAATCCTGCAAAGAGGATGGCTTTGACTATTCTATCTGGTCCAAAATGACCTCCTGCAACACCTTGGTGTGCAGTCTCTAGTATGCTCAGATAATCACTCTCATGAACACATTGTCTTAGATATCCATCTCGTCCTCTTTTGTATAAATTATCGCCAATAAGTGAGTAGTCGTGAGCTTCCTGCTCTAGACTACGTTGTCGAGCTAAGGTCATGCCTTGAGGGAATGTGTTCGTCCTCAAGTATGTCACTAAAGGTTCACTCCAGTCTGGTGTGAGAGACACGTGATATAGTGTCGCATGCTCTACTGGTGGTCTTTCACAACAAACATGGCATTCCTTACACAACTTGTAGACATCTGCTTCCATCGTAGGCCAGTATACTCCTAATCTATGCAGAGTCTGTAATGTTCGATGTTTTGAATGGTGTTGCTTTAGTGCACCTATGTGTGCTAATTGCAACCAATTCGCATGTTCTGATTCATCTACACAACAAGCAAGAATCTTTTGATTATCCTGTTTATATATGCTTCCTGCCATTATTTGATATCTCTGAGATTTGGTAATCTCTCCTTCTTTGATCTTTATCCTAGGATTCTTGGGTCCATATGTGAGAATAGGGACTATTGGTTTAACCCATTCTGGTGCTATCTCAAGGTTAAACAAGTATGCATCTGGTAATTCATCCGCTACTCCTTGAGGAGCTTCTCCTGAGGTTAATCTTGAAAGGTGGTCAGCTCTAAGGTGTGTCTTTCCTTTCCTAACTACCACCTCAAAATCATACTCCATGAGTAATAGAAACCAACGTATCAATCGTCCTGTGTTACATGGTTTGTTGACTAAGTATAATAGGGCTTGATGATCTGTAAAGAACTTGAATTTGTTGGCCAACAAGTAGTGCCTAAACTTCTTTACTGCGTAGATCATCCCTAATCCTTCTCGTTCTGTCGTGGTGTAATTTCTTTCTGCCGCGTTCAATTGTCTGCTAGCGTAGGCTATGGGGAGATCTATGTTACCTTCATTCGTGGGTTGTGCCAACACACATCCTATGGTGTAATTGGATGCATCCACATGTACATGGAATGGCTTACTCCAATCTGGGGTAGTCAATATAGGTGCTGAGCACAAGCGTCGTTTGAGTTCATTGAATGAATTTTCACATTCATCTGTCCACTCGAAGTTGGTTAAAAGAGAGTACAAAGGCTTGGCTATGATTGCATACATGTGTATGAATCTCCTATAATAACCGCAATGGCCCATAAATGCCTGTACCTCTTTCACATTAGTTGGTCTAGGTAATTCTGCAATTACCTTCACCTTTTCTTCATCCGTAGAGATTCCATTTTTTGACACAATGTGTCCTAGAATTTTGCCTTGTCTGACCATGAAAACGCATTTTTCTGGGTTCAAACAAACCTGATATTCTCGACATTTGTCAAATATTTGTCTTAACTCTGGAATATGTGTCTGTCTTACATTTGAATGAGCACATAAGTCATCGACATAAACTTCCAAGCTCTTTCGTAAGAATTCCTTAAAAACATGACACATGAGTCGCTGGAAAGTGGCGAGTGCATTCGTTAAGCCAAACGGCATTACACGAAATGCAAATATGCCCCATTCAGTGGCAAAAGCCGTCTTGTGTTGATCTTCTGGAGCAATGGCTACTTGATTATAGCCTGAGAATCCATCAAGAAAGCTATAAACTTCCTTACCCGCAACTCTTTCCAATAGGTGTTCCGTGATAGGAAGAGGATAACTGTCTCTAATCGTTGCGGCATTAACTTTTTTAAGGTTAATACACACACGCAATTTTCCATTCTTCTTGGGCACAACCACAATGGGGGATACCCATTCGGTATGCTCAATTTCGTATATGAATCCTGCTTCTATCAAGCGATCTATCTCCTCTTTAATCTTCGCAGCGTAGTTATCATTATACGTGTACGGTTTCTGTTTTGTCGGTTTTGCATCTGGAGTCATAGGGATTCTGTGAGAACATATATCTGGATCTACTCCTTTCAAATCTTTATAACTCCAAGCAAAAACATCTCTATATTCGCGCAATAGGGCAACTAACTCTTCTTCTTCTTCAGTCGTCAAATCATGCCCTATGTATGTACATTTTTCTTCTTCTCCTTCTATGGCAACTATTATTTTCTTGGTTTTCTCTCGGTTATCATATACTTGTCCGTCATTTGCCTTTCTATTGGGCATTCGTACCATGATTCTTCTATCTTCCATTTCATATTTCTTGAAGTTCTCGGGTACTTCGAATAAAGATTCTTCTTTTTCTGTCATGGTTTCTTTCTCCTTTCTTTTCTTGCCTTCTCTCTTAGTAGTCACTCCTGTGGCTAACCTTACCTCGTTCATAATTTCCTCGTGTCTCTGAGTGTGAGTCTCTACTTCATAGAAATATTCTTCCTCGGATGCAAAGGGTGGGTCCATGATAATTGATTCTAAATCAACATCGCTCGCATCCTCAAATGCATCAGTGTTAGGTTCGCACTCTTCTAAAATTGCATCTACCATGATTGGCTCTATCGTGAAAACGGAAATGTCATAGCCATCCTCATCACAGTGGGGTGTCCATTGTTCTTCATTGATGGCTACATCCATGGTTGCTAGAATCTCTGCCCAACCATGGGGTTCAAACTCTTCGTCTGGGAATACTACAGGTGCATAGGCTGGATCTTGAAGGGTTCGTGGATGTTGTTCCGCACCTAAGGTCCTGGCTTCTAACCGCTCTTCCTCTTGTTTGGCTACTTTACACATCCATAAATGGGTATCCTCGTGCAACCAAGAAGGATCTGATTCTAATGAGTGCACGGATTCCGTCTCTGCTGGTGTTTTATGGATGGTATTCCATTGTATTGGGGGCACATCTCTATGTGAATAGTCTTTAAGATCGACTTTGGTAGTCACTCCTAAATGTTGCAAGTACAACGAATTAGTTCCCCAATCCTGTACAATTTGCAACTGAGGCATGAATGGTCGTCCCAATATCATCTCATACGCACGATTTTTCGCAAAGTCACAAATGGCGAAAGTATGCTCAAATTCTACACCACAAGTGGTGAGAGATATGCCTTCTAGTAAGCCTAATGGTTTTTCTATGTGTCCATCAGCCATTTGTAGTTTCATCCTGGTGGGTCTGAGTGCTGGCTTACCCCAACGTTTCCACAAAGCGGTGGTAGCGATGGCTACTCCGGCTCCTGAATCTAAGATGGCTTTTGTGGTGTAGCCCTGATGGGTTATTGGAAGATAAGTGTTACCTTCCTCTCCTTCACTTACGTCTCCAATCTTTTCCACGGGTATCTCTGGTACCTTCTTATGTGATCCTATTTGAGAGGGTGTGGTAGCAAGCTCAGGGAATTGATTTGCTACATGCTTCCACAATTCTGGTTTTACCTTTAACAATTCCTCCAGAGTGAGATTACACTGTACTTTAGTGTTCTTGATCACTTCCGTGTTCCTAGGGATCACTGATTCTTCATTCCTCACTATTATCGTGGGTGCTCTCATACTAATAGACTTTGCTTCCCAAGGCCCTGTGAACTGAGGTAATTCTTGTAAAGAATTAGATTCGAATCCTGTGGGTTCACTCAGTTGCTCCACCTCTACATCATCATATATAGAGGGGATGTCTTGGGGAAATTGTTCCTGTAAGTCGTCTATTTCTTGAATAGGAGGATGGGTTCCTTGTTCCTTTCTCCATTTCTCTTCTTGTATTTCTCTCAAAAATTCATGTGAGTACTTATGTATGGAAGACAAATTGTCTTGACTTTCTGTATTAGGCACTTGAGACAGTGATGGTGCATTCCTTTCCTGTGTCTCTGGGACAATAGGGTTCCTATGCTGATCCTTTTTCTCTTTGCTTTCTATCAAGTATTCTAGCCTCTCCATTAGTCCTTGAAAGTGTAATTCCGGTTTTGCCATGTTATTCCAATTGAGATATCTAGAGGCTTCGAACAAGGCTTGTGCTAGTTCTACCATTTTCATGCAAAGTTTAGTTCTCTCAATTTCTAGATCAGCTCGAGGGTAGTTTTTACTCATTTCCGTTACTTGGGGTCCCTCTTTTAATCTTGCCTGATATGCACGAAACATCATGTCTAGATCTTCCGGTATGGGTTCCGCTAAAACTGATCCTGATTCTTGAGCTGGATTTTCTTGGTTTAATTCTTGTGAAGTCAATTCTTGTATTTTGGCTCTAGATTCCCTCAGACTTCCTTCCAACTCACTTATCTTTTTACTCCACTTTCTCTTTATCCTTTCTCTAGAATCTTTCCAAGATTTTGTCTTTTTACTACTCGATTCTGCAACTTCACTAGTTCCGGCTACTTTCTCTTGATTAAGCTGTTGGTTTTGTAAGAGCACCTGGGCTCTGGTTATAGCTTGGACAGGCACGTATGTAGGGTTGGATCCATCTGCGTTGTTTACAATACCTATCACGTTGATCGGTGTCACATTCGAAGCGTTAACTGGGTTCTTAGGACAATCTTTGATTATGTGCTCTTTGCCACAATCGGCACAAAAGCCTTGTATGTTATAGTACTGTGATTGCCTTGCTATTGGAGGATGTGGACAATCCTTTATGAAGTGATCTCCTTGGCACCTAAAGCATGGTCCTCTAGGGCCCTGTGGTCTCTGTTGTCTCAATTGGGGCCGTGGGTTTGGGTTTGCGTACATCACATTAGCATAGTCTGGCTCCCAACTAAGTTCCATTGGTGGACTATCATAATAATATGTCTCCACATGTTCTGGTGACTCCGTGTAATAAGCGGGTGGACTAGTTACATGAGTAGAGTCAAAACTGTTTGAGTTCGGGTCACTTTCTGTGATCAAGGGTGAAGAAGGCACTAAAGCCCTACTTAGGTTCTCTTCTGCGGCAGCGTATTTGACTGAGATGACATTCGCTGGTGGGGGTGGCTGCTGAGCTAAGACGGGTTGAGGTCTCTATTGAGCCTGGTATGGGTAGTTCTGGGGAGGCCTATAGTAATAAGGCTGAGCATTGTATTGGCCTTGATACCTACCTGGCTGCTGGTATGTTTGCGGGTAGTTCTGTCTCACGGTTTGTTTGTTGTATGGGCAGTCCTGAGCCGTATGATTTGTATATCTTCTCTCAATTGTGCAATATTGGCCACTAGGGTTGACATGAGGTTGAGGTGCCTTGGGACACACGTTTGCCAAATGATTTCCACCACAAGTGTAACAACGTACATTGGTTGGCAGCTTGGGCACCTGTTTACTAGAAACTCCTAGTTTTTGGGCCACCTTTTCTGCTAAGTCCTCTATCGAATTAGACAATTTTGTGGATGCTAGAGAAGAACAATCCGAGTCCTTGTAGACCTTTGAGAGTTCCAATTCATCTCCTAGGTTATCCTCGATGTCTATACATATTCTTACACACTCCTCTAGCGTTCTGGGTTCTTTTAGGTACACATAAGAGCGTAGTTTAGCGCTCAACAAGCCATCTAGGAACAGTGATACTTGTTTGGCTTGTGAGGGTAGCTCTTGCATTGGACATCGTTCAACATATTGTCTGAACCTACGTCCTGCCAGTCTTACTGTTTCCTGAGGGGTCTGTTTAAAGCTATGAATCAACGAAGACGTGTCATGTCTAATCCCACTTTTAGAGAATTCAGTGATGAATGACTCTAAAAAGTGATGGATGTCTCTAAATTGCCTTTGTTGCAATGGTTGGAACCAAGTTAAAGCGGTATTCTTTAACGTTAGCCCAAATGCATTGTATTGCGTGAACATGTCCTCGACTTGTTTTGCTCTTAGCACTTGCTTGAATTCTGCGACATGGTCATAGGGATCTCCTGTCCCATCGAAGTGATTTTTCATTGATTTTACTAATTGTGTAGGTCTCAATACTCTTGCGTGTTCGCGTGGTCTAGGTAGAGGAAAATCATCTCCACCACCTGGTATTCCATGATCTCTTTGTCTATCCATTCTATTAGTGTTCGAGGTTGTTCTATCTCTCCCTAAGGGGTGATTGAAGCTTACTTCCGGTCTCTCTTTAATTCCTTCTCTTTGATTTCCATGGGCTGAGGAAGTTCCTGCCCCTTGTTGATTTGCATTCATGTTCGTTCTAGGTGGAGGGAATATCAATTCACCTCTCCATGTGTATGTGTTTTTAGCGCGCTCAGGCACCACAAAGACTCTTTCTGAAGTCTCATCCAGGTATACAACCTTTCCAGGTGTATCTGGGTCCTGAATTCATAGATTGTAATGATGCCTATCTCACTAGGGTGTTCCTTTCTGTACCTCCAAAAGGCTTCATCTGTCTCTTTATTTACGAACAACTCGGTGCTCCTGTTATCTTGAGGGATCCACTCTGGGATGAGTACTCTTGTTAATACGGATTTCCCTCTAGGTGTTCTAGGTTCTTCTAACGGTTCTTTCCCTTGAAATTTCGCTTCCGTCTCTAATTGAATTGTGCCAAACTCATTAGTATCGTTTGGTTGCGTACTTAGAATGTACATGGTTCCTTCCTTGTCTATGTAAGCGTCTCTCTCAAATTTCACCACTGGTCTTTCCAATCCAATGGGTTGATCAGGGTTGTGCAGTTGCACCACTTGCCTTTGCAAACCATCCTCATAGATGCGAGCACCTAATCGGTTGGTTCAGAGAAACTCTAGCTGCGTTCTATAGGGTCGTTCTGGTTTTTCTAGGTATGCTACATTCGACCCTCCTCCTGGTCTGTCTGTGCTAAATGCCATTTCTGATTCACTTGATTCTGAGCTCAACTCGTAGGGATAACTACTATTCAATTGTTGAGCCCAAGATCGAGCGGTAGTTCTTACACTAGCCTCTGATGATCTAAGGCTTCTTCGGTCCGACTTACCTATATGTTTGCCTGATCTAAGGTTCATTAATTTTCTTCCTTGCTCACTAAATTACACACTTAGATCGTCAATGGTCCTTTGTTATTACTTTCTTGATTCTTTTTAATTTTCTTTAGATTCTTGTCTTAGTATATGCGTCAGGAATTTGACTTTCGTTATGATTTTGAGTTCTCGTTCCATCAGACTTAAGTTCTTTTCTTTAGGTTTTCGTCACACACACCTTTACTTTAAGTCTTAAACTTGATAGAATTAGGTCTCTTGAACTTGAGGCGTTCCTATCGTCGTTAATCCACAACTACTGTTGAACCTAAGCTAAGAATTGACTGAGGGGGTTGAGTAATCTTCCAACCTCGAGTCGGCTTTTCTGGTTGCTCTGATGCCTTGTTGCCCAAGAAGCCGTGCTTCCCAAGCTCTGTTGTCTTCACTGCCTTACTTGCTTGCCTTTGATTACCTTTGCTAGACCTGGAAAATTCAAATATTAGACCAATTCACAAGATGATCAAACGCTTGAGTATATACACCTATTGAAGTCCCTTCCCTTTTGCCCAAATTTTCAATACTTACCCCCTGGCTTCCTAGTCCCCAACTAAGTGAACCTCAAAATAGCTTATCTAAAAATAGATGTATCCTTTATGAAAAAACAGTTGAGGTCACGTAGTACTCGTCACGAGCTTTCTAACGAGCTATTAAGCTCAAAAAACGGACTTCGGATGAAAGAGTTATACGCGTTCAGGCCCTGGGGGGTAAAAACTGACAATCCAATTTTCCCTCAAATATGAGCTAAAGGGTCTCCTATGAGTCTAATGGTCCAAAAATTTTTCAAAAATACCCCCAAATTTGGTCAAAAAATGAAGTCCAAAATTTGCGATGGGGGTGGGCAATCGCGATGGTCTGGGACCGTCGCGATGGTCCAAGCGAACCGTCGCGATGGCGTGGGATTTGGACAATCGCGATGGCGCGAAAAGGTGAACCGTCGCGATGGTCCGAAATGAACGATCGCGATGGCATGGGAATGGACTGTCGCGATGGTCCGAAAAATGAACCGTCGCGATGGCGTGATCAGGCGGACAGTCGCGATTGCGCGGTCAACGGTCAAAGGGGGACAATCGCGATGGTCCGAAGTGAGCCGTCGCGATGGTCCACGACGCGATGGCTTGAGCCAATCGCGATGGTCCGATTTTAGGCTGTCGCGATAGTCCAAAAAATGAACCGTCGCGATGGTCTATCGTGACACATGGCACTGTCGTGGCGATGGCGTGAGCCAATCGCGATGGTGCGGGGTCAGCTGAACAATCGCGATGGTCCAAGTGGACCATCGCGATGGCTCAAGTGAACCGTCGCGATGGTCCGAAAAAGCGAACCGTCGCGATGGTCCGGCCGAGCCGTCGCGATGGTCCGGCCGAGCCGTCGCGATGGCGTGAGCCTATCGCGATGGTGTGACACAATCGCGATGGTCTGAGCCAATCGCGATGGTCCACCAAACAATGAATTTTGGAAATGCAACTGTGGTTCCGTGTATGCGCAGGGATCGCCTACCTCGTGGTGTGGTCGCCTACCTCAAAATCCGAAAGTTGCAGACCATCGCGATGGTCCGCCACACTCGGAAATTTCTGACAGAAAGTACATGTTTTACCTTTTGGAAGCTTTCCTGATGCTCTGAAGCTCTGTACCTGCAAGAAAACTCAAGAAAACACAAACACACACAAGCGCAAAAACTCTCTCTCGCTCTCTCGCATGCACAAATGAGGGGAAATGAGGTGAATGGGTGGATATGGTGAATTTTCTGATTTTTTTGGAAATGGAGATGATGATGCGATGATGAAGATGGAGTATGGGGAAGGTGAAAAACGCTAAAAACTAAGTAAAAACAACAACAAAAACTGAAATTTTTTTACCTTCCAACGCCACTTCTTGCTATACTCTTACCATCACACATTCGTCCTAGACTCGATCCCCCGCAACGGCACCAAATTTGGTGTTGCTCTAGCACAATGGTAAGTACCACGTTAAGAAGCTTCACCTCCTTAATGTCAATCCGTGGGAGAGGTAGGAGTGATATGAAGATCGTGAATGTGAGATGATGTGAGAGTGAAGGTGAGAAACACAAAGATGCACACACACATACACACACACAATGAAGAGACAAGCAAGACACAATGGAAGGTGAGAAATTAGCTCTATTACTCAAGAATGCTCTTACAAGCTCACACTAGCTCTAATCTCACACTAACCAAAATGAACCAACCTCAAAAATGAGCTCTCTAGCTCTTTTTATAGTTTCTAGACTAGTTTTGACCGGTTTCACATCTAGTGACCGGCCTAGTTAAAAAATAGGTTCTAGATGCTATTTGGAAGGGTAAACGAAGTCTAAAAATAACGAAAATTGGTACGTGCATTCTACCTAAGCTCCTCAAGCTCGAGGACTCCTCGGCTTGCACAAAATGGAGCTATGAATTACAAAATGGGGTTTTCTATGATACATATGTTACAATTAGTGATAATAATCACTGTTGAATGTTTGAAGAAATAATAAGAAACATATTTGTTTGGAAAATTGATCCGACTGGCTCCCTGCTTCGTCTTTACATGCTTCCGTGGCGTCTGTGCCTCTGGCTGCTTCCAACACAATGGCAGACCAAAGCATAGTAAGGCCTATGGGAGTGGTCCTTGGAGTTCCAATCAAGATACAAGGTACCATCTTTAACTTGGACTTTGTTGTTTTAAGGCTGCCACAGGTAGAAGGAAGTTTTCCCCTGTTAATTGGGAGACCTTGGTTAAGGCATGCCAATGTGCTGCATGACTGGGGCAAGGACACAATGTGGGTAAAGCAAGAGGGAAAAGAGTTGCAGCAGATAATTTTAGAAGAAGGACCAGACAATCAGAGAAATACTAGCATGATGCAGACAATTGGTATTTGTATGGAAGAAGAATTGTTAGACAACCCAGAAGCAGATCTATTTGAAGGAGCAAATGTATATGAAGATGAAAACATGTTGGCTTGGCTCCATGCAGACGAACCATCTTACTGCTATGGAATTTTTCCAAACTCAAGTAGAGAGGAAGCATTTGAAGAATCAAAGGATATCATTCAGGTTACTGACTCGAGTGAGACAGTCTCAGTTAAAGGCCATAGAAGAAAGGAGAAAAGAGGAGCCCTTAAGTGCAACAGTGCTGAAGATACTTCAAAGCATATGTCACTGGCAACTTTTTTATGGATCCTGGTATGGATATCATCTGTTGTGTCAATTTTTATGATAGTGAGTGCAGGGCTTTACAAGGATGTGGAAGAAGCACCTGCAAGTCTTTGGAAACAGAGGGTTCGATTTGATGAAGAAGATGGAATAGTGAAAATGAAATTTTGCAGATTAAGTCATAATGTAGCTAAAACAAAGATACAAATGATGCAGTATGGAGGAGATAATATTTTTTTGAAGGATTCAAGATACCCCTATCAGATCATTAGTGTGCCCAACAAGAAGATAAAACAAATGAAGTGCAAAACAATTGGAGATTATGGAGGAGTTTCTCGGGGTCAACATATAAAGATCATGGCTAAAGGCCTATCATCAAGCCAACTGAAGAATTATGGATCACCTGGAACGTGGAAAATTTATCCAGGTTGTACATAGCCCTCTCATTTCATTTTTTGCTTAAGTTCTAGTAGTTTTCTTTATCCATTTCATGCTTGTCTCGAGTTTTTAGCAAATTTAGTAGCCATTTCATAAAGTTTGCAAAGGTACAATTTAATTTTCAGGAATTTCTTTTGGAATTTTTCAAGCATCTTTTAGAAATTTTCTAGCATTTCTCTCCTTTTCATATGCCATTTTCTTGACAAATTTGAGGAATAAAAGAAGCTCTCTATGGGTTTGAGTGTAAAAAACTAGCTTAGGCCTGTAGGAAAATTTTTGAGAATTTTTTGGATTTTTCTTGCATTTTTTTTTGGATTTTTTATGTATTTTTTTTAGTTTTTTTGGATCTTTTTTCTCCAAAAAAAAAACCCCATGGATTTTTTGGATTTTAGTAGTTAAATAAAAAAAAATCCTCTCTCTCTCTCTCTCTCTCTCTCTCTCTCTCTCTCTCTCCCCCTCCGCCCCCCCCTCCCCCACCCCCCAACCCCCCCCCTTCCCCCCCCACCCCCCCCGTTTGTTTTTGTTTTTCTTTATTTTTTATATTTTTTATTTTTTATTTTACTGTATTATTTTTATTATTTATTTTTTTCTTTATTTTTTTTTATTTATTTTATTTATTTTTATTTTAATTACTTTTACCCCGCACTAGGGAAAATTAAAAGAAAATCCGTTTTATTTTATTTTATTTTTTCTTTTTTATATTTTATAAATATATAAAAATCTATTTTTTTTTCTTTCTTTTTTTATGGCTCAAACCTTTTGGCTCTGGATCGGGCCTCGGTTGGCCGTTTTTTACAAAACTGGAGTCATTTTCATGTTTTGTGGCACCTCTGGACTCAGGTTTTGGCTTTATTTTTCTAGTTTCCCACATTTTCTCTGACTTTTGGTCAAAACCCACATGTTTTAAGCACATTTCTCAAATGTTTTTATTTTCCCGCATGTTCCACCTGGTCTATTCTCACTTCTTATACCTTATGTTTCATAATTTCCTGTATGCACCCTCTGTAGCTCTACTGTTTGGTCATTTTTAACCTCTCCACACCCCATCATCCTACTCCCTCACCCTCCCCTTACCCTTCTGTCCAGCCACATCCTTACCCCTCCCTACCCCATCCATCTCAGCCCCCTCAGCCCTCCCATCCCCCTCCTCTCTACCCTCCCATTGCCCCACTTTGCTTTTCCATAACAAAATCCCACTTTTGGTTCTTCTTTGGTGCTTGTTCTCTCCTGCTTCTGGTGAAAATGTTGCTCAGGTGTCCACTTCAAGATTTTGCAGCTCTAGAATCATGGTGTCCTCTATGCTCAGATTTTTGGCTATCGCTCTCCGGGACAGAGAGCACATTAGGTGGTCGGCAACTAATGAGCCCATAAAAGTCATATTGGTCAAAGTCAACCACAATCAAAGTCAACCACAATCAAAGTCAACCACTATCAAAGGCAAAAGATCAAAGTCAAACTAGTCAAAGTCAACAAGGTCAAAGTCAATTGGTGCAAAGTCAAAGTGCTAAGGTGCAGGTGTCAAAGTGCATAGGTAGTGCACAATAAATTGTCCACAAAGGGTAAATTGGAGAAAGTGGGTTGCAGGTTGCAGAGGTATTTCTCTAATTTCCCTAAGATTCAAAGTATTTTTAAAGTGTTTTGGAAGGTTCAGGTGAATCCTCCCTTATGTACACATTTGAGGAGCTAAAAGGAAAATGTGAAGGTATGTGAAGCGACATCGTATGCAGAAGTGAAAGTATGGCCCCCCAATTAAAATTTTTGGTTTTAGTCTAAAGTCACTACAGGACAAAACAGGGAGTCGTTGGCTGCCACTTGTGAAGACAATCTTGGGACATCAAAGTGAGCACCAAGATACTCTTGCAGTTAGGAGCGTACGTGAATCGGCACACTCAAATCAAGGCAAGGACTATTCTTGGACAATCCTAAGTGTAAGCAAGAGTGAGCATAGTCTAAGGGAAGCAAGAGAGAGAAGTGCAAGAGATACACAGTGTGCGACGCAGAGAAGTGAAGTGCAAGGTGTGCATGAAGAGTGACCAAGGAAGTGTGCAGAGGAGTTCTAAGCTTGTCCCCCAAGGATCCCAAGGTCTTACTGAAGTATGCGCGCACCGACAGAAGGTATCCATCCCTTCCCCTTAGTGGAAGCTTGGTGCAAGGTGTGCACAAGAGCAGGCTTGTAGAAGGTGGAGGTTTGGTGCAGAGGAGGCCGGAAGCAACAAGTCCCTTGGGTATTTGGTATTTTGTAATTGAGCACTCTGTGGGATTTTGCACAGAAGCATTGGTTGTATTGTGCTTCAATCTTGTATTTGTCTTACTGTAACCAATCCACAGAGGCTTCCAGTGTGTATTTTCTCTTCTAGTCTTCCCCTTTTCTCCTACAAACACTCAAATCCCTTCTTGTCTAAGAATCCCCCAACAACGTGTATATGTATTATGTGTGTATATGTGTGCCTGCATGTGTGTATGTCTATAAAAGCCAAAACCCTAATCCTAAATCCTTAGACCTAGAACATGTATATGTGTGTATGCATGTGTATATATATGTGTATGTGTATATGTGTGTATGCATGTGTGTATGTATGTAAAAGCCAAAACCCTAACCCTAAAACATGTATATGTGTGTATGTGTATGTGTATCTATATGAGTATATGTATTATGTGTGTATATGTGTGTCCGCATGTGTATGTATGTAAAAGCCAAAAACTCTAATCCTAAAGACTTAGACCTAAAACATGTATATGTGTCTATGCATGTGTACATATATGTGTATTTTTATATTTGTATGTATCTAAAAACCCCAAAACCCTAATCCTAAAGACCTAGACCTAAAACATGTATATGTGTGTATGCATGTGCATATTTAGGTGTATGTGTATATGTGCATAAGTGTATCTGCATGTGTGTATGTATGTAAAAGCCAAAAACCCTAACCCCAAAGACTTAGACCTAAAACATGTATATGTGTGTATGAATGTGTACATATATGTGTATGCGTATGTGTGTATGCATGTGTATATGTATGTAAAAGACAAAACCCTAATCCTAAAACATGGATATGTGTGTTTATGTGTGTATGCATATATGTGTATGTACATGTGTGTGTATGTGCATCTTTGTGTGTATATGTGTGTCTCTTTTGTGTGTGTATATATTTATGTAAGTATACGTGTATCCATATGTGTATGTATGTGAATGCATGTATATGTGTGTGCATGCATGTATGTATATGTGTGTGTACGTATGTATGGATATGCATGTGTGTATGTATATGTGTCTGTATGTACATGTGTGTATGTATATGTGTGTATGTGTATGTGTGTATGTATATGTGTGTATGCATATGTGTGTATGTATGCATGCATATGCATGTGTATATGTAATATGTATGTGTGTGTGTGTATGTGTGTATCTATGTGTGTATGTATATATGTGTGTATGTGTGAAAAAGAGTGTGTATGAATATTTGTGTATGTGTATGTATATGTGTGTCTCTTATGTGTGTATGCATGTGAGAGTTGTGTATGCATATGTGTATGTATGTGTGTGTAGAGATGTGTGTGTATGTATATATGTGTGTGTGTATGTATGCATGCATTTGCATGTGTGTATGTAATATGCATGCCTGCATATACATGAGTATGCATATGTGTATATGTAACTCTCTCTCTCTCTGTCTCTCTCTCTCTCTCCCTCTCTCTTTCTCTCTCACTTTCATCTCTCTCTCTCTATCTTTGTCTCTCTCTCTCTCTCTTTCTCCCTCTCTTTCATTGCATATGTGTATGTATGTGTGTATGTATAAAGAACAAAAAAACTGCTTACATCGATGAAATTCTTTAGATCCCTCTCCGCAAAGCTCAATCAAGGCCCTCTCTCATCAAATTCCAAAGAACTGATGCCAAAAAGCTCCTACAAAACACTAGAAAAGAGAAATTAGGAAACAGAAAACATAGAGATAGAGAATGGGTGAAAGATTGCACACATCACTTAGTAAGATATGAGAGAGATATGTGTGTGTGTAGAGAGAGAGAGATCTGTGTGTGTGTGCACAAGATGATCACAATGCAAGTGGATGAGCACAATATACGCGTGCAAATTAGACAATACCAATGCATAGTTCAAAATAGAGTGAAGTGTCGACTTTTGTTATTCAAAACACCATCGGTATAGGCATTGGTATACATGTCGAGATATTCTTGGGAATGTATCGATGCTTATACCGATGCCTATATCGATGCTTATACCAATGCCTATACCGGTGGCAAAACTTTTCGATGCTTATACCATTGAAAAGCTTTAAATATCTATACCGATGCCCAAGTGACCATCGATATGCCTAGCATGATCTTTCCAAATATTTCCAACAGTCATACTGACACTGGGGTATGACCATCGATATGGGCAGTGTTTGTATGCCCCTCATATGTTGTAGTGTCCTCACTTAATTTGTGCCATTTTTTGTGATCTCCGTTGTGTCTCGTAGTTCCCCATAGTTTTCTTTGCAATCCTTCTTTGAGCCTCTTTTGCAAGAAACACGTCAATCGTTGTTGAAATCTCTTGGTGTGCAAGGTAATATACGGGTTTCTTTGTTTTTGGAAGTCATTCACTTACATATTTAGAAATGTGATGGTTATTTTATTTTCCTCATTTTAAAATTGTTTTCTTGATTGGTATGAGATGAATTCACATTCAACAATTCTTGAAGTGCAAGTTACAAGAGGCGACCGATTCAAGCGATATGAGCCATAACAAAAGAACCAAGATAATGAGGATCAAACCACAAATACCTAGAATCAGGGTGACCGTCAAAAGGCATATACAAAGAGGAGGGTAAAATACCATGTCATCAAAAGAGCTCAAAAGTCTATTGGAATCCTCATCCCAAGACTTCCATTCATGAGAGTTGTAAAAGACATCTCCACCAAGATTTTCTCAATGATGCAAACAACATCATTCATGAATATCAGATGGCAAACCCAAGCTCTTCTCTGCTTGCAAGAGGTTGTAGAAGACTTTGCAATTGATTTCATGAATGAAACTTATGTTTATGCTGCACATTGTCATAGTGTGACATTAATGGCCAAGGACTATGTTATTGTGTCGAGGCTTAGGTAAGAATGTGACAAAGCCATAATACCTCTTGATATCAATGATAAAAAATTCTTTGATATTACCAATATTCCTTTAGCAAGAAAACCTAAGCCATCTACAATAAGTATTGAAGAGATATTTAATCATGAACATATGAAAAGAAATGTAGCAAAGTCTGGTGAGGAGTAGAGAAAGAAGAATCTTATGTCAAAAGAAGTTTTTGTCCTTGAAGACATTAAGAGGTTGAGGAAAGCAAACTCAAAACTTAACAAAAAAGCAGATGTCCATATCATTGTGAATGTTTCAATGCCATGGAAGAAGGAGTACATGCTTGAAATAAGTTTTAGTATATGATCAATGTCTATCCCTCACGATCGTATGTACTAATGCACATTTTGTAAGGCCCTGATTATGAGGAGAAGCCAAGCATGTATCACCCAATTGATGGGAATCCCAACTTGCATGTTGGATGAAGGTCAAATTGGACCATGTAAGGTACTGTAAGGAAAGGGACTTACTAGGGTCCCCAAATGTAGGTTCGAGGGTAGTGGTGAGCAACCCCAACTAGGGAGTCCAAGGGGGCCAGCAAGCCCCCTCGCTCGGGGGCTCCCGGGGGGCTAGCGGTCCCCTTGGTGGGGGTCTTGGGGCAGTGTCCCTGGTGCGATGATAAAGAGAATATTCCATGGAATATTCTCTATCAAAGTCAAAAAACATTTAAATTTTTAAGGTCGACAGCCGTGTATGTGGACTACGTGGGCAATCGCCACCCACATTCTACCACCCATGTATAGCCATGCACGGAAGGCCACCCATTAGCCTATATATACATGACCTCTATAGTACCCCATATATGGAATCAATCCAGCATACCTCTACCTTGTAACTCCCTACTAGAGTTGTCTAGATCATCATTTAAGCTCTACCTTGAGAGTGCACAGGTGGACAACACCATCATCTTTGTAATTCATGTTAGTAGAGTTGAGATTCTACTATATCTATTACCTTCTTCGCTACTCCTCCTCTCTTATATTGCATAACTATTATCCTACAACAAGAACCAAAGACAACAAGATGTTGAGAAAATTCAATGTTGAAATCTCTCATAGCATTGTCAACATAGCTCTTAGGTATTGTCTATAGGCCATAATATGTTCATCATTTTTCAATAACTTAAAGCCTTCTTGATGCATATGGTATGAATTTGATATTCTAGGGACTATTCTAGAAGTGTGAAGAGGTTATTTCAAGAAAGGTCTTTATCTTGGATCCACTTGTAACTCAGTGCATACTTTTCAAGCATGGAGAAACTGGTCACTTATGTAGGAATTTTAGTGAGAATATAGAATATATTATTTATCCATATGTTGAAAAGTAAGTTTTCATAATATTTTCTATATATAATCATTCCTTTTCTAAGCTTGAAGTTTTATAAACAAGTATGGATTAAATTTCTAGGGCTTGTTGGAGTTGAATAATTATTAACTTCAATGAATACCAAGCTTTATTTATGAAATCCCTCCAATCACAACATGGAAATTGCAATCTATAAGTTCTAGCGTACTCATGATGCACTTTTGTACTACCACATTTCCATGCATTTTGATATTGTTTTAGGTTTGTAGTGCTGCCCAGATTTTGAAGATGCACATTGATAAATATCCAGACATATCCAAACTAATTGAAGAGAAAAAAAAATGGTTATATGCAAATATATATGCCATTACAAAAAGACACTATATCATGTGGATGGAGAGTAATTGCTTATGCACTAAGGTTCTTAGAGCATAGTTTTTATATTCCTGATTTGAACTTATTCAATTATCTAGATGTTTGGGTCCTTTTGGTGAGAGAAAGAGCAATTCATAACATCATGAAAGATGCTATTTTTCCATATGATCCAGACTCTCCCCCACTATCTCCACCACTAGTAGATAAGAAGAAATGAGATAAGAAGAAATGTCCTTCTATTCATTCTCCACTAAAGCATGTCCCAAAGAAAAAGAATGTCACAAGATAAGAAGAAAGGTCCTCCTATTCAATCTCCACTAAAGCATGTCCTAAAGCTCCAAAAAGGAAAAGCATAAAAAGCAACCATAGATGTACATTTTCCATATCTATGATTACCTCTAGATAAAAAGCCCATGTATTTCCACATATGTTGGAAGATATTTATTTGCTTTGCTTTGTTGTAATGACTAATTTTGCATGAAGAACCCTTCAAAGCATTGTATTTATAGAACAATGTCTTGAGGAATGATGCCATTTTATCATTATCTAGAAGATAGTATCTTTTTAATTCATGTTTCTACATAGAAATGAGTGTTTTAACTTCTAAATTTTGGTGATTTTTTTTGTCTCAAATAGAGGAAGGATTTGTGGTGTGCCTATCATTTATGAGATCAATTTACATTATAAGTGATTTAGCATTTATTTCTTTGCTTTAATGCTATGTCTTGAATTGTTTATCTAGGAATTGTAGTCCTTGGCTTGTATAACTAATATTTTGAAAAGGAAAAAGCATGAACAATAAAAAAAAGAGAGCAATTGGGGAACTTTCGATGAACCTTATCGCTTGAGTTGGCCATGTCTTGTAACACATGCAAGATTTATTATTATGATGTATGTTGTACCTATCCTATATAAATAATATTTTTGTAAAGAAAAACCACACGACCAATTTAAGTGATAAAGGCCATGATAGGTCTTCCAATGGCCTTATTTTCTTGAATTGGTCATGCCTTTTCATACGTGTTCCATAAAGATTAAGAAAAAAACAACCAATTCAAGCGATTAGGGGGAACAGAGAACCTTCAATGGCCCTTATCACTTGAATTGGTCGTGTCTTGTATCTCCTCAAATTTTTTGCATTTTGTAACATTCCTTTCCTTAAATGCTATATGTAGCTTGTCAATCACTAAAATGGAGAATTTCTACATCTTTATCTTTATCCTTCATTATCCATCATCATACATAAAATATTATCATATTTGGTGGAAAAAATGGGGCAAGAGTGGTTACATTCTTAAAGGTTGGAACTTGATCACTTTGGGTGGTAGGAAAGTAATTCAAGATAATGTTTTCTATGATCTAATGTTTACCACAACACCATCAATTGAGAATTTGAACTCTGGTGAAACCTCATCAAGGTACTCTAGAAGCTCTCTAAAATTTTTGAGTTTCCAATTTGTAGTGACAATTATTTTCCTAGGTTGAAAATCTAGATGCATCAGTAATTCTAACTCAAATTTTGGATAGTTCTCATTTGAATCCAAGGATATCTATACTCCAAGATCTTTTTCCACCTTTTGTAGTCATATCCTAACACTAGTGATTGTGGAGGTATTTGATATGAAATTGAAAGAGAATTCAAAATAACTTTACATAAAATGATGTCACCTAGTTTTTGAACTTCTTTGGTATCCCATTCCCTACTTAAAATATGATCAATCTCTAAAATTGAAACTCTCCTATTTAGCCATGTTGGTTTTGTTTTTTGTAATAACATGTTTTTAAAACATGCTATAGAAATGTGAAGAGGAAAAAAACCATTGAATCCTAATCCTTCTAGAAATTTGGCTTGTTGACATTGCCCTTTGAATATCATCTTTGATCTTTCACAAAAAACTTGAAACTATTGTTTGATTAGGAGATTCCCAATCTAATGAAGAGATGCAAGGAGCACGTAGATTTACAAGATTTCCACATGCATTCCCCCTTGATGGTACCTAATATTCTACAAAATAGACAAATATTTGAATGCTATTGAAAAATGTAACATATTTTTCTACATACGTAAGTTTTGCATAGTCCTTATGAAGAATTTTGAATGTTCCTATTAAACATCCAACATGTTTTCACTCTTGAACACTGAAAGGAAAAATATAAACAATACAAAAATAGATATCTTGTAAAACAAAAACAACTAAAAATGATTAACGAGCATTGTTAAAATTCACTTACAGTATGATGGAAATGCAGATGATTATTTAGCACCAGGTCCTTCACATTGTACACATGCTAAACTTTTGCAAACTAGCCATGCCTTCGTAATTTAAAATTGACAATATGACCTTTTCAATGGTTTTTTGTGTCATCTCTTTTAGCTCACTTCACTTTATGGGCACCTCTACAACTAGGAAGCATAGTCACCCAGTCACTGGTATGCATAGAAAGAGGTTTCCATAAGTAATCCTCTCTTATGTTGGAAAGTTGACATGAGATTACATGATTGAAAGGATGATGAGAATTTGTCCTTGCCACCTTTTGAAGAGGCATTCTTCTCTTCTTCCTTCTTGATGTGGCAATATTTAATTCTATGACCTTTCTTCTTGCAATGGAAACACTCTCACTTGAACTTCTTTTTTCATTCTTCTTTTTGTCTCCATATTTGAAGAATCCACTTTGCCTCCATTGGCATTTGCTATGATTGCAGCATCTCCTTTGCTACTACCACCCCTTTTCTTGGGCCGCAACTCCTCCTCCATGAGTAAGTCATTGAATTCTTAAAAAGTAAGAGGTTGAGGTTTGATTTCAGTATTAAGAGCAGTTACCAAACCATCAAAATTTGTTGAATAGATTCAAAGACAATGCTGAGCTCACTCCTCACTTGACTTTCCTACACCTAGTCTCACCATTTGTGTAAATTCTTTATGTTAGTCATAAACACCTCTATAATCGTCCCATCAACAAGCCTTTCTACTACTAGCTGATTCTCCAAGTTCTAAATTTGTGCTTGATTACGAGTTTCATATTGATTTCTCAATATGTTCCATGCTATGATTCACAAGCCTTGGTAGTATGGTGAATGAGATTTAGAACACTATCAATAGTACTTATAACGAGAAAACAAAGTGCATTTGCATTTCTACATTTCTAAACATGTAGAAGATCAACATCAAGAGGAATCATTTGACTAGGATTAGGCATTTCTTGGGGCTAATGATAAATGCCAAGAATATTCTCCAAAAGCTGATATGAATCAAGGATAGATGTGATTTTGAACTTCCATAGGGTGTAACTCATACCATCAAGCTTACCTTTTCTGAAAGTTCATGATAGTATCTGCAACACTGGGATGATCGACATCATTGTTGCTCATACTTGTGCTCGATCTATTCCTGTTGACGAACCACCTTCATTCCCAGTTGAAGATGATGAAGCACTACTTGACATGTTCTCTCTTTTCGCATTGAAGCCTATAAAACCTTTGCATTTCCACTTTTACACCATTCATAGCCTCCTGAGCTGTGATAACATGCACGAAATAATAGCACAATGGAATGGACTAGTAGATAAAATTGAGAGGAAAATGCAAAAAATGATAGACCTAGACTAAGAGTTCGGCAGCCTCTGCGCAGAGTACCGTATGCGACACTTGGAGCTCGGTTTTCTACTTCAAGGATATCATCATGGAGCTCCTGGAAAAGAGAGTACACTGTGGTGCATCCCCATCAAAATACTTCACATTCATGTCCAATGAAAAGCCGAAAGACAAGCTAAGGCTAGATGAAGAGACAAGGGTCACATAAGGTAGGTGAAAGGTCACAAGGTCTATATAGCCATACTATCGTGAAGAAGGTACAAACAAGGTCATTCAAGCATGTGGGCTGAAGGGGAGGACCTGTAGAGTAATCCCAAGGAGTGCCAAGACATGTCCAAGTAGAGACAAGGTCATACCAAGATCTACAAAACTCATACCTCTTGTAGACAAAGTGTTTGGAAAAAACTACCTACCTTCATTTTTCTTTTCATAGATATACACTTAATGCATATGATTTGTTTATACAAATCAAGCTTATCTCTTGTAGTTCATCTGTTCTAAATATCTCTACTAAGTTCCTCTCCATTAGTTACCAGGAGTAATTCTAGTGAACCTCTATTTCTATCATAGGCTAGATACCTACATAGTCTATATTGTATGCTTTGATTGCCTAGCCTAAACCAATACATTTGGAGTGGTTGATAGCTCATTCTAAATATATACAACTCTTCTATTTGTGGAAAAAACCTTAGGTGATTTGTATATGAGGTACTGGGTCAAATAGGTACAAAGATGTTGATGAGCTCCAAAAGGGGGTGAACTAGAGGGACCTAGGAGGGTTGACTCATGTTTCTTGTAAAATCTGAAAGTAAAATCTCACATAAAAGCTTTCAAATTTAACAATCCTTGAAAAGAAAAGAAATTATGGAACAAAGCATTTTGCATGTGGAAGAATCTATGGAATCAATAAAGAAGACATTGGATCAACTTCAAAGACATTAATCCAAAATGGCTAGTGGATTATGAAAATTGGTTTTTGTTGTGATAAAAGTGAATCAAGTATCAGATCCATGGTGGAATTTTGTGTCGTTGTAGACTCACGTGTGCCTCCTACGATGAGCTCTTCGTTTGCTACTCAATCATGCTCCATCAACACATAGAGAAGTACTTTTTGTTCGCCTCCTAGCCTGCCGAGCCTCTTGCATGAGTCTTCATGAGACTCTCTCCTTGCTTCCTCATAAAAGATAATACTATCGTAGTTCTTCTACCATATAATATAAATCCAAATAGATGCCATGTGGCATGAGTGCCACCTCACCCAAGGAGGGGTGCATCGTTATTGTGAAATTTCCTTCCCCTTAGAAGCATTTTCGTCCTCGAAAATGTAGATGAAATGTCCATAATGGTAGAGGAAAGCTCCCCTGAACCCCATATACCCTTGTACATGGTCATGTCTGTGTGTTGTTTCCGCATATCCTTCCCCTTAAGAAGCCTCATATGAGATCATCGTAAAGGTGGGAAACCATCTGAATGGTGTCTACTATCTCCCATATACAATCACCTTCCAAATTATCACTCCCATAACATATAACATCGTTTAAATGACATAAGTCCATATAATGTATCCTCTATGGAGTAATAATATGAAAACGAAGTGCAAAGTGTCAAACGTATATGATTGGCCATATAAAAATGGAGATAATAAACAATAGAATCCTCTAAAATATAGAACAAAGTCCCATAACAAATGACTCCAAACTCATCTAAGACTAAATGATAGATTTCCCTCATACCACTCTAGGTCTTCCTAACCTTGAGTGTAATCACAAGTAAAATCTAACTACCTTGTGAATGATGCAAATCCATCATCTAGCTCATGGTAGTAAAATGCAATCTCTACATTTCACCAACCAAATAGTCTGTGGCTTTTCATCCATTACCTTTGGACTAAGTTCTATTGGAAGAGCATCTATTGGCACTTGTGCAAACTCTAAAATATTCTCTTCCCCGTAGTTTGCCACATGAATGCAACAGCATTCCCTTTGGGATTCAGATAATCCCTAAGTACCCATTCTCCTAACTGATGCTCACACATCATCCTCATGATGAAGCATCAACTAAGATTTTGGTACCCCAATAGGTTAGATACATCCCTATCTCCTAGAAACGCTAAAGAGAAGGGTCATAACTCTACTCCTAGTCTCACTGATGTCAATAACTAGATCATCTCATCTAGTCAAAGGCCATCACGAGAAATAAACATAACTACTTCTCTCTAGAGTCTCTAGGTGAGACTCAACCTAACCATCATGATTAACTAATCTCCCTCTTGTCTTTGATAGAAGAGTGCCACTTCTATCTAGACAACCAAAATGAGAAAGTGAAACTCTCTCTCTCTCTCTCTATGCAATCTCTTTTAAAGAAAAGAACTCTATCAGTGGAACCTATTCCACTTTCCCTTTCCCTTTGAAAGAGATTCTATTGAATCCATGTACTCCGATCATAACTAAGAACATGTGCATAAGTTCTCCATATTTTCCTCCAAAAATAGTGGAGAAAGGGACTCCCATGTGAAGGAAAATTATATTGAAAAGTAGAGTAAATGAATTCCTTTTGAAATATAAATTAAGAGATGTTTTCTAAACACCTCTTCTGTCTAAAATAAAATATGCTCTATTCTTCTCCTATGAAGAAATAATATTTTCCTTTCCTTCTTTCTCTCTCAAAGAATAGGAGCTAAAGTGAGACCACTGAGCTAAAGTGAGATCTCTCCTTGATCTCTAAGCTAATTCCCACTTTCTTTCCTTAAAAGAGAAACTTATGAATTCATTTGCTCCTCTCTTCCATGACGGATGCATAATCCCTCATTATAGACATTACTATAAAGATGAAGAACAAATCTCCCATAGCTAGTGAAGGTGTATGTAGTGAAGAGTGGAGAAAATAAATTCCTAATAAGGGTCAAAATCTCTCTACTAAAATGGTCAGCAATGATATGACATGATACCATAAACACATGTGTATCCATACTAAAGAGCTATCTATGCCAATCATACTCTGTGCATGGATCTATACGATCCAATCAAACTTATGGATTTATCCTTCTTGAAATACCCAAAATGAGTATGTGATACCAATGGTGATAAAATCACCTATCACATTCTCAACTTGAAGAATAAATCTTCCCTAAATTATGAAGGATAACTCCCAATCCTAAGGAGATGTCTACTAAGAGCTCTCCTCTGATCTATTGAGACATGATGCCATGAATGATGAGTCCTTTTCTCCCTGGCCATAGAAGAAGAGTGCTCAAAGGGAAGTCATTTCCACCATCCCATACCAGTGAAAACTTCTTCCAATTCACGGTGTCATACCTACACTAAACCGAATATATATTCCATATATATGTAATGGAATATGTAAGTGGACTCTAATGAATCCCATATCCTCAACTCATATCTGTGGACTCAAATGAGTCTCATGTCCTCTAACTAGTTAGTTTGGTTCTAGTCAATATGTGACAATGGATATCTTTTTCTTTTCCAAACTAACTTGTTCCTATGTACCAAGGCTGAGTCTAGGTACCTCTCTATAGATCCCAACATACATATATGTATTGGGTACCCCAACTATTTCTTACTAAGGGATCTATGCTCTAAGTCATAGAGCTATTGCCATGCCTGCGGCCTTCCTAATCATCACTAGAATCATATAAGCACCCATCGATGCTATTTCATGAAACCCATCTCTATGATCCCATCTAATTGGTTTCCTTAGTAGTGAAGGAGAAATACTTCACTACTTGCTCAAGTGATGTACATGAGTGAACTAGTCACTCTTTGGGTATTCCTAATAATACCCCATAGTCTCCTAATCATATTATGAGACTCTTGTGAAGATAAATAAATCTTCACTTCTTTGGAGAGTGTCATATATGTATCTCCCATGCCTATATGCAACTTCCTAAAACCTATAGGATTGCTTGTGCACATTACTAATGGTGAAGGTGTAGCTCCTTCCCTTAGCAATCCTATGGTCTAAATCCATAAAGATTATGTGTATGGATCCTATTACTACTGAAGTTGCCTTATCTCTACTATTATGATGGTCCTAAGTCCATCAAATAAATGCTTACAAGCATGCTAACACCTTACTCGTGTTTGCAGAAAAGGCATGTTACCATGCCATAACATTCTTACCTAAAGGTAAGTGCGTATATAATGCCATGAGATGGGGAAAGTTTCGATAGCACTTTCCCAAGGAAACGGAGTCCTAAAAAATGTTAACCATAAACTCAATGGCACACATGCCATCCAACAACATAGGGCTTTACAGGCCCATGGCATGCATGCCATAAATTCATACATGGACTCCATAACCTGCAAAAAGATAAAAACAAATGCTAGCAATAATTCTATTTGTTGCATAACCATGTAGTTTCTACAATCACCTTTCCTGCAAACAATCAAAAAGTGTACTTCTTGCATGTTGATCCATACTTTTAGAATTGAAACAATGATCAACTTGGATATATGCACTTCAATCCATGCACGTACATACAAAACATGCCATAAAATAAAGTAAGATGCCTGAAAGTGTAAACCATACATCCCTGAATGATTTGGTATTGGAGTTGCATGCATCCAATCCTTCTCGATGAGCTTCGAGACCTCTGCACCTTCCTCCTCACTTCCTAATATAAACATTGAAGTGTCCAAAAACATCAGATCACTTCCCAAAACATAAAGCATGGTCAAATGATTACTAAAATAATGCAAATTTACTCAAAAAATGCATTTGTAATCCCTCTTTAGACCTGCAAAAACCATTTTAGGACCTGCAAACAATCAAAAACTGAAACATATATCATGTGAAAGTAACTCAAAGTGAAATTACTTCAATCACCTTCTTGGTTTGTAAGATATGGCTCCTGAAAGGTAGTTGCCAAAAACTGTTCATACTTTGCATACCTGTACAGACCTGCAAAATACATAATTTCCAAAACTTATTTTCATAAATTGAAAGTAGACCTTGTGCTATTCAAAAGGAGCCATAGCACGTCCAATTTGGAGTTTTCTAGCCCAAGTTATGGCTTTTCCAAGCGGGACATTGCCAAACTAATGGACTGTTGGAGGGGCTTGAAAAAGTGTGAGAAAGTGATTTTTGGGGTGCCCAAAAGCATTCTTCCATCAAGCAAATCCTAAAATTCTCTTCATAATCTCAGAATGCAATATATGAAGATACTTGGGCCTATTTTCACCTTACCAAATCCTCCCTTCATGCATGCTAATTTGCTCCCCAAAAGAGGCCTAAATCAAGATTTTTGCTTTTATGCAAAAACTTAAATGGGAGCTTTTAGCAAGCTCCTAATCCACTCCTAATGTGGATTTCTCCTGGATTTTTTTGGTAATACATACATCATACTTCATGTATGTATACAATAATCCATGGGAAGCCTCTTAAATGATCTTTATTCTTACTCCCAAAAGTGGAGTTTGGAAAAAGTTAACATCTGAATTTTTTTTCAAAAAGTGTGGGAAGGGGGTTTTTGAGGAAGTAAAATTCTTCCTTACTTATCCTTTTGATGAATCGAATGATTCCATTATGAATTCCATATACCATACTCTTAGTATGTATACTTTTTCCTATCCATCCATAGCTAATGCACCTCTTTTTCCCTCTTCAAAAATGGGAATTTCTTAGATTTAGGTGCTAAAATTTTCTCTCAATCCTTTGCAGAAATCATGTCCTAACCAAATTCCTTCTATAGCCTTGATATTGTGACATTTTATCGCGATAACCTCATCTTTTGGACGTCTATGAGATTTAGGTTTCTCCATTGGAGTTCACGCTATGGAAGTGACAGTATGAATTCAAAGAAGAAGATGCAAGAGAAAGAAATGGAGACGCAGGAGCTGCAATGGTGTGCTAGGGAGAGAAAGTAGTGGAAAGAGATGACTTTTTAGGACGTGGGTATGAAAATGTGAGGTTTTGGAGAGCGAAAGTTGCATTTTGAGTTATTTTTGAAAAAGTCACTTTTTTCAATTCAATTCATGCAACGGATTTTGATTTAGAACTCAAAAATAGCACTTTTGATCCTAAAAAGTGGTTGGGAGACCATTAAATGGTGTTATGATGAGTTTTATAAATTTCTAAAAATTTTGAATTTTTGGGCCCAGGTAAGTTACGAGATTCCTTTCTCTCTCTAGAGGCAAAACCTGAACATAGGGGAATCCTGTCCCCTCATCCCCCTTCAGCCTAGTGTTTTATAGGCTATAGACTGTGTCCACCACCCTCCTCTCATTGGTCCATCACTAATCACTCCTTAATCCAAAAGGCCCATGCAGGGTTCATTTTTTTCCCTAATGTGGTATGTAAAAATTTTAAAAATACTTGCATCTCCTCTTCTTTTGCATATCACCATCAAGAGAGGAGGAAGTGGAAGAGGAATATTGAGGCTATGGTTTTAATGAACCCAAATCTGAATCATACTAGCTTTTTCCCTTTCATGTAATAGCAAGTGCTTGTGTTCCCTCAAGAAAAGGAGTTATATTGAATCTTGATTGCTCTTCTTGAAATCAAAGAGATGCAATGTCATCAAAATTATGCATATTTAGATTTCAGTTTGCAACCAAAAATGTTGAATAGCAAAGCTTTGAAATGATTATGGTAATCCTTTGAGTAATGTAGAAACGAATGATGCATCTGGAGTGATTTCATCAATGTTTGCCAATTTATCTTTTGAATCCTTGATGTGTGTAACATATACATTCACTGATTCATTTTCAGCCATACACAATTTCTCAACTTGCTTTTTCAAGTAAGCAAAACATGATTCATTGTGCAGTGCATACAAAGAAGCAAGTCTACGCATGCTTGTCTTGAAGTGTTGCATGAATACATAACCGGAATAATATGTTGCTTCATAGAAAGAGAAATCAATGCATGAGCTTGAGAATCCTTTCTATCCCATCTAAGTTTCTTTTGCAAAGGTGGAGAAGGCATAGTCACTTTATTTGAAGAAGAATGGGAATCTATGACAACAATTTGTATAGTAAAAGGACTGTTGGGGTTGCTCGTCAACATTTGCCACTATGTTTTGTAGTTGCTTTGCAACAAGAACATGATTTATCATGTAAGATTGCATTGGATAGGTGCTCCCATCAAGCTGATCTTCATCTTGGAGCATGCAAAAAAGGTTATCCATTACACAAAATATCTCAAAAGTAGTAAGATATGAACTTCAACAAAGTTGAAATGGAGCGGAAATGAACTCACAATTTCTAAGTCCTATGGAAATTTTGATTGTACAAATGGCTTTGAAAGGGGGTTAAAACCTCAATGCATCTAATAGAAATGTTCTTCGATCTCTAAACCTTGTACTTTTATGCTCCAGAACCGGTTTGCATTGTTAAAAGTGTGCACAATGATGGATGCCAAAACTTACTCTCAGAGCAAAACTTACTCTCATACCACTCTTGGATGTGTGAGAGAGTGAGGAAGCACAAATAGAAGTACACACAATGGCAAAGGAGAAGTTTAGCACACCAAGAAACACAATGCTTATAAGAGCTCTCTATCAATATATGATTGGCAATATGAGAATGAGTGGAGTGAGAGAAATAAATGAATCCTTGAGTACTATGTACCACAAAATATGAGTATAACATGTACATGTGGTTGCATGGGTAAAAAAGCTCTAGAAAGCTCTAGAGTAAGAAGTGCCCATGTATAGGGAAACGATTCACTTCAATGCTACTTGAGGAACACATATTTGTGACAACATAAATTAATAGATAGTTAGATAAATAGATAGACATATAGGTAAGTAGGTGGATAACTTGATAGATGGATCGATAGATAGGTGGAAAAATTGTTAGACAGATACTTAGAGTAAGTAAAATAGATAGGTAAAGGTAAATAGTGGTTAGATAAATAGAAGAATAAATGGATGGATGGATGGATTGATAAGTAGATGAATAAATGAATGAATGGATAAATGAATAGATGAATAAATTTAAAGATTGAAAGATCAATAAATAAATTAATAGATAGAATGATATATAGACTCATAGATGGAGATGGATAAATAGATGGATAGATAGATTAATAGATGGATAGATAGATTAATAGATGGATAGATAGGTAGTTAAATGTATACATATATTGATAGATAGATTGATAAATGGATAGATGAATAGGTTGTAAAATAGATAGATAGATGGATGAACAAATATGTTCATATATGATAATATTCACATGGATCTATGTTATTACTATGAAAGTAAGATTCAAAGAATAAAACAATCATAATAGCTCCTATAAAAATCCCTATATCTGTGTATGTACATGATTATCTTTGAGCACAACACACAATAATGAATGTATTACCAAGAGAATGTACAAAGATATGGAATCAATCCACAAAAGAAAGTAAGCCCAAAGCTTTTCGGAAAGTTTCAAACTTCTCCCTAGGCAGAGCCTTTGTGAAAAGGTCTACAATGTTCTCCTGTGTGGGCACATATGCCAAAATGATCTCTCCAATAGAGAACCTCTCCCTGAAATAATGATAGTGCACCTCAATGTGCTTAGTGCAAGCATGGAACACATGATTCCTCACAACTACCAATGGGCTTTGACTATTAGTGAAGATGGTGGTGGAAGAAGACCCAAATCAGCCACAAGCAATTTGAGCCACACACACTCAAAAATTTCAATGAAAGTTACCCTATACTCAGCCTCACAACTAGAAGTGGCCATAGTAGGTTGCTTCTTGCTCAACCAAGATATGCATGAGCTACCAAGCATGAAGCAAAAACCATTGGTGGACACATGAATGTCATAACAACCATCCTATATAACCAAAGTTAGAAAAAGCATGTAAATCTAGTACTAGTGATTCCCCTTGGGATAAAACCATACACATAGCTAGGTACCACTTAGTAGCAAAAAATTAGCTTAATCGTAGTGCAAATGTCCGTCTTGCCAGAAGGCACGTCACATAAGGACCAAGTACCATTTTTCATAACAAAATCATATTCTGATTGCATAGAAGCCATCCAATTTTCAGAATTCTGTGATTCATCAAAGTAAACATGCTCATTCTTAGCACAAAGACTAGATGCAACCATAGCATAGAAATCTAATGTAAAAGAAGCAGTATATGAGCCTAAACAAGTATGATATGACAGAGCTGCATCTAATATGCTATCTCACAAAGTCTACACCAGCCATTTAGGCATAATTTTTGCCTCCTCTATATCAATTCTCTCACCAATAAGTGCATCATGTAAATTTGCATCAGAAATGGAATGATTTGCATCATCATGTGAAACCTATAATGGCTAAGAAATTGCCTCATTTGGACCAACACTAGACTATCCACCTATAAAAAGAGGCAGCAAAGTGTCATACATATCTTTGGATCTAACTAATGTCTCCTTAGTACATGAAAGTAATGGCTGAATAGCATCTTCCAAAAAAACAACATCGTGGCTAACCAAAACGCATTTAGTCTGTGGATGATAAAGATGATAGAATTTTCTTTTAGAACTACACCAAACAAAAATACATTTCACTACTTTGTCATCCAATCTCCTATATTGTTGTTCAAGCACTAATGCATATGCAAGACAACCAAAGATACACAAGTGACCAACACATGGATTGCGCCATACCAAGCCTCATAATATGGAGTGATAGATTGCAATGCTTTAGTGGGACACCTGTCAAGTACATATGCTACACACATAATAGCCCTAACCTAAAAATTATGTGGTAAAGCCTGACTCTTGACAATACAACTCACCATCTCCATGAGTGACCTGTTCTTCCTTTCATCAACTCCATTCTGCTGAGGTGTATACGGCATTGTACACTGATGTTTTATCCTATGTTCAACCAAAAAAAGCATTAAAGTTAAAAGACAAATGTTCCCCCCCTCGATCAAAATGGAGGGTGTCCATTTCACATATTGATAGATTTTAAGCCAAAACCAAAACCTATTTGAAGCACATAAACACTTCGAACTTTGCTTTGAGTGGATACACCCATGCATGCCATGAAAAATCATCAATTAAAGTCAGGAAGTAAAGGTAATTCCTGAAAGAAGGTATCTGCATAGGACCATAGAGATCATTGTGAAGAAGCTACAATTCCTGAGTAGCTCAAACTAAACCATATTTTGGGAAGGAGAAATGCTGCATTTTTCCCAAAATACAACCTTCATAGACATGTTTACTAGGTGTCTCAAGTTTAGGAAAGAGGACACCATTTTAGATTTCTATAGGTGTAACAAACTAGCAAAATTCAGATGACCAAATCATGCATGCCAAAGCTTTGAATCTAACATAGCTTATATAGCCCATGACAGAAAATTCCAGAACAATAATGATGTTGCCATTTGACAGATCATGAACTCTACATCTATCATCAACAAATTTCACAACCAAGCTGATCTTGGCTAATGTTGAAACTCATAATAGATTTTTCTTGATCCCTCACATAAATAAAGCATCAGAAAATGTAAAAGAACTACCATCAACAATAGTCAGAATGATCTTACCAACTTCCATAATAGGATAAGAGGAGCTGTTGGCACATGTGATAGTATTCCCTATAGGGGTAGGCTCAACTGAAGTGAAGAAACTATGCTATGAGGTAATATGTTTGGTTGCCCCACTATCGAAGTACCAAACATCTTAGTCTAATGTAGACATACACTGTTCATGAGAAGATGGGGCATGATTATAACCATACCAACCTCTTTTTTCTTTGCCTCTTTTGTAGCCAGTTTTGAATAGCTCTTTATGATATGATCATTTCCTTTACAATATTTGCAAATAAAATTTCTACTTTTCTATTTCCTTCTTGTCTCTGTCATCCTTTTTTTATTGCAAAGAATAAGAAGATTTCTACTTACTAGTCGATGAGATCCATTTATGTTTTCCCTTCTTACTAGCCAAGAAAGCTTGATCTGCAACATGCATAATGGACGTGTTCTACCTAGACTCATCTTCTTGCAACAAAACAAAGAATAACTCCTCTGTGTTAAGGCATTTGGATTGCCTTTCATCATCAATCGAAGAGTAGAAGCAAAACTTTGATATGAATCTGGAAGAAAATTTAGAACAGTCTGCATAAGTGAATTGTCAAGCAAGGCTTCATCAGTAGAAATCAACCTCTCCTTCAAATCTTTGATCTTTGTAAAAAAACTGTCCATGCAATCTGCTTCATTCATGTTCTTACTCTCCAACTATTTTCTGAGGTAAGCAACATGAGCCTTATTCCTTGCCTGATATAAAGTGGTAAATGTATCCCAAGCATCCTTTGCTGTTTTGCAAGAGCAAATGTAAGGAATAATGGCACGTTTGATGGATAAGGCTATCAATGCATGTGCCTTATCACCTCTACCATCCCAACAAAGTTCCTCTACAGTAGATGAAGCAAGAACTGCAGCACGAACATGAACCCAAAGAATATCACCATCTTTATGCCATCTACATCACCTTCAAGAACTGTGTTTGCAAGTGTAATATGACATTTTTCAACACCCTACACAATATTCCATAGTTCTTGCATCATATAGGCCCATAATGGGTAATTGGTACCATTCAAATTATCCTCAACAACCTACATACAGAATACATCACTGCTTTTAGCCATGGCCGCTGACTAAAATACCTTGATGCTTGACTATATCTCAAAAAGTTGAACAAAACTACCCTATTGAGTTCTGCTAAACCTATAGCAAACTTCAAGGTTCTTATACAGATGAACCAAAACTTGTATATATCTTTGGCACAGAAAGATAAAATTTCCTACACAAGCAATGTGATAGTGCATTCGAAGGCTGAAACGAGCTCACATTGCAATTTTGGCACCACAGAGCAAAACCATTTTGAATTCCAAATCGCCCTGAGCAAGCTTACCTGATTTCATGAGATTCTAAGACTTTGATCGGAGAGGTGTCCATGACACCCTTAGATGAAGCACTGACCTACTCTGTAGCTCAGAGATGAGTAGCACCTCCTTTAATGTCAATCCGGGAAGACATGAGGATGGTATGAAGACCACGAGCAAGTGGAAGCACAAGTGTGTGAGTGAGAAGCACACAAGCATGCACACACATACACACACACGCGCACACACAGTAAGATCAAAGAGAGGAAGACAATGGAATCACTTCTATTGCAAGAAAGTTCTCATCCAAGCTCAAACTACAAGAAGCTAACCTCTAAAATGAGCTCTCTAGCTCTATTTATAGTTCTTGACTAGCTTTGGCCCTGTTCAGACCTAGTGTCCGGCCTAGTTAAAAATTAGGTTCCGGGGCTTATTTGAGGGCCCAAACGAGATCTAAAAATTATGAAAATTGACAGGCAACTACATCTAAGGCTCCCCAAGCTCGAGGACTCCTCGGCTTGTACAAAATGGAGCTACAAAAAGGTGAAATGATATTTACAAGGGTTCGTAGTGATGAGAATCACTTTAGAATGATGTGGGGGTTTTGAAAAAAAATAAGTTGCCTCAGTGCTAGATCTTCATGTGTGTCCATACTTGCTTCTTCCCGCATCCTGTCAACACTCTCCCCCCCCTAGGGTCTGTCGCCTCTGATAGACCTCTTTTCCGCCGTTTGATCAATGTATTGTTGCAGGAGGTCGGTTGCCAATTCTTGTTCTTTGATTTTTAAACCTCTGATTAGATCTCGTTGCAAAGCCTCCCAATCCACTGTACCAGGCATGTCAGGTTGTGGCATCGTGTAAAGCTCAGAATGCATCGTTTGTTTGCATGCAAAGAGATGGAGTAGATGCGTAGGCCGTGGCGCAAATACCTCTGAATGTGCTTCCCAAAACCCCGTGGTGAACATATCGTCAAATGTTTGCTTGTAGCAGGCAGGGAGATATCTTATGCGTGCATGCCATGCGTAAGCCACTCGTATGCTCGGGGTTGTGCTCATATCATATAGCAGGTCGTAATTACCATTAATAAACCCGGGAATAGGAGGTTGAATACGGCATACATTGCGAAAAGTTTTGAGTACGACCTGCATCATGTCGAAGATCTTGAGCATCATCTGGGCAGCGACATCTGGCATAGGGTGGAGGCGTGGTATCCAATGTCTGATGGTTGCAATCATGTATGACACTGTAGGAGTACCGGTTGGGGGGGCGATAGCGGGGTAATTGAGCCATTCTTTACAGTTTGCGTTATTCTGAACCTTGATGGCAAAAGCTTTCCATGATCGGCGTCTTTGCACTGGCCCAAAACACGGATTGTACCTCAAATGCATGGGGGCATGATCCCATGTTCGAAGCATTTCTGGGTAAGTTTCGAGTAACTTTTGCCTCCACGTTGGTTGGAATATGACCCCTTTTCGTGCCGCTTCTGGTATGTCTTCTGGTTCGAACTGTGTGGCAAATGTGGGGCACTTGTTGGTGACCCGTTTGATTTCTGCATTGTAGTCAGCTAACAGTACAAAATAGGGCTTGTATTGTAGTTCTGAACTAGTGATAAGGCGTCTAGGGGCGATGTGCCTGAAGTATTCTGAGTGAAGGATGGTGTCCTCAATGGCCTTCATTGCCAGCATCTGAGTGGATATCCGCTCCTGATGAGTTTGCCCCATCTCCTCTACTTGTTTCATCCATGCTGATGGGGGTTCCTCATAGGTATCTTGACCTTCTTCTGTTACGCGTCCTCCTGGGAATGGTTGAGGTTCGTAGGCGTCGACTAATGCTTCCTCCACTGGGATGGTAACTGCTTCTTCTTCTGACGGTTGCTCTGGTGGGGAAGGGGGTCGTTCGTACTGCATCAACTTCAGTTTTAATTCTGCGATCTGCTGCCGTAACTCCAGCACGTCGTTGGGCGTTGAAGGTTTAGGTTCGGTTGAAGTAGCAGCGTCTGTCATTTCTTTATGCTCCTGTCGGTGTGGTGTGGACTCTTGGGGTCTCTGCAAGTCCTTTAGCTGGTCGGCAAGCTGATCATGTGCTTCTAACATATTGGCATACGTTTCCAATATTTGTTGTATGCTCTCTGATGGGACCGCTTGAAATTTGACCGGGTCTATGGGTGCTCCCGGGGTGTTCTCCATGGCCGCCTCGAGATTCTCTTGGTTTTGTTGTTGAAGCCGTCTGTTCTCTTCTTGAGCTGCCGCTAGATGTCGTCGTAGCAAAGCCATATTTCGTTGAAGCCTTGCGTTGCGGCCCATCTGATCTCGCAGCTGTTCCTCCATGGCTTTGCGCTCTTCCATATGTCTCGCCTCGAGTTGCGCATTTGTCTGTTCGAGGGCGGATATCTTTCTTTGTGACTCCGTATGACTGAACTCCAAAGCATTGACACGCTCTTGGAGAGTTGCTGAGAGGGTGCAAAGGTCTTTGTTATTTTCTTCCAACAATGTATATTCCTGCTTAAGCTGAGTGGCAGCTTCGAGCATCGTGTCGAGTGCAAGACTAAATGAGGTGGATGCGGGGGTAAGGATGGAAGATGCAGGGGGTTGGGAAGTGGGAATGGGAAAAGTGGATGTTGTGCCTATTGTGTGTGGAAGTGGTGATGTGAGTGTAATAACATGTGATGGTGTTGTGAGAACAGTGGTAGTGGGTGACCCAGTGGATGGTGAGATGTCCATGGGATCGGACATGAGAGAGTGTGATTCGTGAAACGTGAACACCGGGATGGTGGGTGGTGTGATAGTGGTGTTTGTGAAGATGGGGAAGTGAACTTGGGGAAGGGACTTTTTCTTATGTTCATCAGCCTGTCGAAGAATGTTTACAAATTGGGTCCACAAGGAGGGTTGGGTGATTAGTGGGGTGCCCGGGGCAGTTACAAGGAATGGGGTAGGTAGAGTTTGGGGGGAAGGAAATGGAGGGGTGGACGGTAAAGAGATGGAAAGAGTCTGACTAGTGACAGATGGTTGTCCAAAGGCAAGGGGGAAGAATGGGTGACCTAATTGGGGTTCAAAAACCTGAGTGACAGAGATGGATGAGGGTGAAGGAAGGAAAGTGGAAACGGGGGTGTGTACAATGGTCTCACTATAGGAGGAGAATGGTTGTGTAGAAAGACACGTGGAGAGAGGCTCTGAGGGTGGGATAGGAGATGATGGGGGAGATGGGGCATGCGTAATTTCCTCCGGTTCATCATTGGGCCTAGGGCTAATCATGTGCACATCTTCTGCTGTGGACGTAGCTAACGCGGTAGAGACTTCCATCTGAATCATCTTTCCGTGTCGAGGTCGTGTATCAATTCTTCTTTGGTCGTAAGCAGGGTTCTCTTGATAGACCAAGGTTCTCATTGCTTCACTGATGCCACAGGTGTCCGCCAAAAGATTTAGCGATTCTACAAACTGGGGATCGATATGCTCTGAGTGTAACATCTGGTTTACCAGGGCCCTATTTGCTTCTTCTGTCATCTTATGGCGTCGTTGTACCTGCTTGATTGTTTGGTATAGCCGTTTGAGCTGTGCCGTATATGCAGGGGCTTCGTCTTCACTCTCTTCTGGGTTATTCCTTGGTGCCTGCTCCTGAGCTTGTGTGTTTGGACTTTGAGGAGGTTGCGTCACTCCTAGCTCCTGTACGCTGCTTGTCTCACCTCGTGCCTGTTCTCTTTGGGTTGATGTCCCCGGATCGATATTGTCAGGGCAACCTTCACTGTCTGATAGATGAGCCGTCTGCAGATATGTTTCAAAATCAAAATTTTGGTCTTCGGTGAAAGTGGCCATCGCTGCGAATTCTGCATCGGTAGGTAGCGGAGGGGCAGAGGGAGTGGGCTGTACCACCTCTCTTGGTTGAGACTCCTGGAGATGGATTGTGATTGGTGCCACCGGGGCTTCCTCTCTAGTGGAGACTTCGGTAGTGGTTGCTGGAGGGATCAGGACTTGTGAAAGGGATCCACGCATTCTTTTTGCAGGCTGACTCCCTGACTTTCGCCCTTTAAACAATTCTAGATGTGCATACTTTAGGGCTCGAGCAACTGGCACATCATACGCCAGACATCTGTAGATGATTCTAGTCAACGCACAGCAACCATGTAGAGTGGGCTTCCTCACCCCCCGCTTGCCTGCCTCATACGCCTGATCTAAGATCCATACCGGCATCTTAATGGGCAAGCTTCCGGTCTCTGCTAAATACAATCCGTACCATATCTTCTTGTGAGGCTGAGTGAAGCGGTCTTGAGCTAGAAATGCGAAGTGCTGGAGGCACATCCGCAGGGGTATGGCGATGTTGGGGGTGAGGGCGCACATGTCTTTAAGCTTCTTGACTCTATTGCTTTTCATTGATTCTGGTATCAAGGGGTCACGATCTGAAGGCACATGAGTGCCATACATTTGAAGGGCTTCCCTGATTAAGGTTACATTTAATTCAAACTTCCTCATCTCCTCCAGATTAGATAAGGAGGGCACCCAGAATGTGCCTGAATGATCTTTATGCCCGGTAGGTTTCAACGTAGCAATCAAGTAGTAACACCTGAGGAAGTCAGGTTTTGGTAGAGCTGCACTGAAGTAAGTTTGAAGTCCCGCCTTTTGCCAGATCTCTTGAAGTGGAGCTGCATTTTGCAAGGTCTCAAATTCTCTTGAAAAGAATTGGAAGGTCCACCAAACCCCTCCACACTCCATCTTGGACTCCCAGATGTGATCTGCGTCTCCCAAATCCCCTGGCATTTCATTGAACCAATGGGAGTGCCCTTTTACTCTTTCGGTTAGCCCACTGGGTGGATCTGGAATAGGAATCCTTCGCACATTCAAGAGTTCTTCAGGCCTAGCCGTTGGTGGAGCTTCCACTGGCATGGCATCCCAATTGATAGGAGCACCAGATCCTGCCTGAGAGCTTGTGCCTGCCGCTGTTGCCATGAGAGTAGGTTGCTTATCTGCTGGAAGACGAAAGGCACATTAGTGTTGCATAGGAAACAGGATGTAATGGTGTTCCCTTCACAATACTAACACGACAATCCCGGAGGTCAGTGATTAGTGGTGAGGTGTTTATGATATGTGTGAGTGGTGATTAAAGGTCAGTGTCATCCTAGATGCATACTTTGGTTATGCAATGGGCTCGGAATGCTTCTACGTTAGTGTGGACGGATTTACAGAATAGGGTCAGGGGGTTTAGTACACCGTTTAATTCTCCACACTTTGATACAGGAGTCGTAGCTTTTAGAGCTAAGGACATGTGAAGATTTCGGTCTGAGAGTGTGATGTATGTGGGATCTTGTGGGTACCCATTTCCAGACATTCCTGGGGTTGATGGGAGTGTGGACAGTGAGAGGTGTAGGTATCCTGTCACTTCCTGAGTTGTTGGCCAAGAGTGCTTGTGAGAGCTGCTTCATCCTTGTGCCTGTAGTTGAAGTAATTTGGGCTTGTAAGTTAGCCTTGGGCACCCATATCTGTCTAGCATTAGGGATGGCCTTCATTGACCGCTTAGGAACCCAAATAGAGATGGTGTGCCTAGGGGTTATATTAGGGGGCTTCTTAGCTTTGTTCCTTGATTGTGAGGCTCGTTTCTTGTCTCCTTGAGAATCTGCGATTGGAGCTGTGGGTCTCCCATCCTTGCGTATCCAGATCTGCTTCACGCCACGAGATGCTCCATGTTGCGCGGGTTGGCGCTCCTTCCTCTTGATCAGCGGTCTCCTTCGTATAGAGTGATGTTCGGTCCGTTCGTTTAGAATCTTCTTTGGATCAATTAGGAACTCCTTCTTGGCTCCTGAGCCTTCAGTAAGATTGACATTTCTCTGCACCATAGAAGTTTGGACAAGCACAACGTGGTTATCTTCGTGCGGATTCCTGGAGGGACCAGGAGTTGTTGCCTGTTCTATTGGTTTGAGTGCTTGATTTTCTAATTCAATTGTGAGACGACTCTGGCCTACCCAAGCCTGAAGAAGTCCACTTCTTAGGTTCAGGTTGACTGCGTAATCATAGATCCAGTCTTGGCCCAAGACAAGAGGTTCGGTCAGATCCTCGTCTTCACACACTAGCACTTTTGCTGGCATGAGGACCTCTTGTATGTTGAGGGGAAGATCCACCTCTCCCATACAAGGGGTTTCAACACCTCCTAATCCTATCAGATATGCTTCTATGGGTTTTACCTCCAACTGCAGCTGCTGGCAATAAGAAAGCCGAACTGCACTTGTGGCTGCTCCTGAATCAATTAAAGCCCTCACGCTTGTTGTGCTGTCCTTTTGTCCTATTTCTAGGGTCACAAAAGGTCGTCGGTCTACTATCTTATGGGTGCGCCCACCTGAAGCCTCACACATGGCCATGTGGTAGCCTGGAGACTCTTGAGTGTCAGCCATAGGCTGGTCCCTTCCTCGTCTCCTCAACTTCATTCTTCTGATACGCTCTAAGGCCTCTGCTTGTGCTTCTTCCCGAATTCGTTTTTCCTCCTCTTTACGTTGCTTAGCAATATTGAGTCGGCTTAGCATCTCCTCCGTGAGGGGTTCCTGATACAGTTTGAATCTGCATCCGCTAATATAGTTTGGGAGGACATCCCCCTCTAAAGTGGCTAGTTGTACTGCTCCACTTGTGGAGATCCTATTAATGATCATAGGTCCATAGCCTCTCTTTTCTAGCTTTCTTGCGTGTTGTTTCAATGTGTAGACTAACACTAGATCTCCTGCCTTCAAGCCCTTATCCTTCACATGGGCATCAAAGTATGCTTTTTGCCGTTTCTTTGCAGCATAGATGCCTGCTGCTGCTCGTAGCCTCGTCTCACCTAAACGCTCTAGATCAAAGATCCTAGAGGACAACTCGTGTCCATTCCACTCATGCTCTTGTGCTACTCTTAAAGCTGGAATTAGGAAATCTAAGGGTAGCACCGCATTTTGTCCGAAGACCATCTGAAATGGGGTGGCATTGAGTACCGTTTTGTAAGCAACTCGGTATGCCCAAACAGCATGGTGAAGTTGTTTGTCCCAATCAGAGCGTTTATTATTGATCAGTTTCGTCAATACGTTACACAGGATCTTATTCGTGCTCTCGGCTTGTCCGTTAGCTTGTGGGTGATAGGGTGCAGACTTCTTATGTACCACCATGAATTCTTGAAGGAGATTTTCAATGACCTCATTCAAGAAGTGCGTTCCTCTATCACTAACCAACTCTATTGGTAACCCATATCTAGTGAACACATTTTCGAATAAGAACTTAGCCGTCGTTTGAGCATCATTCTTTGCCGTGGCTTTTACTTCCACCCACTTTGTAAGGTAATCTGTGGCTACAATAATGTATTCTGCATGGGAGCTCCTAGCTGGGGGGTTGATGGGACCTACAAAGTCTATACCCCACTTTGAAAATGCACGTCCTCCCATCATTGGCCTTAAGGGCATTTCATCCTTTCTTGTCGGATATTGGGCATGTTGGCATGTGTCGCAACTCTTCACATAAGTATGTGCATCCATATGAAGAGTGGGCCACCACAGTCCTGAGAAGAGAATAGTCTTAATCACTCTGTCAGGCCCAAAGTGCCCACCTGCAGCACCGCTATGTGCCGTTTCTAAGACTTTTAAGTAGTCTGATTCATGTACGCACAGTCTTAGGTAACCATCCTTGCCTCTTCGATACAGGTTGTCTCCTATTAAAGCATAGTCTTGAGCCTCTTGCTCCATGCTCCGTTTTCTTGCAATACTAGCCTGATTGGTTAATGTTCCTGTTCTCATGAACTCGACCAGTGGAGTACTCCAATCTGGGATTAATGACATGTGATAAAGAGTGGCATGCTCCACTGGGGGTCTCTCCTGGCACTCTGGACAGCTCTGGATCCACTCTTGTACTTCTTTGTCCATGCTAGGCCAATACACTCCTAAGCGTTTTAGATTCTGCAAGGTTCGTTGTTTAGAGTAGTGATTCCCTAGCGGTCCCTCATGGGCTTGTTGCAGCCAACTAGCATGTTCATCATCCTCGACACAACAAGCTAATATGCCCTCGTTATCTTGCTTGTACATGCTTCCGGCTAATATTTGATACTTTAGCGATTTTACAATTTCCTCTTTGCTTGTCTTAACATTTTTATTTGCAAGCCCGAAGGTTAGGACTGGTACCAACTTATTTGCCCATTTAGGTACAACTTCTAAATTGAACAGATAAGCATCGGGCAACTCATCAGACACTCCTTGCGGTGGCTCGCCTGAAGTGATGCGAGAAAGATGGTCAGCCCTAAGATGGGTTCTACCTTTCCTGACAACCACTTCAAAGTCGTATTCCATTAGTAAGAGGAACCATCTTACTAAGCGGCCTGTATTGCAAGGTTTATTGACCAAATATAGTAACGCTTGATGATCAGTGAAAAACTTGAACTTATTGGCCAATAGATAGTGTCTAAACTTCTTCACAGCATATATCATGCCTAAGCCTTCTCTCTCCGTTGTGGTGTAATTTCGTTCAGCTGCATTTAATTGCCTACTAGCATATGCTATCGGCAAATCTAGGTTTCCTTCACCTGTGGGTTGTGCTAGCACACATCCTATTGCATGATTGGAGGCATCCACATGGACATGAAAGGGTTTGCTCCAATCCGGAGTAGTCAATATTGGTGCTGTGCACAAACGTCTCTTCAGCTCATTGAAGGAAGTCTCGCATTCCTCATTCCATTCAAAATTCGTTAAGAGCCCATAAAGAGGTTTAGCTATGATGGCATACATGTGGATAAATCTACGGTAATATCCACAATGGCCCATAAAGGCTTGTACCTCTTTCACATTTCTTGGTCTGGCCAACTCTGCTATTGCTCTCACCTTGTCTTCGTCTGTTGATATTCCATTCTTCGAAACAATGTGACCTAAGATCTTACCTTGGCGTACCATAAACACACACTTCTCTGGATTCAGACACACTCGATAATCTCTACACTTGTTGAAGATTTGCCTAAGCTCGGGGATGTGGTGACTCCTTTCTTGGGAATGAGCGCATAAATCATCCACGTATACTTCTAAGCTCTTTCGCAAGAACTCTTTGAAGACATGACACATGAGTCTTTGGAATGTTGCAGGTGCATTGGTGAGCCCAAATGGCATCACACGAAATGCAAAGATTCCCCATTCTGTGGCAAAGGCCGTTTTGTGCTGATCTTCGGGGGCAATGGCTACTTGGTTGTAACCTGAAAATCCATCAAGGAAGCTGTAAACTTCCTTGCCTGCAACACGCTCCAAAAGATGTTCGGTGATTGGAAGAGGATAACTATCTCGGATCGTAGCGGCATTAACTTTTTTAAGGTTAATGCACACTCGCAATTTCCCATTCTTCTTGGGCACCACTACGATAGGGGACACCCATTCAGTATGCTCAATCTCATAGATGAATCCGGCTTCAATCAGCCTGTCAATCTCCTCTTTTATTTTGGCCGCATAATTGTCATTATATGTGTAAGGTTTTTGTTTGGTGGGCTTAGCATCAGCGGTCATCGGAATCGTATGAGAGCAGATCTCTGGATCTACTCCTTTCAAGTCTCTATAATGCCATGCGAACACATCCCTATATTCCCTTAATAGGGCTACGAGCTCTGCTTCTTCTTCTGCACTTAGGTCATCTCCTATGTACGTACATCGTTCTTCGTTCCCTTCAATGGTCACTACAATTTTTTTGGTCTTTTCTTTATTGTCGTATGCTTCTCCTATAATGGCCTCTCTCTTAGGCATTCGTACCAAAATTTTCCGGTCTTCCACTTCATATTTCTTGAAATTTTCTGGTACTTCAAACAATGATTCTTCCTCTTCTTGTCTTACTGCTTTCCTTTTCTTTTTCTTTTGACTTCCTTCACTTCCTTTCTTTGAATTTATCGTTTTAATACTCGCAAGGGGTTCTTCTTCTTTTTGGGTTAACACTCCTATGTCTTCTAAGTAGTGTTCCTCTGAGTCAAAGTAAGTATCCATCACAATGGATTCTAGATCATCGTCACTCTCTTCTTCTTCCATGGACTCACTAGGATCACACTCTTCCAACAAGGGCTGACACATGAACACTGAAATGTCATAACCCTCCTCATCACAATGAGGTGTCCATTGTTCTTCATTGATTGCAATGTCCATGGTAGCTAAGATTTCTGCCCAACCATGAGGCTCAAATTCCTCATCTGGAAATATCATCGGTGTATAGGCTGGGTCTTTTATTGGTCTATCTCCTGGGGGAGCTCCTTCTTCTCTCGCTTTTCGGCGCTTTTCCTCTTCCTCCGCGACCTTGCACATCCACAAGTGAGTATCTTCATGCAACCAGGATGGTTCAGGTGAACTTCCAGAATGCACGGAGATAGAGTCTTCTTTCGCTTTGTGGATAGGATTCCACTGTAGGGGTGGTACATCTCTGAAGGTGTGATCCTTCAGATTGACCTTGGTGGTGACCCCTAAGTGCTGTAAGTACAAGGAGTTGGTTCCCCAATCTTGTACTATTTGTAATTGTCGTAGGAAGGGTCTTCCTAGGATCATCTCGTAAACATTATTCTTCTCAAAGTCACATATAGCAAACGTATGTTCAAACTCCACACCACAAGTGGTTAGAGTTATCCCTTCAAGCAATCCGAGAGGTCTTTCAAAATGACCATCTGCCATTTGAAGTTTCATTCTCGTTGGTCTTAAGGTGGGTTTGCCCCATCGCTTCCATAGGGAGATGGTCGCGATAGCAACTCCGGCACCCGAATCCACAATTGCTTTGGTTGTGTAACCTTGATAGGTGATCGGAAGATAAGTGTTACCTTCTTCACCTTCGCTCATGTCTCCTATCTTGTCGAGAGGTATCTCGGGAACTTTCGGCTTAGAGTCTACTTTTGGTATATTGGACTCAAGTTCTGGAACCTGATCCTTCACATGATTCCAGAGCTCCGGTTTTGCCTTGAGCAGCTCCTCTACAGTGAGGTGACATTGAACCTTAGTGTTTTTCACAACATCAGTGTTCCTGGGCATCACTGAGTCTTCGTTTCTTACCAATATCGTGGGCGCTCTGATCTGGAGAGATTCAGATTCCCATGGGCCTGTGAAATGAGGCAACTCTTGTAAAGAATTAGATTCAAAATCTAATCTCTCATCCTCTTGTTGCTCTGCTTGATCCCCATAGATAGAGGGAATGTCTTGGGGAAATTGATCATGAAGGTCATCAATCTCAGGAATAGGAGGGAAATCACCCTTCTCTTTGGCCCATTTCTCTTCTTGTATTTCCCGCAAGAACTCTAGAGAGTACTGTTGTATTGAAGGAGGTATTCCAGCATCCGTAGAATTAGGAACATAAGCTACCATTTGTGGTGCGCTTCCTCTTTCAACAACTGGTTGAGCCTGTGGAGGTAAAGAAACTTGTGATTTGTTTACCAACTGCTCTAATCTTTCTAGTAAGCCTTGGAAATGCAAATCCGGCTTGACAGCGTTCGTCTGACTGAACTTTTGGCTAGTCTCAAGTATAGCTTGAGCTTGTTCTACCATTTTCATACACATCTTCATCCGTTCAATCTCTAAGTCGGCTCTAGGATAACTCCTGTCTAGGTTTGCAGCTGTTGGCCCTTCTTGAAGTCGAGCCTGGTAGGCTTTAAACATCATGTCCAAGCCTTCAGGAGTGGGGTCAGCTAATACTGATCCTACTCGGGGTGGTGGGTGGGTTACGAGGGGTGTGTTAGAGGGTGGAGAATTGGAGGGTGATGGGGATAGTAGTGGAGGAAGTGTGTGGGAGTGCGGTTGAGATGTGATTTCTGTGATTTTTGCCTTGGTTTCTCTCACGCTTTCTTCAAGTTCATTTATCTTTTTTGCCCATTGTCTCTTCATTCTTTCACGACTCTCCTTCCAGGCTCTAGTCCTCTTTTTGGTTATGCTCTCTGTTTCACTCACCTCGGGGCTCTTTTCGGGACCAACACCTTGGTGTTGTTGAAGTGCCTGGGCTCTTGTGATCACCTGCACAGGTGCAGTGAAAATCCCGCTTCCTATGGAGTCTACAACTAACCCCACAACATTGATAGGAGTGATCTTAGGCATGTTATTGGGGTTTTTTGGGCAATCTCGTAGGAGATGCTCTTTCCCACAGTCTTGACAAAAGCCCTGAATGGTTACTGGCTGAGGTAGTGTAGGGATAGGTAGTGGACAATCACGTACAAGGTGATCTCCCTGACATCTGAAACATGGCCCTCTAGGAAATGGGGATCGTACCTGCCTAGGTTGAGGTCTAGAGTTGGGGTTTGTGTACATGACATTAGAATACTCCGGTTCCCCACTATTTTCACTTGGGTCCTCATAGTAGTATGACTCGTTATGCTCGGGTGACTGCATGTAGTAAGCCTGTGGGCTATCAATATGTGCGGAGTCAAAACTATGGTCACTGGGGTCACTGTCTGATAGCAATGGGGTGACTGGGACTATGGCTCTGTTCGGATTTTCTTCAGTAGATGCATACTTCACTGGGATCACATTGGTTGGATTAGGGGGTTGCTGCACTAGGACTGGTTGAGGTCTCTGCTGCCCTTGATAAGGTGGCTGATAAGTTTGTTGCGGTCTGTTGTATTGTGGTGATGGGTACAGATTCTGGTATCTACCCTGTTGTGGATATGGCTGAGGATAATTTTGCCTAACAGTTTGTTTGTTATATGGGCAGTCTTGTGCCATGTGATTGGTGTACCTGCGCTCTATGGTGCAGTACTGGCCACTAAGGTTCGCCTGAGGTTGAGCCATAATGGGGCATACACTTGCCATATGTTCGCCGCCACAATTGTAACACCGCTTAACTGGGGCAAATCTTGGAATTTGCTTGCTAGAGACGCCTAGTTTTTGGGCTACCTTCTCTGCAAGTTCCTCGATGGATGCGGATTGACCAGATGTCTGTGTGCTAGCGTTATCAGAATCCTTATAGATTTTTGATAGTCCTAATTCCTCACCGAGATTGTCCTCAATGTCTATGCACATGCGCACGCACTCCTCTATCGTTCTAGGGTCCTTCAGGTACACATATGACCTGAGCTTAGTGCTCAACAATCCATCTAGGAACAAGGCCACCTGTTTGGCTGGTGTGGGCAACTCCGGCATAGGGCATCTCTCCAGGTACTGTCTAAATCTTCTTCCGGCTAGTCTGACCGTCTCTTGAGGTGTTTGTTTGAAGCTATGAATTAGTGAGGAGGTGTTGTGCCTGATTCCACTCTTAGAAAACTCAACAATAAATGCCTCTAAGAGTTGGTCTATGTTTCTGAAATGCCTCTCATTCAGTGGTTGGAACCACGTAAGGGCAGTGTTCCTAAGGGTTAGACCGAAAGCATTATATTGCGTGAATAGGTCCTCCACTTGTTCAGCTTTCAACACTTGTCGAAATTCTGCCACATGGTCATACGGGTCTCCCGTGCCATCGAAGTAATTCTTCATGGACTTCACAAGTTGGGTTGGACGCAGGGTCCTAGTGTGTTCTCTCGGCCTTGGCAAAGGAAAATCATCAATGTCCCGGTGATTCCATGGGGTTCTATGTCTCTCAGTTTCTACTCTATTCCTTTCTGTTCCCGTTCTTTCTCTTCCCAGGGAGTTGGCGAAACTTACCTCAGGTTTGTCTCTACCTCTATCTCTTTGAGCGCCATGAGCTTGGGAGGTCCCAGCTCCTTGATGACCAAAGGACACATTAGACCTTGGTTGGGGAAAAACTAATTCACCCTTCCAAGTGTAGGCATGTCTGCCCTGCTCAGTGACCACGAAGATTCTCTCTGATGCAGTGTCTAGGTAGGTTACTTGGCCTGGACTATCAGGGTCTTTAAACTCGTAGATTGTGAGGGTGTTCCCCTCCTGAGGTTGAGAGGTTCTATATCTCCAAAAAGCCTCATCGGTTTCCCGATTTAAAAGCAGATCTATGCTTTTATTATCTTGTGGAATCCACTCAGGAGTCATGATTCTGGTCAAGACAGACTTACCACGGGGAGTTCTTGGCTCTCTCTCTAAGTTCCCTCGCTCTATATCTCCCATGTCGGTCTCTGCAATCACATTTCCAAACTCATCAGTTCTATCGGGAAGAGTGGTGACTACATATATAGTCCCCTCTTTATCTAGGTATGCTCCATTCTCAAACTTGACTACCGGGTGGTCTATTCCATGGGGTTGGTCGGGGTTCTTAATCTGGACCACTGATCTTCTCAGTCCGTCTTCGTAGATGCGAGCACCCAGACGATTCGTCCTGATATATTCCAATTGAGTCTTATAAGGCCCCTCTGGCTTTTCTAGATAAGCCAACCCTGAACTCCCTACGGGTCTCTCCATGTGATAGGACATTTCAGAATCACTGGTTTCTGATCTGGGAGTGTATGGGTAATCACTCAACTGCTGGGCCCAAGACCTGGCAGTGTGATTGACACTAGCTTCAGAAGATCTGAGGCTTCGTCTGTCTCGGCCTAAATGTCTGCCTGATCTAAGGTTCATATGCCTGATTTATTTACCCCCTGGAACCCAAGCACGCTCTCGTTGCAGGTTGATTTTGCATCAATCACTTTGTTCTTTTTAGTTGAATATTATGTTTATGGTCTTGTCTGAAATTGCGTCGTCAGGGGTACTTAAGTGAATTTCCGCAGTTGATGAGTGATCGATTCCCGTTTATCTTTTTGTCCCTTAGTGTTTTCGTACTTAAGACCTATTTATTTTCTTGCACTTGGTTGATTAATTCTCTTGGACTTGATTCGTGCCTAACGTTGCCCTAGTTAATTACCACACCTAAGTCGTACTTAGTCTAGGCTAGGAATTGACAAAGGAGGGTTATGAGATTTTCCAACCTCAATCAGCTGGTTGACCCGACAGCTATGCAAGCCCAGGAAGCCTTCTCCCAGGCCCGGTACTCACCCTCGCTAGCTTGCTTTGATTGCCTTGAGTGCCCACAAAGTTCCTGCAAGAACTCACCAGTTAGTATAGATTGATTGCCACAAGTATTTGAAAGACACACTTCAATAATTTTAGTCCCCCTGGAGTAACTCACTGTACCCCCTGAATCGGAGAACCACTTAGTTCCACCTAAAGGTCAACTTAAAAATGCATGTTCTGAAACTCCGCGTATGATTCTTACAAAAACCAGTCGAGGTCCACGTAGGATTCTCAACGAGCTTTCCAACGAGACCAAAATCTCATCAATCGGAGTTCGTATGGTCAAGTTGTGACCATTCAGGCAGATAGGGGTCAAAACAGGCTCTCAGGGTTCAGGGATTTCCTCACAGGTTCCTAGGTCTTGTCCCACTTCTAAGGCTCTAACGTTACTCCAATGTGACCAAAACTAAGCTCAATTGTACCTCAATTTACTCCAAATATTCACTCTAAAATTTCGTGCGTTAAGGCCATGTATCGCGATAGGTCGGGTCGAAGTGTCGCGATACCCCCAAGTGTCGCGATAGCTCGTGAAGTGTCGCGATACCCCCAAGTGTCGCGATAGCTCGTGAAGTGTCGCGATACCCCCAAGTGTCGCGATAGCTCGTGAAGTGTCGCGATACCCCGAAGTGTCGCGATAGGTCGGCTCGAAGTGTCGCGATAGCTCGTGAAGTGTCGCGATACCCCGAAGTGTCGCGATAGGTCGGCTCGAAGTGTCGCGATAGCTCGTGAAGTGTCGCGATACCCCGAGGTGTCGCGATAGCTCGAGATATGGCGAATTTTCCTGTTCTATCTAGGGTTCCTAGGAGCTCTAGGCCTGCGCAATGCCGTGGTGTACTCAGAATCGTGAGAAGTCGAACTTTTCGGAGTGTCGCGATAGCTCGAGCTCAACGCCTCGGGGACTGTGCAGGCAGTTTCTGTACCTGCTGAGCTTGCTGGAGATGATGATGGAGCTGGTACCTGCAAGAAACATGCAAAAAACACACAAATGCAAACACACACAATCGCTCTCTCTCAAACTCGCACACAACAAATGAGGGAAAGAAAGGGAAGAGGGGATATGTAGTGGGGAAGGAGGTGAAGGTGAAGATGGAGATGGAGGAAAATCAGAAATTTACCTACTACTTACCATTCCAACGCGTCCTCTCTACGTCTTACCATCACACGCTCGTCCTCAAAGCTCGATCCCCGGCAACGGCGCCAAAATTTGGTGTAGCTCAGAGATGAGTAGCACCTCCTTTAATGTCAATCCGGGAAGACATGAGGATGGTATGAAGACCACGAGCAAGTGGAAGCACAAGTGTGTGAGTGAGAAGCACACAAGCATGCACACACATACACACACACGCGCACACACAGTAAGATCAAAGAGAGGAAGACAATGGAATCACTTCTATTGCAAGAAAGTTCTCATCCAAGCTCAAACTACAAGAAGCTAACCTCTAAAATGAGCTCTCTAGCTCTATTTATAGTTCTTGACTAGCTTTGGCCCTGTTCAGACCTAGTGTCCGGCCTAGTTAAAAATTAGGTTCCGGGGCTTATTTGAGGGCCCAAACGAGATCTAAAAATTATGAAAATTGACAGGCAACTACATCTAAGGCTCCCCAAGCTCGAGGACTCCTCGGCTTGTACAAAATGGAGCTACAAAAAGGTGAAATGATATTTACAAGGGTTCGTAGTGATGAGAATCACTTTAGAATGATGTGGGGGTTTTGAAAAAAAATACGTTGCCTCAGTGCTAGATCTTCATGTGTGTCCATACTTGCTTCTTCCCGCATCCTGTCAACATACTCTAATACCAATTGTTGGAGTTTGAAGTCTACGAAAGCACACAAACAACACAAGGAAGAAGAAGAAGCTTGGAGCACAACAAACAATACTAAATGTACTATCAAGAGAATGTAAAAAGATAAGTGATCCATTAGGGTTATAGGCATATATACAAGCCCAGGGAAATAAACCTCCTAAAGAGGGAAAAAAAGTGCCCCGATGGTCCTAGTGTGTTCACACCCATCACTACCTAAATATTTCAACAATAATCACTCCCCATAGCTTTGGGAGAAGCCTTTTCTAACCAAGCTTGCTTTGTACCTAGCACTAGAACCATCTGAATTTGCCACTTATTACATATCACCTCGATGAGTTCTTGAGTTGGTACCAAGCTCCAAGTATGGGTTTCATCAAGTGCCTTGAACTCTTCCTTCATTGCCTCTTGACATTCTTTGCAATCCTTAACTTTTTCATTGGTAGTTTTTTCTTTGTCCTTGATTATTTGAGTCATGTATGCATAATGCTTTGCAATGGAATTATCATATGTTAACCTTTAAAATGGATATCTTACACTTGAGGACCTTTTGTCACTTCCTTTGGGTGTGGCTTTTATCTTCTTTCTTTTTCTGGCCACTCCTAGGGTTTGAATTTCTTTTATCTCTTTATCTTCCAACATAATCTCATCCGCATAGCTTCCTTCTTCAATTCCAGTATTCTCTTTGCCATTGAATTTGCTTTCTTCAGAGCTCGTCTCTCTTTTTGTAAGCTTTCCACTCCAAGGTGGGGGTATACTTGTGTTGGATGAGTTTCTTGCACCAGTTAACTCCATGCTTTTTTGAACTCTATCATCATTCTACTTATGTTTATAACGTATCTCTTCAACCTACAATGCATTTTTGCGTGCATAACAAGGCTTCAAATCATTATTGACAAGATCCCTACTTACCTCCAACTCCTTGGTGATGGGATTATATCATTTATAACCCATTTTTTTCCATATAATATCCCAAAAAGATATGCCTTTCAGATATGGCATCTAAATTTGACCTCAACTCTTGATGTACATGTGCATAACATATTCAACCAAATACTATAAAATGTGAAATTCAAGGTTTTCTTCCACTCCATACTTTCTCAAGCATTAAATGATGTATACTTGATGAAGGACATGGCCGTATATGTAGCCTCTCCCTAATAACAATGTGTCATATTCATTTCGTTGAGCATTGATCTTGCTACCTATGCTATGTGTTTGTTCTTTCTCTCTGCTATCCCATTTTCTTGAGGGGTATAACTACATGAAAATTATCTTTTGATGCCTTTGACCTACAAAAATTTAGAAAATTCATGGGAGAAGTAATATCTCCCTCCATTGGATCTCAAAGTTTTGAAAAACTTGTCAAGCTCCTTCTCCACCTATTCCTTGAATTACTTGAAGTAGCAGAACACATTTGATTTGTTGTTAATGCAATACAACCACACTTTTTTTGAAACTTCATCAATGAGTTTCCAGCAGGGGTTTCTTCTCTTGTTGGACCCCAAACATCCATATGAATGATGTCTAAAACATTTGCACTCACATATGTACTCCTCTTGAAGGGTTGCCTTTGTTGTTTTCCTTGTTGGCAAGCTACACAAATTTCATGGAACATTTTAGATGTGAAATTTGGTAGGCCTCTTACCACGATCCTCCTTTGAATATCCTTGAGCTTTTGTAGGTTTACGTGACCTATTCGTTCATGCCATAGGTCCGATTCTATCATGCTCTTGTCTCCATATGGAGATACATTGAATGATGTGGTTAATTTATGTCCATTGTGAACATTCTCCTTGCTTATTTCCTTTTTCTACGAGCTTGAAACCTACCTTTGGTTCCTCAACAAAACATCATCTCTCATTGAACCTAAATTGAAAGCCTTTTTCTACCATTTGGCCTATCAAAATCAAGTTTTTGATAATAGTAGGGACACACAATACCATTAATAAGCACTTTGCACTTTGATTCCCTTCCAAATTGATATCTCTCACATGTTGGATTGTATGATCTAAGTTGTCACCTGTTTCCACATGCCCTTGATGATTTGGTACCTACAAATTACTAAACATATCCTTCAAACATGACATATGATCACTACATCCATTATCTACATACCATACATCTTCACTGGCTTGAGTTGAATCTTCACCATACCTCATCACAAGTAATCACTTCCTTGGCTAGATGATGTGTTGGCATAGTTACCTTGCCCTCAATAATTGTTTTTGTTGCTTTGATTCCCTAGTCTTTGAGCTCTATGATAACATTCATTTGCAACATGACACAACTTACCACATACGAATCATCCATTTGAAGTGTGTTGTCCTCTTCCACCAAATCTTCCACCTCTTCCTCTATTTTTTACTCTTCCACCTTTTTGAAATCCATGTTCTTGTTGTCCTTGATCTCCTTGGTTGCTTTGATATCTTCCTCATCCTCTTGTCACACCTCGGTTATGTCTTGCTCTTCCTCTACCTGCATACAACAAGCACCCTTGGCTATCCTTTCCTTGATTTCTAGAAAGGTTCATGTCCTCTGTAACCATGAGAGTCATTAGTTGATCAAAATCAAGAAGAGAGTCCCTTACATACACTAAAGTTGTGAAGGGCATTCTTAAATGCGGTACTAACCGTCAGAGACGTGTTTAAACAATTAGTGGGTTCTTGGGAGTGGAAGGGGTCTGTTACACAGAGGCCCTCTTCTTGATTTTCCCAAATTTCCCACTTCACACAGCAATGTACTAACGCTCAAGAACTCTATCAAGAATCTATTTATGCTTCGCAATCTTACTATCTATGATTGGACACTTCCTAAAGTCTACCGAACAGATTCCAATTAAGGTACTTCCAACCTATAGCACCAGACTATTCAATATCGTAATACGGATATGATCTTGATTAACTCAAGAACTGCTTCAAACACAAACCACTGTAACAACAACGATAATACAATGACTCAACCATTACCAAGTAGTTGCAGACAATCAACTAGAATCGAAGACATAGAAAGACTTATAATTCTCAACACACAATATTGAATGTAGATTCCGTACCCAACTTAATACGAGCCTTTTTGTAACTTAATCCTTACCGTGCAATAGCGGATCGTTAACACCGAAGACAACCACAATACGACTTAGAGTTCTCACACACACTACAGTTACTACACCGACTTCACCGTGTAGACAGAGATTCACCAACCGAACACGTATTGATAACCATGCAAGACCGAGACGAGATCAGAATACTCAACATTACCTAAACGCACAATGCTCAAACTGTCATTACTGGAGCACTGAGAATAACAACTTACAGAACATCACAACAGAAGGGCACAAGAGTACTCAGAGTTATCATAACAGACACAACGGCACGTCACAAACAATCACCCAGACAGACAGCCTGGTGATTCCACTAATCGTCCCGCGCGCCTCTTTTTTCATTCATTTATATAAAGATTACAAACATCTTGTAACAACCTTTCGTACGTGCGGATTAGAACAAGATTCAATTTTTACAACTGCCAATCCGGCGGCCGAGTACATGGATCTTGCTAATCTAAAAGTTCGGGCGATTTTCTTCTTTAAAGCTTCTAACATCTGTTTTAAAGTATCTGGTTCTACTAATTGGGCATCTGTTCGTACAAAACGTAATGAAATGACCTCGGTCAACAAAACTTCTGCCTGGGTCAGCAGAAAAGCTTCTTGTAGATAAAAATTGTGTGCTGCTCTGAAGAGGACTTCGCTGATGACTCGTGATGCATGGAGGTTGTGGTATCGTGAAAGGTTTCTTCTTCGTTCGCTTCTTCTTCTTTATCATCTGCCTTATCATTTGCGGCTGACCCCTGTACTTCACTATGGGATGAACTGATTCTAATCCTTTTCTGGCGGAGAAGGTGGAAAATCTCTTCGTCTTCTTCTTCATCGTCTTCTAATATTTGTGCAGATTCCTCATGGCGTAGGATGGGTCCTCGAGGTGGTGGCTGTGCTGCTAGAATAGTCGGAAATAGAAAGGATATGATGTGCGGTAGTCTAGACCTTGGCATATCACCCTTATTAACCTGTTTGATAATTGATACACATTCTTTGTGAACGCGGCGGAAGAAGTAGGATGCAAAATTTACAGGCTCTCACACAGCCAAATCTATTGCTGAATAGAAAGGCCGAGAGATGCCATAGGTTTGTTTCTGCAGATTAAGAATGGCTACTAAGAACTGTAGCGCGGATCTCTCAGGTTCAGGGGGAGAGAGGATTGCGTATTCATTTGAGGAGTATCTAGGGAATAGCCAGATCATGGTAGCTATTCGTAAATTCGGGCCATTCTCTCGTCCTTGCCGAGGGAGTCGAAACACTTGAGCAAAGGCCTAGAAAGTGATTACGGTACGGGATGGTAGGCCAGTGATAGGCCAAGTCTGCTCGGTGGCAGGTGTGGCAGCGATGGCGGCGATTATCTGGGCATAGAACGGGTGACAATCCACTGAATGCCAAGGCAGTTCAACGAAATTGGCCAGCCCACGGTTGCACAGGAACTCACCTACATCAGCAGGGAGTCCTTCACGGAAAGCGGCGAAATTTGCCAGAGCTTCCATGGCGCACACACTAAACGCAAGCACAAGAACACAAGCGCAGGGTAGACAGAGAGCACACACACACAAATCACGCAAACACAATAGTGATTAACAGCGAAACAAAAAAGGTTAAGTAGATACTTGATACCGGGAAGCAATTAAATTCATGAATCATCGTGCAATATTGAGCTGATAACCTCATAACTTTGGTGGGCATGCAAGAGCGGAATCGATAAGGCAAGGCGGCTGTTAGTCATAATTAGATATCAAAACACAGATATTTACAGACTTATTTTATTAAGTACGCAAAAGAAACAAAAAAAAAACAAATAAATAAAATGAAAAAATGTTGAACACGTTAGCGAGAGCCAGATGCTTGATGATACGGCCGCAACTTTGAACCATTTATCACCTTCGGCAGAAGACTTCCGGTCAAAGTAGTCAACCGAAACGTAGCTTGGCCTACTTGTTCAGAAATCCGAATGGGACCAAACCATCGTAACTTGAATTTTCCAGCAGAGCGATTCAATTTTGCATTGTAAAAGAGTACAAGTTGCCCCACCGAAAAAACTGGAGTTTTCAGATATCGGTCATGTGTTCGAGCTTGTCTTAACTGCACTTCCTGCATAGTCAGAAAACTTTGCCATCGATGCTCATCTAGTTCTCTGAGTGTATCCAATTGAAATGATAGAGATTCTTCAGGTAGTAGTTTCTGAGTGATGGCTACACGTAAACTTGGCACAACAATCTCCCTTGGTGCTATGGCTTCCAGTCCATAAGCCAATTTGAAAGGTGTTAGTCCTGTTGCTACCTTGTAGGTTGTCCGGTACGCCCATAATACTGCAGGTAACAGTTGATCCCACCTTTTCATTGATTCCAGAATCAGTTTTCGAAGCATATTCAACAGGGTTTTGTTTGTACTCTCATCCAAACCATTGGCACGAGGATAATAAGGAGAACTGAATTTATGCATTATCTGAAAAGAATGGGTGAGTACTTTCATTAAATTGTTCACAAAATGCATGCCTTGATCTGTCACAAGCTCTAGTGGTAAGCCAAAACGCGGGAAAGCACCTTTCATTAGACACTTTGCCACTGAAATAGCTGTGGTAGACCTTAAAGCCCATGCTTCTGCCCATCTGGTAGCATAATCTGTACATGTTAGAATATAACGATTATTACTGAGTATGGCTGGAGGTGTAATAGGTCCAACAAAATCTAGGCCCCACTTTTGAAAAGGCTCCAATGGCAAGATAGGTTGGAGAGGGAAAAAATTTTGTTGTAGAGGCTGTCCAGACCTCTGACAAGTATCACATTGTTTGACAAACTGAGTTACATCCTTGTACATAGTAGGCCACCAAAGTCCACTTTGCATAATTTTCCGGTGCGTTAGATCTGCTGCAAAGTGTCCACTGGAAGGAATTGAGTGAGCCAGAGTAATGACTGAGTTTACTTTGTGTGGAGGAATACAACGAAGTAAAATTTGAGTGTGATCCATATAGTATAATTCTCCAGCAATTAACCGGAATCTGCGACTGTACACTGCAATCTTTCTACACATTGCAGGAGAGGTTTGAGCAAGAATACATCCATCAGTGAGAAAAGTCATATCTGATCATAATATGTAGATGGCATAGGAGGTTCTGCATATTCATCATTAGTTGGTTCAGTAACATAAATCGCTGGTGTGGTGTCATCTACACCGACCGGAGCTTCACCGGAATCTAAGCGAGAAAGGAAATCTGCTAAGGCATGTGAGCTGTCGGGCCGATGGACTACTTCGAAATCAAACTCTGGTAAAAGTAGAACCCAACGTGCTAATTGACCACCTAAATGTTGTTGTCGTACTAGATAGACAAGTGCTGCATGATCTACATGAAAAGTAAATTTGCGGCCAAGTAAATAGTGTCTGAATTTCTTTACAGAATACACTAAACCCAGACATTCTCTTTCAGTTACAGAGTAATTCTTTTCTGTAGGAGCAAGTCTTCTACTCGCATAGAAAACATGCCGGAACCACTTATCAGTTTGTTGCATTAACACACTGCCGATGGTGATATCTGATGCGTCTACAAAAACATGAAATGGGTGTTCCCAAGTAGGTGGTTGTAAAATTGGGACCTGCGTTAATAAACACTTTAGACGATCAAATGTTGTTTGACATTCTTGAGTCCAATCAAACTGTTTAGGAGTACTCGTCATTAAATGATTGAGTGGAATGGCTAAATGAGTGAGCCACCGTAAATGACGACCATGCCATCTCACTTGACCCATGAAACACATTACTTCCTTTGGTGTAGTAGGTACAGGTGCTTCTAACACAGCTGCTACCTTATCTGAGTCGACTTGTATGCCCTGTGCAGATACAATATGGCCAAGCAACTTTCCACATGAAACCACAAACACAGATTTGTTTGGGTTCAGACAGAGTCTGTATTCTCTGCATTTCTCAAAGCAGCACCGTAAATGGAACAAGTGTGCTACCATCCTACCAAACACAGAGAAATCATCAAGATATACTTGCATGAAAGAGGTAAGATAGGGGGAGAATATTTCTTGCATACACCTTTGGAAAGTACTAGGGGCATTTCTTAATCCAAACCACATAACAGTACAAGCAAAGACACCCCAATTGGTGATGAAGGCTGTTTTTGGTATATCTTCCTCAGCCATTCTGACCTGGTTATACCCACTGTATCCATATAAGAATGAGTACATTTCGTGTCCTGCTACTCTGTCAAGCATGATGTCAAGAAATGGAAGGGGAAACGGATCTGGCACCGTAGCTGCATTCAGTTTCCGGTAATCCACACATATGCGTAGCTGCTTATTCTTTTTAGGGAGGATAACAATGGGTGATATCCACTCAGCATGCTCTACTGGTACAATGAATCCAACTTTTAATAACCTATCCAGCTCTGCCTTTACCTGTGCTGCATTATTCAGATTCATCTGGTAGCTGGATTGTTTGATTGGTTTTGCTTTCGGTTCCAGCATGACCGTATGTTGATAAATGCGGGGGTCCAAACCCTTCATATCCTTGCAATCCCATGCAAAAACATCATAGAACTCTCGAAGCAACTGTATTAACTCTGCTTGAAACAACTCAGGCAATCCTTCCCTTATTTTAACAGGTCGCTGATTCACTTCATCACCTAAATTATATGTAATTAACTGATCTTCTGGTACATAGAATTGTCGGGACTTCTCTGTAACATCGGGTGTGTTTAAAAGTTGTTGTAGATCAATGTCATCTATAGCAGCAATATCTTCTTTCTTGTCTTCTTCAGCCACAGGCATCACCGTACAAACTGCCGTATTCCAATTATCTACAACAGATTGTAGATCAACAGTTCCTAGGGAGATCAAATCAATATTATTCTTCAAAAACTCTTCTTCTTCATCATCTGACAAACCATCTAACATATGAATTGGTTCTGCAAAATAAGGTCTAGCATGTAATTCACAAGGCTGTATAGCATCTAAGTTAACAACATTTTACGATTATGGTCCTTGAAAGTGAGTTCCTGTGCGGACCAATCTTGTATCACTTTGGCTTGTTTCAACCAAGGACGGCCAAAAAGCAGATTATAATCCAAGCTAGACTCTGGTAGCTCTAAGACGACAAAAGTCATCTTAAATGTTGTACCTTGCAGAGTTATGGGAATATCTCGTACTAGTCCTACTGGGTGGACTCTAGACTGATCAGCCATCCTTACAAAAAACTGGACAGGCTCAATTTTCATCCATCCTAACTTTGTACATAGTGCGGCAGTAGCAATGTTTACACTAGACCCTCCATCAATTAGTACTTGACTAATTTTATGATTTTTGTACCATACCATAATCAATGGGATCGAATGATCCACCGTAGCTATTGCTAGAATGCAGGCAGACTCAGTACTAAATTGTTGCTGGAATTGTTGGCGGACTCCTGGTACTAGTGCAAGTAATTGGCCAAGAGGAAGAGTAATGGATGCTTTAGATAAAATTTCCCAAGCTTGATTTACTTGATTTGTACCTTTCACCGATTCTGAAGATGATGCGTCGGTTACTAGAATTGACTCTTGCTCCTGTGTAGTTTCCTTTGACAGTGGAACTTGTGTCACCGGAGTAGGATCTGGGAACACTGGAGGTTTTGAGGTGGTCCACTGACTAGCCTTGTCATATGTTCTTTGCTGCTCTAGGATGCTTGGTTCAAATATTTCAGCTGCTGGTTGTAACGGCCTACCGGATTTGGTCTGAACTATTGCAGCTTGTGTTTCTATTGGTGTGATATGAACCATATTAGTCATTGGATTCTGCCGTTCTTTCTTTCTCTGATCATATTCTGCTGCATCTTTACAAAATCTTCTAATGTCGCCAAATTCACCACAAAAATGGCAGTGAGGTGGTGGCAAATTAGTATTTTCCTGTGCTGGTCCTGCCTGCCAACGGTTTGCATTGTAGTGATTATTTCTCTGTCCTCTGTAATTTCGGTAGCCCTGCTACTGGATGTTTCTCATTTGAGGAGGTACATAGTGATTGGCCGGCTTCCCTGGTTCTTGTATAATTGCATTCACTGTTGCTGTTCCCTGTACTTTGGCGTTGTATGCACAATTTTCGGTGGAATGTCCTGTCATATTACAGATAGCACAAAACAACTGGTTGAGGGCACAAGTGGCACTGGTATGCCCTGAATTCTTGCACGTGGTGTAGTACATTTGTCTGGTCGGATCTTCGGCAGCATTTTTACTTGCTTTTACCCATTCCAGGTCTTCTGTAAATCCTCCAACCTTGTTTTCCAGCTGCAAAGCCATTGCAATCACCGCATTGAGTGTCATAGCTCCCACACAGCGTATGATCATAATCTGTTTAAGTTGCGGAGTCAAACCATTGATAAACCATTGAGTGATAACGTCATCCGGTAGGTTGGCGTGTGCTGGCGGTAATTGCCTCAAATGCGTTCTCAATAGGGTGGCATATTCCTGCACTGTCTGATTCATCTTCTGTCTATTGTTTTGCAGGTAATCGAAAATTTCGTCTGGATTCTTCTTTAGCCTGAATCTCTGCAAAAATGCGTCCCTTACTGCTTCATAGGTGCCGAAATGGTTAATATCATATTCTGTAAGCCACCTGGCGGCTTCATTAACCAATGTCGACTGGAATACAATAGCTTTATACGCCGGATCAAGTGGATGATTGAGCACTGCATAACTTATCTCAAATGTGCGTACATGAGCGTCTGGGTCATCACCTAGGAATCCACCGAATTTAGTGTACGTTACTCCTGTTGAAGTCGGCCGGTGTAGCTCAGTGATGAGTAGCACCTCCTTTAATGTCAATCCGGGAAGACGTGAGGATGGTATGAAGACCTCGAGCAAGTGGCGGCACAAGTGCGTGAGTGAGAAGCACACAAGCATGCACACACATACACACACACGCGCACACACGGCGAGACAAAGAGAGAGAATCAGTGGAGTTCTTTAGATTACTTTCAAAAAGCTCTTACAAGTTCGTTTCAATTACAATCTAACCTCAAAAATGAGCTCTCTAGCTCTTTTTATAGTTTTTGACTAGGTTTTGGCCCTGTCCAGACCTAGTGTCCGGCCTAGTTAAAAATTAGGTTCCAGGGCCAATTTGAGGGCTCAAACGGAGTCTAAAAAATACGAAAATTGATATGTAGGTACTTCTAAGGCTCCTCAAGCTCAAGGACTCCTTGGCTTGCACAAAATGGAGCTATAAAAATATGAAATGGTATTTACAATGATTGTTAGTGATAAGAATCATTGTTAAAAGATGTAGATTTGGAAAAAATTGAAGGGCCTATCTGCCAGATTTGCGTCGACTACTTTGTCTACTTACTCCTTCACCTTGTTCTGACTCTCTCCGCTGGCTTCTTTGTCTAGTCAGTCCTTGGGTGCCCATACTGCTTTCAACACCCCCCCCTCTCTCGCGTCTGTCGTCCCTGACAGACCCTTGTTGCTGGGAGTGTTGGATGTAATATTCCACAACCTGAGTGGCAAGTTGATGTTCTTGTATGCGTAGTCCTCTGGCCACATCTGTCATCATACGATCCCAATCGATTGGTCCTGGAATGTCCGGATGTGGCAAACGTAACTGATCTGCATGGATCGCTTGTTCTACTGCGAATAGATGTAGCAAATGTGTGGGTCTGGGAATGAAAATTTCGGAATTGTATTCCCAGAATCCCGTAGAGAACATTTCCTCAAATGTCTGCTTGAAGCATGCGGGCAAGTACTTTATTCGTGCATGCCAAGCAAAGATGATAGTGACCGAGGGGGCTTGGCTCATGTCGTAGACTAGATCCTTGTTGCCTTGAGCGAATCCAGGGGCGGAGATGTATGGAGCTTGGACATTCCGAAAGGTTTTGAAAACAATGGTCATGAGCTCGAATATCTTCATACACATTTTCGCTGCTATGTCGGGTACATTATTTAGGCGTGCGGACCAGTGCCGAATTGTTGATATCATGTAAGCTACGGTTGGGGTCCCTCGAGGTGGAGCAAAATATGGGTAGTTAACCCAAGCCGAGCACTCGTTATTGTTGCGTACCTTGATTGCAAATGCTTGCCAGGATCTGCGACGTACCACTGGACAATAGCATGGATTATACTTGATATATAGTGGCATGGTTGCCCAGGTACTCATCATCTCTGGGTAATCGGTGAGTAAACGTGCACGCCAATTAGGTTGGAAGATCGAGCCAGCACGTGCATCGGTCGGTAAATCCCCTATCTCAAATTGAGTAGCGAATGTGGGCTCCTTCCCTGTATGTCTTTTGACTTCTGCATTATAATCATGTAGTAAGACAAAATAAGGCATGTATTGCGATTCTGATGTTGTGATTAACCGTTGATGGGATAAATGTTGAAAGTAGGAAGACCGAAGGACCGTTTCTTCCAGATTTGTGAGAGATTGCATTTGCACGGCCACACGATCATCATGTGTCTTACCCACTTTCTCGACCCTTCTGACCCAATCTGGAACTTGAATTTCTAACGTGTCTTGTCCTTCTTCTGTAATTCGACCACCAGGCGTCGACATAGGCTCGTATGGCTCTTCATAGCTGTCATCGACGGGGATTTCCACTACTGTTTCAGGTTCTAGTTCTTCAATGGGCGAGGGTGGCCGTTCATATGGTAAGAGGCGTGCTTGGAGTTCTGCCACCTGTTTCCGGAGGGTCTCCATTTCTTCTGTAGATTGTTGCAAGATTACCGGCTCCTGTTGAGCAGTGGGTACACTGGCTATCTGTTTCTTTAGATCTGCACATTCAGTCTCTAGTTTTTCATATGACTCCAAGAAATTTGCATGCTCCTCAAGTAAGATGCGAATGTCTTCTGATGGAACTGCTCTATATCGGGTAGGGCTAATGGTTGCTCCTACGGTTCCTTCCATAGCCGCTTCAAAGTTGTCTTGGTTTTGTTGTTGAAGTCGTTTGTTCTCTTCTAGTGCTGCGGCCATATGCTTCCTTAATAGCCCAATGTTGCGTCTGAGTGTAGCGTTAGATATCATTTGCGCTTGAAGCACTGTTTCTAGTTCCTTGACTGCTTGGTCATCTACAGTTGATGTCTTTGATTCCAATTCGGAGTGAGCCTGCTGTAGTGTGGTATGCTCGGTTAGGAGCGTCTGGTAGTCAGCTTCAAGAGTGGTGACTCTAGCTTGGAGACGTTGAGATTCTGCCTGGAGGGCAGCAGTGCGTTCTTCCAATTGATGGTAGTCTTGTTGTAGCTGATGTGCACACTGAAGTAATGTGTTGAACGTGCTATTTACATTATGAGATGCAAGGGGAAAAGTTTGAAATGCAGGGGAGGTGGGATTGGGTAGGGGGGTAATGAATGCTGTGTGTGCCAATGATGTGAGTGGTGAGGTGGGGGGCAAGGGAGGGGAAGATGGTGGAATCGTGGGGAGAGGTGCTGTGGTTGGTGAAATGTCCATTGGGTCAGACAAGGTGGTGTGTGCAGGGGCTACCATGTAGGTGGGTATGGTAGGTGAAGTGAGTGTGGTGTTCGTGTAAATTGATGTCGTTGCGAACATCGGAGAAATGTGCCTCGGAAACATTGGAGAGCGGGTGAACTGCTCCACAACGGACGGGTATTGGGGTGGCGCGGTCAGGTTGAAAGAGGTGTAGGGGCCAGATGGGAAGTGAGGGTCATGGAATGGAGGTACCCGTATTGGGGGATAGGTCGGGAAACACAGGGTGCCTTCTGTGGGTGCTGGGTTTCCAACTACACTTGTAATTATGGGATGGCCAGTCATGGGTTCATAGGATAGATGGGACGAAGTGTACAAGGGATTGGTGACGAAGGAGAAGAGGGTGTCTTGTGAGGTGGGTTCTCGAAATGAGAATGATTTGAATGAGGATGGGTTATAAATGAAGGTAGAGGTGATGACTGTCGTTTCTTCCAAGGTGGGAGGTGGTGGTGGGGGTGGAGAAGGTGGTGATGGAGGATGCTGGGGTGATGTCTGAACGAAGGTTTCGGCGGAGAGGTCAGTGGTGGTTGTGGGGGTGGCTGTGGTCTCAATGGGTACTTCTGATTCTGTGACGGGTATCCTGATAGTCTTACCTGCTCGTGGTAACGTGTCCACTCTGCGTTTGTCATACCTTACGGACTGGCGGACTGCGGTGTGGACAGCCTCCGGAACTCCTAAAGAGTCTGACACTAATTTGAGGGTGTCAATGAAGTGTTGGTCCACCCCTTCATCTGATAGCATTTCTTGCATCAAAGCTTGACCTGATACCAGAGAGAGCTGATGCCTTTCTTGTACTGCTTTGATAGTGTCGTATAGCCTTCGTAGTTGAGCTGTATATGCAGGTGCACCTACAAGTTCTGGCACTTCTTGTTGCTCCTCTTAGTGCTCTTGATCATACTCCTCCTCATCATCCTCCTGTTCTTCATCTCCGTCATCTTCTGCATCCACTTCAACAGGTGTGACAGGTGCTTGGGAGGTTGTGGCCTGCGTTTGTACATTTTCCGCTTGTTGTGCCTCTTCTGCCTCCAGCTCTACATCTTGTAATAGTTGTTCGAAGTCTTCATTAGTGAGCTCTTCCAAAGGTGCACCACTAGGAAATTCGAGATCCGTTGGGATGGGAGGGAATATCAAGGTGGAACCATCGGTGCTGCGTCTTGGAAGTCGGAGTGTGAATGGTCGGACTCTTCGGGGTGGCGGGGTGACGTCAGGTGTTAGGGTGGCTCCACGTGGTTGAGCACATGGGACTTGGACCGTGCCTCTCATCTTCTTAGAAGGGGGTCCAGTGGATGTCCTGCCTCGAAACTGCTCTACCCGATTCCACATCAGGGCCCGTTGGATCGGAATGTCATAAGCCAAACACCTATAAATGATTCTTGTCAGAGCACAGCAACCATATAAAACCTGTTTCCGCGGCCATCGTTTGTGAGCTGGGTGTATCTGATCAATTATCCAGTGGGGTAGGTTGATGGTGAGGCTCTGTGTCTCTGCCAGATACAAGCTAAACCAAATCTTTTTGGGCGGCATGGTGAATCTATCCTGCGCCGGGAAAGCAAAGTGTTGCATGCACATGCGAAGGTGTATTGCAATATTAGGCGTCATGGATACCATGTCCTTGAGTTTGGTGAGACTTCGATTCTTCATGTAATCCGGTACTAGGGTTTCCTTTTCTGTAGGAATATGCATTCCGCGCATCTCTAGAGCTTCTCTCACCAAATTGTTTGATAACCTGAACCTCTTGAGCTCATTCCCCTTTGTCAGAGATGGAATCACAAATGAGCTTGCACCTTTTGGGTTCGGATTTGGAGTCAAGGTGTTGATGAGATAGTAGCATCGCATGAAGTCAGGTTTTGGGAGTCGGGCACTGAAATAGGCACTCAATCCTGCTTTTTCCCATATCGGACGTAGACCTTCCGCATTTTGTAATTTCTCAAATTCTCTTGTAAAGAAATGGTATCTGCCTTGCTTTCCATTGAAGTCCAACTCTGATTCCCATAGGTACGTTCCTTCCCCCAAGGGTCCTGCCACCTCGGTAAACCAATGGGAAGTCTTTCCCACGGGCATGGTGTGGCCACGCGGAGGGTCCGCAATAGGTATGATTTTGACGGCCTGCAATTCTTCTGGTCTTTCAATTGTCTCCGGCAAAACGGGTAAATTGTCCAAGTCCACCACTTGCGGGCTTGTTTCTGTGTGAGAGCTAGTTCCTGCTGCGTCCGCCATGTTGAAAATGTCGCAGCTGATTCTGTGAGAATATATGAATAAACGTTAACATTGCAATGGACACAAAAATGACATGGTGTCCCTTGTTACAACATTAACTTAAAGTTCGGGAGTGGTTAGGGGTTAATAAGTGCTCGGTGCTGGTGTGTGTAGTTAGGAGTTAGGTAGACCTAAGAGCTAAGCGAAATGATGTGATGTGAGAGTGAAGCGGTTAGTAGGTGGTCATGGATTTACAATCGGGGTCCGGGGGTTTGTTACAAGTCTTGGGCTGCCAAATGCAGTGGATGGGTTTTGCTCCTGGTTCCGTAGAGATTCTCGAGAACTTTATAGGTGTGTCAGCTTGAACATGAGGCCTTTTAGGTACCCATTTACAATTGATTCTGTTCGTGCTCATGTGCCTTGGTGTTGAAAATGAGTGGATGTAGGCTGTGCGAGTGAATGGATCATGCTGTGTAAGGTGTGTTCTTGGTGTAGCTATTTGAGCCCGCAAACAAGCCTTAGGCACCCAAATTTGTCTTGATTGTGGGCTAGCCTTCATCGACTTTTTGGGCACCCAAATAGATTTCACGTTAGCAGAAGAATTTCCGAAAGACCTCTTATTAGTGACGTGTTGTTGGTTACTAATAAGAGGCTTTGCCCGTGCGGTTGGCGTGGGTGCAACCGGGTGTTCGCCTTTTCGCACCCACACTTGGTTCACTTGTTGAGACATTCTGCTGCGCAGGTTCTTTTGATGTCCGGCATAGGTAGTACTCTGCTTCTTCTGCCTTTGCTCCACCTTTGGTTGTTGCCTCCTTCTGGCCTTTGGAAAAGAAGGGAGTTCCTTTGCATCCCTGACTCCTTTTTTGCGAATATCATTCCTCTGCAACACATAGTTTTGGACAAGAACAGCATGGTCAACTTCATGTGCACCCCTGGAGGGACCAGGAGTCTGTGCCTTTTCTAGTTCCTTGAGTGCTCCATTATCCAACTCTACTGTAATTCGACTATGATTGACCCATACCTGAAGAAGTCCACTTCTTAGGTTTAAGTTGACTGCTTGGTCATAGATCCAGTCTTGACCCAAGACAAGAGGTTCAGTGAGATCCTCATCTTGACACACTAGTACTTTAACTGTCATTGCCTCATCATGAATGTAGAGGGGAAGTTCCACCTCGCCCATACAAGGGGTTTCCACGCCTCCCAATCCTATGAGATATGCTTCCACAGGATTGACAGTTAACTGTAACTCTTGACAGTAAGACACTCTAACAGCACTAGTGGCTGCACCTGAGTCAATCAAGGCTCTTACAGTCCTTGCACTTTTTCCTTGTCCTATATCTAGGGTTACGAAAGGACGTCGATCAGTTATCCTAGGTGAGCTGGTTCCTGCGACTTCACACATTGCCATATGATATCCTTGATCTGCATAGTCATTTGTCCTAGGCTGCTCTCTACCTTGCCTTCGTAATTTCATCCTTCTGATGCGTTCTAAAGCTTCTGCTTGAGCTTCTTCTCTAATTCGCTTCTCTTCCTCTTTGCGTTTCTTAGCAGTGTTGAGTCGGCTGAGCATTTCCTCCGTGAGGGGTTCCTGATACAACTTGACTCTGCATCCGCTAATATAGTTAGGGAGAACATCACCCTCTAATGTGGCTAATTGTACTGCTCCACTCGTGGAGATCCTATTGATAATCATAGGTCCGTAGCCTCTCGTTTCTAGCTTCCTCGCGTGTTGTTTCAGTGTATAGACTAGGACTAGATCTCCGGCTTTCAAGCCTTTATCCTTCACATGGGCATCGAAGTATGCCTTCTGTCTCTTCTTGGCTGCATATATTCCTGCAGCGGCTCTCAGTCTTGTTTCTCCTAATCGTTCAAGGTCAAAGATCCTAGAGGAGAGCTCATGACCTGTCCATTCGTGCTCTTGTGCGACCCTCAATGTAGGGATCAAGAAGTCCAAGGGTAACACAGCATTTTGGCCGAATACCATTTGAAAGGGGGTGGCTTGGAGTATCGTTTTGTAGGCAACTCGGTATGCCCAAACAGCATGGTGTAGCTGTTTGTCCCAATCAGAGCGTTTAGTGTTCACTAATTTCGTCAGTACATTGCATAAGATTTTATTAGTGCTCTCAGCTTGCCCATTAGCTTGAGGGTGATAGGGGGCAGACTTCTTGTGTATTACCAAGAATTCTTGGAGTAGATTTTCAATCACTTCATTTAAGAAATGAGTGCCTCTATCACTTACAAGCTCTATAGGTAGCCCGTATCTTGTGAATACATTCTCAAACAAGAATTTGGCCGTTGTTTGAGCATCGTTCTTTGTCGTAGCCTTTACCTCTACCCACTTGGTGAGATAATCTGTTGCAACAATGATGTATTCCGCATGAGAACCTCTAGCTGGGGGATTAATAGGACCTACGAAGTCTATTCCCCACTTAGAAAATGCACGTCCACCCATCATAGGTTTCAGTGGCATCTCATCTTTGCGTATAGGATACTGAGTCCTCTGACAGACATCACACCGTTTCACATAGGTATGTGCATCCATGTGAAGGGTAGGCCACCAGAAGCCCGCAAATAGGATTGCCTTGATCACCCGATCCGGTCCAAAGTGTCCTCCTGCTACACCTTGGTGAGCAGTTTCTAAGATCTTAAGATATTCACTTTCATGGACACATAGCCTCAGGTAACCATCTTTACCGCGCTTATATAGATTATCACCAATGAGTGAGTAATCCAGGGCTTCTTGTTCCAAACTCCTTTTCCTCGCCAGATTCATGTCTAGAGGGAACGCTTTCGTCTTTAGGAAGGATACTAGTGGTTCACTCCAGTCTGGCACAATAGATACTTGATAAAGAGTGGCGTGTTCCACAGGTGGCTTAGTGCAATAGATTGGGCATTCCTTGCAAAACTTTTGGACATCCGCTTCCATAGTTGGCCAATGCACTCCGAATCTCTTTAGTGTCTGTAAAGTCCGTTGCTTTGAATGGTGTTGCTCTAGTGCACCTACATGTGCTAATTGCAACCATTTAGCGTACTCATCCTCTTCTACGCAGCAAGCCAAGATCCCTTGATCTGTGTGCTTGTACATACTTCCTGCCATGATGTGGTACTTTTGGGCTTTTACAACCTCTCTATTCCGTGTGTTTATCACTGGATGATTAGGCCCGTATGTCAATACTGGTACCAATGGCTTGGCCCACTGCGGTACAACTTCCAAATTAAACAAGTAGGCATCAGGAAGGTCATCTGACACTCCTTGTGGGGCTTCTCCCGATGTGAGCCTAGAGAGATGATCAGCTCTCAAATGAGTCCTACCTTTCCTTACCACAACTTCAAAGTCATATTCCATGAGCAAGAGAAACCATCTCACTAATCTCCCTGTATTGCATGGCTTGTTTATGAGGTATAGCAATGCCTGATGATCAGTAAAAAATTTAAACTTATTTGCAAGCAAATAGTGTCTAAATTTCTTAACTGCATATACCATGCCTAAGCCTTCTCTCTCTGTTGTGGTGTAATTCCGTTCAGCCGCATTCAATTGTCTACTGGCATAGGCAATTGGAAGATCCATGTTACCTTCACCAGTAGGTTGTGCAAGCACACATCCGATGGCATAATTGGATGCATCCACGTGAACATGGAATGGCTTATTCCAATCTGGTGTGGTCAAGATTGGTGCTGAACATAATCTTCGTTTAAGCTCCTGGAAGGAATTCTCGCACTCATCCGTCCACTCAAAGTTAGTCAGAAGTCCATACATGGGCTTTGCAATGACCGCATACATGTGTATAAATCGTCGGTAATAGCCACAATGCCCCATGAAAGCTTGTACTTCCTTGACATTCTTTGGCCTAGGTAGCTCTGCTATGGCTCTCACTTTCTCTTCGTCAGTAGATATGCCATTCTTTGACACTATGTGTCCTAGAATCTTGCCTTGCCTGACCATAAAAACGCACTTTTCTGGGTTCAGGCAGACTTGATATTCTCTACATTTGTCAAAGATTTGTCTGAGTTCAGGAATATGGGTTTGTCTAATATTGGAATGAGCACAAAGATCATCAACATAGACTTCTAAACTCTTCCTCAGGAACTCCTTAAACACATGGCACATCAGCCTCTGGAAGGTAGCTGGTGCATTGGTAAGCCCAAATGGCATTACTCTAAAAGCAAAAATGCCCCATTCTGTGGCAAAGGCTGTCTTATGCTGATCCTCTGGAGCTATGGCTACTTGATTGTAGCCCGAAAATCCATCAAGGAAGCTGTACACTTCCTTGCCTGCCACTCTTTCTAAGAGATGTTCTGTGATGGGAAGCGGATAGTTATCTCGAATTGTGGCTGCATTAACCTTCTTCAAGTTAATGCACACGCGCAGCTTGCCATTCTTCTTGGGCACCACAACAATGGGGGATACCCACTCGGTGTGCTCAATTTCATAGATAAATCCAGCTTCAACCAGTCTATCTATCTCTTCTTTGATCTTAGTAGCGTAATTATCATTATATGTATAAGGCTTCTGCTTAGAGGGTTTGGCATCAGAAGTCATGGGGATGGTGTGTGAGCAAATGTCCGGGTCAACACCTTTCAAATCCTTGTAACTCCAAGCGAATACATCTCTGTATTCTCTTAGCAAGGCTATCAATTCGTACTCTTCTTCTTCTGTTAGGTCATGGCCTATGTACGTGCATCTCTCCTCTCCTTCTTCTAGGGCCACTACGATTTTCTTGGTAGTTTCTTTGTTATCATAGGCCTCTCCTGATTGTGCCTCTCGTTTAGGCATTCTTATCATGACTCTCCTGTCATCTATCTCATACTTCTTAAAATTTTCTGGGACCTCAAATAAAGATTCTTCCTCTTCTGGTGAGACTTCTCTCTTCTTTCGTTTCTTTCCCTCTTCCTTTGGGCTCACATGTGTTGCTAATCTTACATCATTTGTAAGCTCTCCATGCCTCTGGGGTTGAAATTCTACTTCATGGAAGTATTCTTCATCTGATGCAAATGGTGGGTCCATAATGATTGACTCTAGATCGGAGTCACTTGCATCCTCAAATGCATCAGGGCTAGGTTCGCATTCTTCTAGAACTGCCTCTCCCATGATTGGCTCTATGGAGAAGACTGAAATGTCATAGCCATCCTCATCACAGTGAGGTGTCCATTGTTCTTCATTGATGGCTACGTCCATTGTTGCTAAAATTTCTGCCCAGCCATGGGGTTCGAATTCCTCGTCAGGAAAGACTACAGGTGCATAGGCTGGGTCTTGAATGGTTCTATGAGTTTCGTTTGCACCTATTTCTCTGGCCTTTTCTCTCTTCTCTTCCTCTACTGCTACCTTGCACATCCATAGGTGAGTGTCTTCATGCATCCATGAGGATCCTGACCCTATGGAATGCACAGATTCCGTATCATCTTTGGTTCTATGGATGGGATTCCACTGGATAGGAGGGACATCTCTATGAGAATAATCCTTGAGATTGACTTTGGTTGTAACACCCAAGTGTTGCAAATACAAGGAGTTGGTTCCCCAATCCTGTACCACTTGCAACTGTCGCATAAATGGTCTTCCCAAAATCATCTCATAGGCATGATTTTTGCTGAAGTCACATATAGCAAAACTATGCTCAAACTCGACACCACAAGTGGTGAGAGTTATTCCTTCTAGCAATCCTAGGGGTCTCTCTATGTGACCATCGGCCATTTGCAATTTCATTCTCGTTGGCCTGAGTGCTGGCTTGCCCCAACGCTTCCATAGGGAGGTGGTAGCGATAGCAACTCCTGCACCTGAGTCCAAAATTGCCTTAGTGGTGTAGTCCTGGTAGGTAATGGGAAGATAGGTGTTCCCTTCTTCACCTTCACACATATCTTCGATCTTGTCCAAGGGAATTTCTGGCACTGTCCTATGGGATCCTATTCGGGAACGTGGTTCTGCAACTTCAGTTACTTGACTGGCTACATATTTCCGCGCTTTTGGTCTATCCTTAGGCAGTTCTTCCAAAGTGAGATCGTGCTGCGCCTTGGTGTTCTTTACTACCTCCGTGTTCCTAGATATGACTGAGTCGTCGTTCCTTACCATGACTGTGGGTGCTCTCATACACGTGGACTTTGCTTCCCATGGGCCTGTGAAGTGGGGTAGCTCTTGTATGGAATTAGACTCAAAGTCCAATCTCTCGTGAGACTGAGTACTCTCATGTTCCCAGTAAATGGATGGGATGTCTTGTGGGAATTGGTCGTGTGCTTCGTCCACAAGTTCAAATGGAGGGGCGACTTCACTTTCGTTATCCCATTTGTCTTCTTGAATCTCTCGTAGGAAGTCTGGTGCAAACCGATTCATAGAAGAAGAAGTGTCTGGCTCCGTAGAATTAGGCGCATATGCAACCTGGGAAGGAGGGCTTATTCTATCGTTGGCTCTCTCCTCGTTCCCATAGATGGCTGGAGCACAAGCTTCCTGGGGAGGGTTACTTATTCTATTACTTTTCCGAACAGGCTCATACGCTCCCTGAGAAGGAATGTAGGCAACCTGTGGAGGCATGCAAACTTTCGAGGTAGGTTCCTCTGCCTTTTGAGGGGGAAGATAAGCTTCTTGAGGAGGCACATGGGCTTCCTGAAGAGGCTGGCTTATTCGTTCTCTTGCTCTTTCCTTTCTTTGAGGGGCAGGTTCCTTTTCTGATTGTGCAATTAACCTCTCTATTCTTTCTAACAATCCATCAAAATGCAACTGTGTCTTCGCTGAACTTGAGATGTTAAATAGGCGACTGGCCTCAAACATGGTCTGAGCCAATTCCACCATTTTGGCACAAATTTTGGTTCGTTCAAGCTCTAGCTCGGCTCTAGGGTAGCATTTTTCATGATCAGTTACGTTTGGCCCTTCTTGGATTCTGGCCTGATATGCTTTAAGCATCATATTTAGGTCTTCAGGAGTGGGGTCAGCTAGGACTGATCCTACTCTAGGGGGTGGTGGGATTTGATGAGGCGGTGGGGAAGGTGGTGGGTCGGATGGAGATGGGAGTGGTGGTGGTGGAGTAGTGTGAGAGTGAGTTTGAGTTGTGAGTTCGGTTATTCTGGCTCTTGTTTCCCTTACGCTTTCCTCGAGTTCACTCATCTTTTTAGCCCATTGTCTTTTCATTCTTTCCCTACTATCTTTCCACGCTCTAGCCCTTTTCTTTGTCACGCTCTCGGTTTCACTAGCCTCTGGGCCCTTTTCCTGGCTTGCCTCTTGGTTTTGCTGCAATGCCTGAGCTCTAGTGACTACTTGTACTGGTGCAGTGGGAGTGACACTTCCTGAGGAGTCTACCACTAATCCAATCACATTAATAGGCGTGATTTTTGGCATATTATTAGGATTCTTAGGGCAATCTCGTAAGAGATGCTCTTTTCCACAGTCTTGGCAAAAGCCTTGGATCGTCACGGACTGAGTTTGTGTAGGCGGAGGTAAGGGACAATCACGAATGAAGTGATCTCCTTGGCATCTGTAGCACGGTCCTCTTGGGAATGGAGGTCTTACCTGCCTAGGTTGAGGCCTAGGATTGGGGTTTGCATACATGACGTTTGCGTAATCTGACTCCCAACTAGGTTCATTTGGCTCTTCGCTATAATAGGACTCACCATGTTCTGGGGACTGCATGTAGTACGCCTGGGGACTATCAACATGTGTAGAATCAAAGCTATGGTCACTGAGGTCATTTTCAGAAAGCAACGATGTTACCGGGACTAAGGCTCTATTCATGTTCTCTTCTGCAGCAGTATACTTTACCGGGATCACATTAGCTGGAGCTGGGGGTTGTTGGGCTAACACAGGCTGAGGTCTTTGTTGGTTTTGATATGGTTGCTGATAGGGTTGTTGTGGCCTACCAAATGGCTGTGGAGGATACTGGTTCTGGTATCTTCCCTGTTGAGGGTATGGCTGAGGGTAGGGTTGCCTAACCGCCTTCCTGTTGTATGGGCAATCTTGCGCAGTGTGATTGGTGTACTTCCGTTCTATAGTGCAGTACTGGCTACTGGGATTAACTTGAGGTTGAGCCATAATGGGACAGACGTTCGCCATGTGGTCGCCACCACACGTGTAGCATCTTTTCACAGGGGCAAACCTCGGAATTTGTTTGCTAGAAACGCCTAGTTTTTGTGCCACTTTCTCTGCGAGTTCCTCAATTGATGTGGATTGCGTGGAAGAGTGACTAGAAGCACTATCTGAATCTTTGTAGATTTTGGAAAGCTCTAGCTCTTCCCCTAGGTTATCTTCAATGTCAATGCACATGCGTACACACTCTTCTATAGTCCTAGGGTCTTTTAGATACACATAGGATCTCAATTTCGTACTCAGCAATCCATCAAGGAATAAGGCTACTTGTTTAGCAGATGTGGGCAGCTCCGAAACAGGACATCTTTCAAGGTATTGTCTAAATCTTCTTCCTGCAAGTCTCACGGTCTCTTGAGGGGTTTGCTTGAAGATGTGAATCAATGATGAGGTATTGTGTCTTATGCCACTCTTAGAGAACTCTACAATGAAAGCCTCTAGGAGTTGGTCTATGCTCCTGAACTGACGCTCATCCAATGGCTGAAACCATGTAAGTGCTGTGTTCCTAAGGGTTAGACCGAAGGCATTGTACTGCGTGAACAAATCCTCCACTTGTTCAGCTCTCAAGACTTGCTTGAACTCCGCCACATGATCATAGGGATCTCTTGTGCTGTCAAAGTAATTCTTCATGGACTTAACTAGCTGGGTGGGTCTCAAAGTTCTTGTGTGCTCTCTAGGCCTCGGCAGAGGGAATCCATCTACATTTCTTTGGTTCCTGTGGGCTCTAAGCATCTCAGGTTCTACCCTATTCGTCTCCGTTCTTGTTCTTTCTCTGCCCACTGGGTTGGCAAAACTTACTTCTGGTCTATCTCTACTTCTGTCTCTTTGCGTACCATGAGCTTGGGAAGTTCCAGCCCCAGGGTGACCATAGGATACATTTGATCTTGGTTGGGGGAAAATAAATTCACCCTTCCAAGTGTAAGCATGCCTATCATTTTCTGTCACCACAAAGATCCGTTCCGAAGTGTGATCTAAGTAGATCACTCTACCTGGGCTATCCGGATCCTTAAACTCATAGATCATGATATTTCCTATATCAGTTGGCTGATTGGATTTATACCTCCAAAAGGCTTCATCAGTTTCTCGATTGAGGAGCAACTCTATGCTCTTGTTGTCTTGGGGGACCCACTCAGGCGTGATAATCCTAGTGAGAACTGATTTACCTCGAGGGGTTCTAGGTTCCGCACCCATGTTCCCTTGTTCCAAGTCACCTAAGTCCGCTTCTGAGATTACATTCCCAAATTCATATGTCCTATCCGGGTGACTAGTGACTACATATATAGTTCCTTCTTTGTCCAGGTATGCACCATTTTCAAACTTGACAGCTGGGTGTTCTAGTCCAATGGATTGATCAGGATTCTTAATCTGTATCACAGATCTTCCTAAGCCATCCTCATAGATGCTGGCACCTAATCGGTTGGTCCTAAGGTACTCCAACTGTGTTTTGTAAGGGCCTTCCACCCTGTACAAGTAAGGCACTCCTGAACTTCCCGTAGGTCTGTCCATGCCTTGAGACATCTCTGACTCACTGGTCTCAGAGCTAGGGTAGTACGAGTGGTGGCTCAACTGATGGGCCCAAGACCTAGCAGTGTGGTTGACACTAGCCTCTGAAGATCTAAGGCTTTGTCTCTCCCTTACTAAATGTCGTCCTGATCTAAGGTTCATATGCCTATCTAAGTAGCCCAATTCTTTGCCCAGAGTACAACCTCGTGGCCGATCAATTGGTATCAGTCACTTGATTCTTTTTAGTTATTTATCGTGTTTAAGGTCTTGTCTGATATTACGTCGTCAGGAATACTTGAATGTTCTTCGTGCTTTTAGGTTGATCGTTCCACGTTAGGTTCTTTTCCTTTATGTTACCGACAGTACAGAGATTAGGTTTTTAGCTTGAACATGAGTTTTTAGGTGGTCTTCAACTTGATACCTGCTTATCGTCGCTCTGACTTACTCCTACCTCTCGTCGTTCTTAGCCTAAGCTATGAATTGACAGAGGGGGTTAAAAGTGTCCAACCTTTTGTTTCCTGCTCGGTTGCCCTTGAGTGCCCAGGAAATGTGTTCCCAAGCTCGCACTTACACTTGCTTGGACCGCCTCTCGATGCTCTGTAAGAGTTTCAAAGTTAGCTTTGAAATTTACATTCCAAAGACAGAACCAATTATTTTCATTCCTGTAGCACAAACACAAACTTGCATAGTGATTTTCAAGAAAACAATCCTAAGGACCCCTAACTTTGATCCCCCTGGGTATGGTCAACTTCAAAATACCCTATCTGAAAATCAATGCATTATCTTTATAAAAAACAGTTGAGGGCGTGTAGTATATGCCACGAGCTTTCCAACAAGCCCTAGAGCTCAAAAAATGGATTTCGTATGAAAAAGTTGTGACCGTTCAGGGTTCTAGGGTTACGACAGGGTTCAAACAGGATCACTGTGCAACAGGTTTTCCCCAAGTTGTTTTCCTAAGGCTTCCTCATGTGCTCAAGAGTATAATATTTGTGCCCAAAATTAGCCCAACTCTTCAATTAACAATCCTTAAAAAATTTGGCTAAAATTGGCTGTCAATCGCGATGGACAGGGCTGTCAATCGCGATGGACACTCAGTCAATCGCGATGGACAGAGAGTTCAGTCAATCGCGATGGACACCCAATCAATCGCGATGGACAGAGGATTCAGTCAATCGCGATGGACAGGCAATCAATCGCGATGGACAGAGAGTTCAGTCAATCGCGATGGACAGGCAGTCGGTCGCGATGGACAGAGGGTTCAGTCAATCGCGATGGACAGGCAATCAATCGCGATGGACAGAGAGTTCAGTCAATCGCGATGGACAGGCAGTCGGTCGCGATGGACAGAGGGTTCAGTCAATCGCGATGGACAGTCAGTCGGTCGCGATGGACAGAGGGTTCAGTCAATCGCGATGGACAGGCAGTCGGTCGCGATGGACTGGCAGTCAATCGCGATGGACAGAGCTGTCAATCGCGATGGACAGGGCTGTCAATCGCGATGGACTGAAATTTTGCAAGATTTTCAAAAATTTTGGTGAAAAAGTGGTGTGCAGGGTCTCTAGTCCACTGTGGTGCACTCAGATTTACCAAAAGGTGAGAATTTCTATCAATCGCGATCGACAGAAGTCGGCGACTGCGAGACAGTTTCGTCGAGTTTCGTACCTGCGCAGGAAGCTGGGGATGGTGATGTGACCTGTACCTGCAAGATAGCTCAAGAAACATGCAAAAACAGCACATGCAATTTCGCTCTCTCGCTCTCTCTCACAAGTGAAATGAGGGAAATGAGGTGGAGATGGGGATAAAGTCAAAAAACTGAAATTTTCGCGATGATGGAGATGGAGGTGAAAGATGGTGAGGATGATGATGATGATGATGATGGTGAAGTACGAAAGAGAAAAATAGGAAAAATAAAGAAATTACCTACAACTCCAACGCGTCAACTCTACGTCTTACCATCACACGCTCGTCCTCAAAGCTCGATCCCCGGCAACGGCGCCAAAATTTGGTGTAGCTCAGTGATGAGTAGCACCTCCTTTAATGTCAATCCGGGAAGACGTGAGGATGGTATGAAGACCTTGAGCAAGTGGCGGCACAAGTGCGTGAGTGAGAAGCACACAAGCATGCACACACATACACACACACGCGCACACACGGCGAGACAAAGAGAGAGAATCAGTGGAGTTCTTTAGATTACTTTCAAAAAGCTCTTACAAGTTCGTTTCAATTACAATCTAACCTCAAAAATGAGCTCTCTAGCTCTTTTTATAGTTTTTGACTAGGTTTTGGCCCTGTCCAGACCTAGTGTCCGGCCTAGTTAAAAATTAGGTTCCAGAGCCAATTTGAGGGCTCAAACGGAGTCTAAAAAATACGAAAATTGATATGTAGGTACTTCTAAGGCTCCTCAAGCTCAAGGACTCCTTGGCTTGCACAAAATGGAGCTACAAAAATATGAAATGGTATTTACAATGATTGTTAGTGATAAGAATCACTGTTAAAAGATGTAGATTTGGAAAAAATTGAAGGGCCTATCTGCCAGATTTGCGTCGACTACTTTGTCTACTTACTCCTTCACCTTGTTCTGACTCTCTCCGCTGGCTTCTTTGTCTAGTCAGTCCTTGGGTGCCCATACTGCTCTCAACAGCCGGGGTGGAAATAGATGTTGTTGTTGCTGTTGCTGCTGCTGCTGTTGTTGTTGTTGTTGCCCACTCATTGTGCTGGCGGTGGTATTGTGACTATCTTCAGTATCCCAAGGCTGAATATCTAAACCGTCTGAATCTATGTCATCAGTCTGTACACTTTCTGGCTTGATAATATCGTTCAGTATGTTTCTGATTTCAGTTTCGAACAGGCTACCTTCCTCCTTGGTCTCAGATGTAGGGATACTTACCCCAAATAACGGTGACTGGACTAAAGATCCACCAAGAAATGGTAAACCGCCATCGGAAGACTGTGAACTCTCAGCAACTGGTACCGCACTAACACTGGAAGGTGTCGAATTTTCACCAAAACAAGGTGCTTTTCCTCTTTCACTGATTTCTTTGCCCAAGACGTTTCTATCCGCAAAAAAATTCATATCTTGACCCAATGGTGTTAAATTAACTTCAGGCTTTGTCCTGGTAGACTCTGGAGTTACTATTTCTTCAACATACTGTGCCAAAATTGCACCGGAATCTGCCAGAAACATAGTACATTCTATCGGAATACTACCGGGATCCCTACTGGCATTCTTCAATTCCTTGACAGCTGAGTTAGACTTGTCTGCACTTCTACTTCCTGGAGGTGTCCTTAGCAAATTAGGTATTACCCAAGACTGTTGGTTTCTTCTATGCTTCGGGTATGATTCACTAGAACGAGTAACCGGCATATACTACGTTGCAATACTTTGCGTACTATTCTTCTTTACGGTCGATTCACAATCTTTGACAACTTTCACAATCAATCAACGAACATTCTTCATGCTACATTCGCACAGGCAAACGGCAACAATCTGGTGCCACTTTCCCACAGTTAGCTAGCAACACTCTTGATGCCACCTTCCCACAGACGACACCAGTGTTAAACGCGGTACTAACCGTCAGAGACGCGTTTAAACAATTAGTGGGTTCTTGGGAGTGGAAGGGGTCTGTTAGATAGAGGCCCTGTTCTTGATTTTCCCAAATTTCCCACTTCACACAGCAATGTACTAACGCTCAAGAACTCTATCAAGAATCTATTTACGCTTCGCAATCTTACTATCTATGATTGGACACTTCCTAAAGTCTACCGAACAGATTCCAATTAAGGTACTTCCGACCTATAGCACCAGACTATTCAATATCGTAATACGGATATGAACTTGATTAACTCAAGAACTACTTCGAACACAAACCACTTTAACAACAGCGATAATACAATGACTCAACCGTTACCGAGTAGTTGCAGACAATCAACCAGAACCAAAGACACAGAAAGACTTAAAATTCTCAACACACAGTATTGAATGTAGATTCCGTACCCAACTTAAGGCGAGCCTTTCTGTAACTTAATCCTTACCGTGCAATAGCGGATCGTTAACACCGAAGACAACCACAATACGACTTAGAGTTCTCACACACACTACAGTTACTACACCGACTTCACCGTCTAGACAAAGATTCACCAATCGAACAGGTATTGATAACCATGCAAGACCGAGATGAGATCAGAATACTCAACATTACCTAAACGCACAATGCTGAAACTGTCATTACTGGAGCACTGAGAATAACAACTTACAGAACATCACAACAGAAGGGCACAAGAGTACTTAGAGTTATCAAGACACAACGGCACATCACAAACAATCACCCAGTCAGACAGCCTGGTGATTCCATTAACCGTCCCGCGCGCCTCTTTTTTCATTCATTTATATAAAGATTACAAACATCTTGTAACAACCTTTCGTACGTGCGGATTAGAACAAGATTTAGTTTTTACAACTGCCAATCCGGCGGCAGAGTAAGAGGTGTCCATTTTTCATCATCCCTTAGTCCATTTAGGTTTGGCCTACAAGATTGTCATCATCTAGGGTGCAACCAGTTGACCCTAGTGCATCGGCAAGCTCTTTAACCATTAATATGTAATACCTCGACAAGGACCTTTTCTGAGATTATTTGGCTCATTCTTGAGGTAAATTTTCCTAGCTTTTTTTGGAGGTGGAGTACAATCTCTTCAAGCACTCCCGCACCTTCTTTGATGTATCCAAATCTTGAATATGTCCTATCATGGAGTCGCTAATATGTGGATATAAAGTAAAAATGCTTTTTTCCCTTTCATCCCACTCTCTTAGTGCTCCTCTTTGGTCATTGGCTGGATTTAACTAATCTATATAGGATTTTGGATCTCCACTACTCATGAGTCCTCACATACCTTTCCCCATCAAAAAATTTCTTATTCTAAATCTCCATGGTTGGTAGTTTCCCTTTTCGAGCTTCTCAATCTGGGAACTGAGATCAACCATAATTCTTTATGAATCATTTGAGCTTCCCAATTGATGCAATGAAGTTGAAAAAGGTGTCTTTTGATGGGGGAAGTATCTCAACCCCTATGCAATGAGGAAGCGTGAATGACCTCCACATGTATCCTTCTTTGACCTCTGCACACAAAAAATGCTCTTTCTCAGAGCTTATGCAGAGAACTCTAGTGAGATTTTGTAAACATGTAATAGACCTCAAGAGCTTTTCAACAAATTAAGTTTGGCTCCAAATGGATTCTTACACAAAGAGAAACAATGTCTACAACATGAGGTAGTTGAATGCTCTCAACTGCTAGTCAAACACAGACCTCACTTCACTCCAGCAAGTGTTTCTCACAGAGCGTAAAAGAATGAATCTCAAACTTGAGTCAATTTTAGAGAAGATACTTTATGGAACCATAGGTTGACTACATACCTTCAGGATCAAGGATTCATCATGAGTAGAGCAGATACTTCTCTTTTTGTTAAGAAAAGTAATTCAGAGGTGATATATCTATGTGTGTATGTTGATGATATCATGCTTACAGGTAATGATGCTAATGGCATCAAGTAGATCAAGAATCAAATGATGTAGGAGTTCAAAATCAATGATCTAGGGTCACTAAAGTATTTTCTTGGACTTGAGTTAGTCTATACTAACTCTGGAATTTACATTTCAAAGAAAGTATGTACAGGACATGTTAAAGAAGTTTCATTTGTTGGATGCCAAGGTAACAAGCACTCCAATGGAGGTAAACCAAAAATTAAGTGCTCATGAAGGTTATGTGCTTGATAATATTGCACAATACCAACGCATAGTGGGAAGCTTGAACTATGCTACATTGACAAGGATTGATATTGCTTATGGAGTAAGTATCTTAAGCCAATTTATGCACAAACCTAGGGCACCTCATTTGGAAGCTGCCAAGAGGATTTTGAAGTACCTTAAGGGCACTCAAAATTAGGGCTTATACTTTCCTTATACTTTAGATTTAGACATCAAGATATAATCAGATGCAGGTTGGGCAGGTTGCAAAGATAATAGAAGGAGTACCTCAGGATATCTATCTTTTGCAGGCGACAAGCCTATATCATGGTCTTCCAAGACGCAACCTACTATTGCTTTATCTTCAATAGAGGCAGAATATAGAGGATTGGCCAATGCTACTCAAGAGGTCATATGGATCAGATTGCTATATACAGATTTGGGATTGCATACTACACCTCCAATGATTTTTGGAGATAATACAAGTTCTTTACATCTTGCAGCAAATCCTATTTATCATGCTAGGACCAAGCATATTGAGGTCCACTATCATTATGTGAGAGAGAATATATTGAGCAAGGAACTTTAGTTGGCATATGTATCAACTAATATGCAATGTGCAGACTTATTGACCAAAGCACTTGATGGTACTAAACTTTGCACGTTTAAAGCTATGATTGGATTGCAAGACATTCAAGAGAATTGATAAAGAAGACCAAGCCAAGATGTTTGGCTTGAGGGCGAGCAGTTGGTGCAAGTTCCAAGCCTACACACTTTGCAAGGCATGAGAAGATCCTATCTGGAATGTTTTGAAGTCCCATGTGAACCATTGCTATGGATTCTTACCTTTTGCCATTTGTAAAAGTTTATTTGACTTGAAAGAATATTTCTAAAAGCCAGTAAACTCATGGAGTTAGTTGGAAAGAAAAGATACAAGTTTTCTTAGAGAGAATATCTCCTAGATTAGTGGATCACTTTTGAATGGGAGCCAAAGTTGAATTCAAATTCAAATTCAAAATGAATGTAAAACTCACAGGATAGATCATTTCAATTCCAATTCTTTAATGATGACATTGTAAGAGAGTGTGGCTTACTTCATAGCCTACACCTCTCATTATCATTGAGCATTGTTTATCATGACAATGATCATATACAACATTGTCATATAATACAAAGATTATTTCATATATCTATTGGTCTCTCTGTCATAGTCACTCAATACAGTCATTTTGTATTGCTCATATTGCGACTTTTCTCCATAGCTATGCATATAATCAAGATTAAGATTTAAAGGATTAAATTAGCTTGTTTCCTATCCAAAAAGCTTTGAATAAAAGGAAATGGATGTCCTAATCGTGAGAACCATGCACTTCAAGATAGACTCTCTCTCTACAATACTCTCAACCTATGTGAAGAGGTATAGGTACACAAAATTGAAAATTTCTCACAATTTAGTGAGTAAAACAACTTGCAAACTCCTAAAAATTTGGCCACTGTATGGAAGATCAAATGATTGTTGAAATTTAAAAGAAATGAGTAGAATAAGAGAGAAAGCTATGTTGGAGTTAGACGTCTGCAGAAGCACGCGAACAGCACAAGGAAGAAGAAGAAGCTTGAAGCACAAAAACACAATACTAAATGTATTACTAGAGAATGTACAAAGATAAGTAGCCCATTAGGGCAATAGGCGTATATACAAGCTGGGGGAAGAAAACCTCCTAAAGAGGGAAAAAAGTGCCCCGACGGTCCTAGTGTGTTCACATACATCACTACCTAAATATATCAACAAATCCCCCCTGGGAGTGATGCGGTGAACAAGGAGCTGGCACTCATGTATAAGGAAGTGCCAAGCTATGTGGAAATCACTCCACAAAAGGAAGTAAGCCCAAATCTTTGCGGAAAGCTTCAAACTTCTCCCTAGACAGAGCCTTCGTGAAAAGGTCTGCAATGTTCTCCTGCGTGGGCACATATGCCAAGCTGATCTCCCCAGCAGAGAACCTCTCCCTGACATAGTGATAATGCACCTCAATGTGCTTAGTGCGAGCATGGAACACAGGGTTCCTTGCAACTGCTAATGCGCTCTGACTGCCAGTGAAGATGGTGGTGGCAAAAGACTGGCCAACACCCAAACCAGCCATAAGGCGTCTGAGCCACACACACTCAACAGTCGCTATGAAAGCTGCCCTATACTCAGCCTCACAACTGGAAGTGGCCACAGTAGGCTGCTTCTTGCTCAACCAAGATATACATGAGCTACCAAGCATGAAGCAAAAACCACTGGTGGACATACGAGTGTCATAGCAACTAGCCCAATCTGAGTCAAAAAAAGCATGCAAATCTGGCGGTAGTGATCCCCCCTTGGGATAAAACAACCCAAGTAGCCGAGTACCACTCAAGTAGCAAAAGATGCGCTTAACCGCCTTCCAATGCATGACTCCTGGGCAATGCATAAACCTGCTCATCTGTGAGACAGCAAACTGAATATCTGGCCGAGTAATGCATAAGTAAATCAAGCATCCAACAGCCTGCTGATAGAGAACAGCATCAAATGCATCTCCAGCATCATGAAGACTCAATCGTAAACCTGTCTCCATAGGAGTGGCAATAGGCTTACAGTCTTCAAGGCCAAAATGCTGCAATAATGTGTCAATATATTTCATTTGACACAAAGCCATTCCACCATCAACTTGCATAAACTGAATGCCCAAATAGTGATGCAAATGCCCCAAATCAGACATCTCAAATGAGGCATGCAAATCAGCCTTAAAATCAGCAATATGCTTCTCAATAGGACCAGTGAGTAGCATGTCGTCAACATAGACAACAATGATCAGAAGCACATTGTAATAAAGTAAGTCTATGATCCAAGGGTCTAGCTGGTTTAGACAGATCTGAAATCGGACACCGTTTGGTCATCCATGTGTATGACCAAAGATCTCGAGTTTTAGACTTACTAGGAGGTCTTGTGCTCTTGTGAACAAGTGATCCACTTAGCCTAATGGTTAAGACTCAAGGGTGTGAAGGACGAGGTCTTGGGTTCAATCCCCATGAGGTACATGGGAAGAGTATTTTGCCCAAAGAGCTCTAGAACCTTCTAGAAGCATCCACTGGACACTTGGCGCACATGTAGTAACATGGCTGACACTTGGCTGGTTAGTATCTACCTGCCCAAGAAGGTAGTCCCCTGGAGAGAGCTATATATAGAGGCATTTGGTTGGGAGGAGAGTCATCTCTCTAGTATGTGGTGGTCGTAATCCTTGTTCTCTTGCATTGGTATCAGAGCTCAAGGTTGAGCTTCCATGGAGACCTTGATAGGCTCACCATCATCTTGCTCATCATTTTGCTCGTGGATGTCTTGATCTCTTTTGAATCTCTCCTCGCAGCTGTCTAGAGATGCGTGCCGCTATCATTCTTATGCTTTAGCTTAGAGCAAAAGAGTACTAAAAAGAATTCATCTCTGTGTGCTGCCGGCAAGATTCGAACTCCCGCCCCTCTGTTGGGAGCGCGCTACTCTAACCACTAGAGCACGTCGTGCACGTGAAGACTTATCTGCAGCAGACAGTATTGATCAAAGTCGGCGCTGAAGAAGATCTTAATTTGAAGATCTAAAAGTTAATATTCTCTGGTGAAGCAGAGGGGATTCGAACCCCCGCCCCCCCAACTAGAGGACACCCGCGTATCCATATCGTTGACGGATGTTCACGCTCACAAGGTGTGCAGAGATTTTTATTCTCTTCAAATCCAGCGCTGCAGAGATCTCAGAAAGGAACAAAAATATTAGTAGCTTTTTCTACCCGCTACGCTTGCTAGGGATCGAGCCCAGACGGGTTCCTTGGAAACACGCTCACGTAGCCACGCCGCCCACAAGTTTTGCTTGTTCTCAAGTGCAGAGCAGAATTTCCTAAAGCAAGAAACATAGCTGAAGTGCAAGCCCAACTCTCATCCATTCAAGAAGCCAAGTTCTCTCATCCATCCAAAGAGCCAAATCAGTTGTTGCAGGCCGAACCCGAGAAGTATTCTGCTTTTAGCCAAAGAAACAAACAAGGAGAATCAAAGATTGAGCAAAGCTTGAAGGAATTGGAGCTATGGAGTAAAGATCCAGAGGCCTTTGGTGATCAAAGTCAAACCAACTTTGAATTCGGACCAAAGTCTTGAGAGAATCACTCTTCCAAAGGATCAAGGGAAGGACGTAGCTTTATGTGAAGCTAAGTATTTTCCAGTTTTTGCTTGGCCTTAATGCTTGATTTATTTTGTTTTCATTATTCTACACTTAATCCTAGATGCACATTGAAATAGCCAAGATTTCAATTGGTTAAGTCTAGATTAGAATAATGAATTAATCCATTTCTCATTCCAAGCATTAGTTTGCATCAAGGAAAGACTTGATTTCAAAAAGATCTTTGTGCATCAAAGAATGTATTTTGATAGTTTAAATACATATTTCCTTTCCATTGAGTAAGTTTTCTATTGCACTTCAAGGGTATGTTTTTATATCATAGTGCATTAGGACAAAGGAAAGGATATACATGCATCAGGATTGCATGATATACATTCTTAGTACAAGGAAAAAATCGTGCATCAAGTTCATGCATGATTATTGTATTATTTTTTGAGCATGCAAAGAACATGCATGCATACGCATGTGAACATATGCTTTTGCATGTAGATACATGCATTTGCATGGAAGAATGGAATGCTGTTTGCAAGTAGATATGAGAATGTACTCTCTTAGTATTTAGCTTACTTTATAAAGCTCGCAGTTTGACATTAGGGAAGACCAAGGACTAGTTAGTTGCAAAGACATACTAGTTCTAGTTTGCAACTCAAGTAATTAGTCGATTTCTTCCCAAGTTGATATTCTACTATCAAAGATAAATACTTAATGACAATTAAGTATGTTAGATGACTTGCTAGGTATAAGTAAGCACTAAGAGAAAAGTAATAAATTTTCTTGATGACCAAGAAAATTTAATTACTTGCAAACTCTTTTGTGATGTATGATGACTCTAAGTCCTGGATGTACTTAGAAAGTCATGCGGATAAAGCTTTAGTTGATTAGTTATATATTTTATATAACTTCTCAAGCATCCCAAGGTTGGATGAGAACGTCAACTATATTTCCAAGTTCCTTGAGTACTCTTCTATTTAGAAGATTTCGAAAGTTTAAAGAAGTTTCTTTGTGGTTTCAAGATTTGTATCTCATGATGAAACCTCGGTAAGTAACTTTTTGGAATTGAGATATGAAATAGTCAAGCCTTCTATTTCATGTGAGATCATTCTCCTACCATGTTTAAGATGAATTTATTTTTGGGAAGGTAGATGTTCCAAGTAGAGGATCTTAATTGATTCATGAACTCTTCCCAAAATACACATAAATTCATATTATATGATAGGTCCAAGGAATGATGAAAGCAAAACCTCTTTAGGATATAAATGTTTTGCCAAGATATAAAGGTACCAATCTTTTATAAATTTTCATTTGATTTCATCCCAAGGGGTGATGGAAATCAAAGGTTAAACCTCAACATCAATTGATCCTTGACGTCAATAAAAGGATGTTAGGTTCTATAGTTGCATCTCTAGTAAATGATGCAACTAGCTAAGCAATCTTTAGGAAAATAATATAAGTCCCTAAGCAAGTGTGAACTTTTCATTTAGGAGTAGAAAGTTCCAAGAAATGGATCTTAAATCCATGAACTTCTCCTAAACAAGTTATAAAGTTCAAAGTTGTGTTCACAGTAACATTACTATTGGATCAATCATCAATAGATGCTTGGACTTTAAACATAATTTTGATTCGTGAAATATGTTTAAAGGACTCTAGTAACATCTGAAGATTGACCAATAATAATGAGTTTTGTATCAAACTCAAGAATAGAAGTCGATATCACATAAATGAAAGTCAACTTAAACTTTCATAGTGACATGGGAAACCATATCCAAAATGTGATATTTCATCTCTAGTTTGATACTCAGGAAATGAATACAATTGAATCAGTAAATTCTTTTTTGGGAGAATTTCTTTCAAATGTTCTTTTAGTATTGCAAAAGATTCCAAGATGAATCATTTGCTCAAGTTATTTGGTTCCTTAGAAGGAATCTCAAGTCTTTGAAGAATGGCATTCTTTCAAGTATTGAGAATGAAATTCTTCATACTCTTTAAACAATAAGTAAGTAGTTCCCAGACATCCCAAACCACTAGAAGTGGTATTTCAAGTCCTATTTGTGATATAACCTAAAGGTATATCAAAGATTCTTAGCTTTGGAATCTGAGAGGCATAAGTGTATGCTTGGACTTGAGAAAGATCTCTAAAAATCCTGCAGGTAAGCAAAGAAGCTTAAGATAGTTTAAGAGATCTTAAAGATAAAGACTATAAGTCTTTATTTTTATCGCAAGATCAACCAGACTTGATCAATCTTGGCCATGATTGTCCAAGTAATGTGCGATTAGAACTACTTTGTAGATTGCCCAAGTATTGGCAATAAAATTCCTTTTGGGAATTATTCACTCAGGTTCCATTTATTCGATGGAAAACTGTGAAAAAGAGTAAGTTGTTCCAAATCTGAACAGAGTAAAGAAATTCCAAGAATGTAGTCTACAACCGTGAAAATGGTAATTAAGTCTGTGGAAGGTAAAACATAAGTGTTTACCTATCCTTAAAGGGATTTTGGTACAAATCCAAAAAGCATGAGCGGATGCTTAAGACTTAAGCAGTAAAGAGATTCCTAAATAAAGTCCCCGGGGTAGGTACCTAAAGCAACAGTAAAGAAAGGAATCTAAAGACAAGAAGTCAAAAGCTCTTGTCGCTACAAAATTGGTCAAGGGTAAACCAATTGAACTTGAATTCGAGAAAATTCAAGAACTTGGAATTCTGATTGATATTCTGTCAAAGAGGTTTTCAAGTTTCCAAGGCAAAACACATGATTATGTGGTGATCATGCGAAGGAATCAAAACCTAGGAAAATCTAGTTAGAGGTAATGCCTGAAACTTCCAATTCTTGTAAAAGAATTGAAGAAATAAAGTACTCTATCACGAGATGTTTAGACTTTAGGATAAGCACCCACACATTAATGTGAATATAAAATAGGGTGGTATGGGACACCAGATTTTATACTCAGATTGATGTAGGGAAGATGGAATGGGACATCGGACCGTGGGATGATGATTATCTTTTAGTCCTAGTTTGGATTTTGAAGTTAGGTTTCATCCTCAAGGGAATTAAGACTTCAAGGAAAAGTTTAATTTGTAAAGGATGAAAGTATTATCTTACGATACTTCAAGGTAACTTCAAGATTAAGGAAACTGAAGATATGAAGTAAGTAACTTCCAAGATCTTCATAGAACACTTCAAGTTTAAGTGTTATTGATCAGAAATATTTGATAAATTTCTGAAAGAAGTTGGACTTTGATTTTGAGTTGATCTTTTCAACTAAAGATTTAATTGACTAAGTCAAGCATCAAGTTCCTAGTGTAACTTGATAAATTCACTCTTTGAGACTCAAAGAAATGCACAAGAATTGCATTCACGATTAGGAGTCGAAAAGACTGAATGTGACCTGAACTTAGTCTCAAGTGAAGCATTATTTGAATACGAAACTCATCGATAGAACCTCAGTGGGTCGACACACTGATGTTGGTTACCACACTAGTATCTTGTGGTTGGATGATGTTTTTTATTTGCTTTGAATCTTTTTGAGAAGCTAGCTTATTTCTCTTAAAGATAAAGTCAATGCTTCAATATCTTATTGAAATAGATCGTTGAGAAGTTAAAGTCCTGAGTCAATTTGACTTTGACTCATAGCAAGTTTATGTATGTGCGAAGTTTGAATTGGTTGTACAAAGTCTTAGTTATCTCTTTCCGCTTTCCAAATCTTTTGGAATTGACTCAGATATGGTATCTGATTCCTTTTGCAAAAGACCAGGGATAGCCGGTTAGAATTAGATAACTAACTTGAACATCCTAGATAGATGTTATGTACAAGAACCTTTTCAATCTTCAAAAGATGATAAGTCTAAGTAGACTTATTCATTTGATTTTGCTTCAAGTTATAGCATAAATAATTTCCTAGAGTCCAGTATACTCTAGAATAAAGAAGTTAGGAATTGCTCATTAGATTGACAATTCCCAAGAACTTTCAGTTAAAAGTCTTTGAGAAAAGTGTCCTAAGTTGGACAATTTTCATTTTGAATTTGAATTGGTGAAGTTAGTATGGTTGATTCCACCGGAATGGTAAACTTTCTCCTACAGTTTACATAGGATTTTTTCAACTCATTGGGACAGAGTAGTCCTCTAGTCGGGTGAAAAATCAAGTAACTGTTGGATCAAAGTAAACCATTGAATAAACATCTAAAGTTAGATGTATGGGACAATCAAACTTCAAGTTCTCCAAAACAAATTCAAGTGAATCAAGAATTCTTAAAGTCTTGCAAGGGATAAGAATCTCACCTTCATTACTAAGTCCATGCACCAGACATGCCCAGAAATGGACTAGTAATTTGAATCCACCTAATTCACATGTTTGTGCCTAGATCGCACATCCAGAAACTGTGAATTAGCCAGGGATATCTGTTTAGATCCACCTTTATTATTCATTCACTATTTTGTACTTTGACTAGTTTATCAAAGTGCAAAGCGAGATAGTGTTTAGAATCTTTTGGGCAAGGATGCCACCACAGAGATGAGACATGTTCTTCCAGTTCTAGAACATGACCATGTTCTTCCAGTTTTAGAACATGAGGCTCGGGGGTTGCCTACAGTATGTATATAGCTCTATTTTCGAGGACAAAAATTTTTTCCAAGGGGGGAAGAATGTAATAAAGTAATTCTATGGTCCAAGGGTCTAGCCAGTTCAGACAGATCTGAAATCGGACACCGTTTGGTCATCCGTGTGTATGACCAAAGATCTCGAGTTTTAGACTTACTAGGAGGTCTTGTGCTCTTGTGAACAAGTGATCCACTTAGCCTAATGGTTAAGACTCAAGGGTGTGAAGGACGAGGTCTTGGGTTCAATCCCCATGAGGTACATGGGAAGAGTATTTTGCCCAAAGAGCTCTAGAACCTTCTAGAAGCATCCACTGGACACTTGGCGCACATGTAGTTAATGTGAAGAGATGGATAGGTATGTGTTGAAGATGAAGAGGTGTTGCAAAATCTTTGCTCTACACCAGCCAAATGAACTCCAGGAGTAGATGGTGGGCCCTTTTAGCTTGCCAATGGATGTATTAGACACCCTATGTACCTTGGAAGATCACTCTCAAAAAGATAGATCAAAACAGATAAGTTGGAGTTAGCTCAGAGGTGAAAACTTGCTATTCTTGGTTGATACACCTGTCCAGTGTTTTACATAATTCTCTGAGCACAGCAGCAATTAGATTAATTCCTCTTGGGGAAGGCTAGGTATCTTAAAGAGCTAACTTTAGAGAGTAATCTCATCAAAAATAACAAACCACACACTGAGAATGACTTTTAACAAGTGATGACATCATCCCGATTTTCACGGGCTGCTACAGAAATAGACCAGTGAGCAGAAAAATCACCATAACTCAAAATCTAGAAATCCAATGATTATGAAAATTTGTATGTTTATACTAGACAGTAAGCTGAATCCAACAAGCTTTAAATCCCTGAATTTGGATGAGTAACCACTGAGAAATGACTCTGACAAGATGACTGAAAAAGTCGGGTACCTGACAGAGAAGAGAAAATGAACATACCCTGTTGACTTCAAATGAACATAACTGAAGATTCCAACATCCAAATGACATGAAAATTTCTGAGCATATAGTAGACTTATAGAGCTAACTTTACCAAGTTAAATCATTGAAAATGATGAACCAAGTGCAGAGAAACAATCTCTGCAAGCTAACTGAGAAAAACTGAAGTAATGGCAGTGAGTAGTACACATCACAAGAACATGGAAAGATGACCTCAAATAATCATGAAAATGAAAGTATATTTCTTGTACAATACAATGACTTACTGATACATATGTGTGCTTTGTAATCACACCTTGAAATGGCATAAAGCTCAGCTCTTGGAGGTCTTCACATAGGTCTCTCTAACCACGACTAAAACTGCCATCTATTTATAGTTGAGTTTGGGAGGCTAACTTCCCTCAATCACTCTCCAATCAATCAATGATTGATTTGATTCTCTACCTACCACAAATCACGAATTTGTGGCTCCTCTTTCCATTCTTGATCATGTGGGCTCAACCACTTAAGATTCTCTTACTTTTACATTAAGTAAACTCTTCAAAAGTTACAAGAGGTAGTTCACAAGTGAACTTTACATAGTCTTCATTTTGAAGCTTCTTTAATGACTTTGTGAGACTCAAGCCAATACTTAGGCTTGTCATAGACTTGCTCCAACAGCTCCCCCTCAAGCCAAGTATGCTTGAGGTCTTCAGTCTTCCAAGATTACCTGCAAACCAATCATAGCCTTGAATTTGCAAAGCTTTGTACCATCCAATGCTTTGGTTAGAATATCTGCACATTGTTGATGAGTGGACACATATGATATTTGAATCTCTTTGCTTAGAACCTTCTCTCGTACATAGTGATAATGAACTTCAATATGTTTAGTCCTTGCATGAAAAATAGGATTAGCAGCCAAATGAATAGAACTCATATTGTCACCAAAAATAGTTGGAGTTCCAAACTCCAATCCAAGATCTTTGAACAATGTCTTCATCCACATAGCTTCCTGTGTAGCTATGGCAAGACCTCTATATTCAGCTTCAGTAGAAGAGAGAGCAACTGTGGGTTGCTTCTTGGATGACCATGAAATAAGCTTTGAACCTGCAAAGGTAAGATAACCTGAAGTGCTCCTTCTATCTTCCTTGGAGCCAGCCCAATCTGCATCAGAAAATAGCTTCAAACCTAAATCAGATACATAAGGATAATAAAGTCCTTCATTTATGGTTCCTTTGAGATACTTGAGAATCCTTTTGGCAGCATCCATATGTGGTTTCCTTGGTGTGTGCATAAATTGGCTTAGCACACTCACACTGTAACATATATCTACTCTTGTCAATGTGGCATAGTTGAGACTACCCACTAGACTTTGATATGATGTGATGTCCTCTATGAGTTCACCTTCATGTGAGCTCAATTTGTGATTAACCTCCATTGGAGTACCTGCAATCTTACAATCTTGCATTATGAATTTTGCCAACATGTCCTTAATGTACTTTCTTTGAGTGAGAAACAAACCATGATCTTTGTAGACAACTTCCAAACCTAGGAAGTAGGTAAGTGAACCCAAATCACTTATCTTGAACTCTTCTCTCATCTGATCTTTGATCTTCTTCATACCATCTGCATCATTTCCTGTCAATATAATATCATCTACATATACACATAGGTAGATGACCTCGGAATTACTCTTTTTAATAAAGAGTGAAGGATCTGCTTTGCTTGGTTGAAAGCCTTTGTCCTGCAAGAATGAAACAAGCCTGAAATTCCAAGCTCTTGGAGCTTGCTTGAGACCATACAATGCTTTGTTAAGTTTACACACATAATCAGGATAAACTTGACTCTCAAAACCAGGTGGTTGTGCCATATATACCTCTTCTGTTATCCAACCATTCAAGAATGCATTCTTCACATCTAGTTGAAGTATCTTCCAATTCTTGGAAGAGGCAATACTAAGCAAAACCCTAATAGTAGGCATCTTTGCCATAGGAGAGAAAGTCTCCTCATAATCAATTCCCTGAGTTTGTGCAAAGCCTTTTGCTACAAGCCTTGCCTTATACCTGTTAATGGAACCATCAGAATTCTTCTTGAGTTTATAGACCCATCTTGAGCCTATTACCTTCATGGATGAAGTCTTGGGCACCAAATCCCAAGTGTTGTTTTCCTCGAGTGCTTCAATCTCTTCCTTCATTGCATGCTTCCATTCTGTTTTTGCTTTGGCCTCTTCAAATGATGATGGCTCCTCTTGGTTTATGTCCTGTGCTATGTAGATAGAATGTTTAGTTACTAATGAGGTGTCAAACCCATACCTTTCTGGTTTTTTCTTTTCCCTCATAGATCTTCTTAAGCCATGATTTGATGATTCTGCCTCATGTCCAAGTTCCTGCAATTTTGCTTTACCTTTAGACTTCCATGCTTTGATCTTTTCCATCTGACATTCTTCATCATCCTCTGAGGTGTCTTGTTCTTCAATCTTTGATTGTTCTCTACCAAGCTTTGGAAAATCTTCTTCAAGATCATATGGTAAATTGACCTTCCTGCATGAATCTTCATACCATGAATTGTTCTCATCAAAAACTACATCTCTGCTTACCAAGAATCCTTTGTTGGTAGGGTTGTATAACCTGTAGCCCTTTTGATTGTTGTCATATCCAATAAATACACACCTTTCTGCCTTTGGATCCATCTTGCCTCTAACCTGTGAAGGAACATGAGCAAAAGCAATACATCCAAAAATTTTACAATGATCTAAGCTTGGTCTTCTTCCATTCCAAGCCTCATATGGAGTCATCCCATCAAGGGATTTTGAAGGCAACCTGTTAATCAAGTAAGTGGCTGTAGATACAGCCTCGGCCCATAAGTAATTAGGTAAATGCTTTTCATTTAACATAGACCTTGCAGCTTCAACAATTGTCCTATTCCTCCTTTCTGCCACTCCATTTTGCTCAGGAGTGTACCTTGTAGTTACCTCTCTTTTGATTCCTCTTTCTTGAAGAAAAGAATTAAAATCATGGGAGAAGTATTCTCCCCCTCCATCTGACCTTAGCCTTTTTAGTGATTTACCTGTTTGATTCTCCACAAGAGCCAAATATCTTTTGAAACATGAAAAAACTTCATCTTTGTGTTTCATAAAGAATAGGATAGTCCATCTGCTACAATCATCAATAAAGGAAACATAATACCTTGATCCAGATATTGAAGCTTCCTTGCTAGGTCCCCATACATCTGTATGAACCAACTCCAAGAGATCTCCATGCATATAACCTTTCTTCATGAATGGTAACCTGTGAGACTTTCCAAATTGACATGCACTACACTTATAAATCATATGTTGTTTTGATAAATTAGGAAGTCCAAGTACACTTTGGTCCCTGCAGATTTGTTTTAATGACCTTTCACCAATATGTGCTAACCTTTTGTGCCATACTTCCAATTCTGTGAGTGTCTGACTACCATAATTAAAGAGAGCAATGTTTCTAGTGTCCTGTAATTCAAATGTGAACAATCTACCTGTCTTTTCACCTTTTGCAATTCTTCTGAATCCCTGACTTGGATCTTCAACAAATGCTCCTGCTTTTGTGAACCTGACTTGCAACCCTTTCTCTACTATCTGCCCAACACTTATCAAATTCTTTGTAATGGTAGGGACATAGAGTACCTTACTGAGTAGGTTGATGTTTCCATCAGGTGCTTTGACATTGCCTATTTTCTCCACAGGATGTTTTGTATCATCTCCTGTTTGTACCTCATGCTTATTCCTTGGATCTTCTAAATCTGATAGGAGTGCCACATTTCCTGCCACATGATTTGAACAACCTGAATCTATGTAGAAAACATGCTCATCAGATTTACCTTGTGGCATAGCCATGTTCATGATCAATAATGAATCCTCTTTGTTTGAGTCTTCTGTGTAGTTATTGTAGTCTCTCCTTCCTTTGTAGCCTCCTTGATAGTTTGAATGATTGTAGTTGTTGTAGTTGCCATGGTAGTTGTTGAACCTTTCTCTTGAGTAGCCATAACTTCCTCTATTGTATCCTCTGCCTCTTTGATTCCTGGAATTCCTAAAGCAATTTTCAGTTGTATGATTAGTTAATCCACAAATAGAACATGAGTTGGAGTCTTGGGATCTCCCCCTGCCTTGTCTACCTCCTCTTCCTCTACCTCTGCCATGTCTTCCTCTACCTGCATAGTTAGCTTGATATGTACCTGCTTCATCATCCACTTTCTTTGCCTTTCCTTTGTTATCTTTAGACTTGCTTTTATCCGTGTATAAAGCTGAAGATTGATTACCTTTAGAGCTTTCTCCATTTTTGATAAGCTTTGCCTCTTGAGTAAGTAATTGTCCAATGAGTGTGTTGAAATCAGGTACATGCATGTCCATGTACAAATCCATAGCTGTGGTGAATGCTTCCCACTTATCATCTGCCTTCAAGCCATTGATGACCTGCCTTACAATTTGCTCTTCATCTATTACCTCTCCAATGCTTCCCAACTGATCTGCTATGTCCTTGAGCTTTGTGACAAAATCAGTCACATTTTGTTTGGGAGCCTTCTTGAGAGTTGTGAAATCCAGCCATAGTTGATGCTTCCTAGCTTTAGTACTTGAAGAAAAGAAAGCTTCAAGTGCATCCCACACTTCTTGAGATGTCTTACAACTTCTAATGTGAGGCAACAAAAAATCTGAGATAGAGTTGAGGAGATAAGACCTTGCAAGTGCATCCTTGGAGCACCATGTGCTCAATCTTTCTTGCTCTTCTTGTGTTGGTTGACTTTTGTTCCTGAAACTTGGCATAACTTCATCTCCAGCCACATAACCATATAAACTTCTACCTTGGAGATAAGCTTCCATTCTTAATGACCAAGCTGAGTAGTTACCTCTGTCCAATTTATCAATTGATGAAGGAAATCCATCTGCAATGTTGTCCAACCTTGCTCTGATGCCACTGTGAAGAGATGGATAGGTATGTGTTGAAGATGAAGAGGTGTTGCAAAATCTTTGCTCTACACCAGCCAAATGAACTCCAGGAGTAGATGGTGGGCCCTTTTAGCTTGCCAATGGATGTATTAGACACCCTATGTACCTTGGAAGATCACTCTCAAAAAGATAGATCAAAACAGATAAGTTGGAGTTAGCTCAGAGGTGAAAACTTGCTATTCTTGGTTGATACACCTGTCCAGTGTTTTACATAATTCTCTGAGCATAGAAGCAATTAGATTAATTCCTCTTGGGGAAGGCTAGGTAGCTTAAAGAGCTAACTTTGAGAGTAATCTCATCAAAAATAACAAACCACACACTGAGAATGACTTTTAACAAGTGATGACATCATCCCGATTTTCACGGGCTGCTACAGAAATAGACCAGTGAGCAGAAAAATCACCATAACTCAAAATATAGAAATCCAATGATTATGAACATTTGTATGTTTATACTAGACAGTAAGCTGAATCCAACAAGCTTTAAATCACTGAATTTGGATGAGTAACCACTGAGAAATGACTCTGACAAGATGACTGAAAAAGTCGGGTACCTGACAGAGAAGAGAAAATGAACATACCCTGTTGACTTCAAATGAACATAACTGAAGATTCCAACATCCAAATGACATGAAAATTTCTGAGCATATAGTAGACTTATAGAGCTAACTTTACCAAGTTAAATCACTGAAAATGATGAACCAAGTGCAGAGAAACAATCTCTGCAAGCTAACTGAGAAAAACTGAAGTAATGGCAGTGAGTAGTACACATCACAAGAACATGGAAAGATGACCTCAAATAATCATGAAAATGAAAGTATATTTCTTGTACAATACAATGACTTACTGATACATATGTGTGCTTTGTAATCACACCTTGAAATGGCATAAAGCTCAGCTCTTGGAGGTCTTCACATAGGTCTCTCTAACCACGACTAAAACTGCCATCTATTTATAGTTGAGTTTGGGAGGCTAACTTCCCTCAATCACTCTCCAATCAATCAATGATTGATTTGATTCTCTACCTACCACAAATCACGAATTTGTGGCTCCTCTTTCCATTCTTGATCATGTGGGCTCAACCACTTAAGATTCTCTTACTTTTACATTAAGTAAACTCTTCAAAAGTTACAAGAGGTAGTTCACAAGTGAACTTTACATAGTCTTCATTTTGAAGCTTCTTTAATGACTTTGTGAGACTCAAGCCAATACTTAGGCTTGTCATAGACTTGCTCCAACAGTTACATGGCTGACACTTGGCTGGTTAGTATCCACCTGCCCAAGAAGGTAGTCCCCTGGAGAGAGCTATATATAGAGGCATTTGGTTGGGAGGAGAGTCATCTCTCAAGCATGTGGTGGTCGTAATCTTTGTTCTATTGCACACATCGTTAGCACGCTTAACATATAAGGTGCTTTCAGTTGTACTGTTCTCAAAACCATGTGCAATCAGATAGGCATGTATCTTCTTGGAGCTAACAGATGTCTCCTTAGTACATGAAAGTAATGGCTGAATAGCATCTTCCACAAAGACAACATCACGGCTAACCAGAATGCGTTTAGTCTGTGGATGATACAGACGATAGCCTTTACTTTCAGAACTGTACCCAACAAAAATACATTTTACTGCCTTATCATCCAATTTTTTGCGATGTTGTTTCAGGCACTAGTGCATATGCCAAACAACCAAAAACACGCAGATGAGGAACAGATGGCTTGCGGTCATGCCAAGCCTCATATGGAGTGATAGACTTCAGCGCTTTAGTGGGACACCTGTTCAGTACATATGCTGCACACATGACAGCTTCAAGCCAGAAACTATGAGGTAAAGCTTGACTCTTGACCATACACCTCGCCATCTCCATGAGAGACCTGTTCTTCCGTTCAGCAACTCCATTCTATTGAGGTGTATACGACACTGTACACTGGTGTTTTATCCCACATTCAACCAGAAATGCATTAAAATCAGAAGACATATATTCCCCCCCTCGATCAGAATGGAGGGTGCCCATTTTACATGCTGACAGATTTTCAGCCAAAACCAAAAACTGTTTGAAGCACATGAACACTTCGGACTTTGCTTTGAGTGGATATACCCATGCATGCCTGGAAAAATCATCAATGAAAGTCACGAAGTAAAGGTAATTTCCAAAAGAGGGTGTCTGCATAGGACCACAGACATCACTATGTACAAGTTGCAATTTCTGCGTAATACAAACTGAACCATCTTTTGGAAAGGAGGAACGTTGCATGTTGCCCAAAATACAACCTTCACATACATGTTTTCCAGGTGTCTCAAGCTTGGGCAAAGAAGACACCATATCAGATTTTTGCAGGTGTAGCAAACTAGCAAAATTCAGATGACCAAAGCGTGCATGCCAAAGCTTTGCATCTGATATAGCCTGAGAATCATGAACTGCACATGCCGAATCATTCATAGATCTTTCATAGTCTATGAGCTTATACAGCCCATGACATAAAATGCCAAAAGCAATAATAACATCGCCATTTGATAGATCATGAACTGTACATCTGTCATAAAAAAATTTCACAACCAAGCCAATCTTGGCTAATGTAGAAACTGATAACAGTTCTTCTTGATCCCTGGCACAAATAAAGCATCTGACAAGGTGAAAGAACTACCATCAATAGTAGTCAGAATGATCTTACCAACTCCCATAACAGGATAAGAGGAGTTGTTGGTGCATGTGACAGTATTTCTTGTAGGGGCAGGCTCGAGTGAAGAGAAGAAACTGCACTGCGAGGTAATATGTTTGGTCATCCCACTATCAAAGTACCAAACATCTGAGTCCACTGCAAACATGCACTGCTCATGAGAAGATGGGTCAAAACTGCAAACAGTAGTAAACGCCCATTCTTCTTCTTGCACAAGATTAGCAGACTATGTTTTTGGTGTAGAGGCTTCTGCAACAACCATTCCAGCCTCCTTTTTCTTTGCCTCTTTTGCAGCCAGTTTTGGACAATTCTTTATGATATGATCATTCCCTTTACAGTACTTGCAAAAACAATTTCTGCTTTCCTGATTTCTTCTCATCTTTATCCTGGTTCTTCGAATGTGCAGCATTTGCAGATTTCTGCTTACTAGTAGAAGAGCTCCCTTTTCCTTTGCCCTTCTAACTAGCCAGGAAAGCTTGATCTGCAACACACATAATGGTCCTGTTCTGCCTCGACTGATCTTCCTGCAATAGAACAGAGACTAACTCCTCAAATGATAAGGTATTTGGATTGCCTTTCATCATCAACCAAAGAGTAGAAGCAAAACTCTGATATGAATCAGGAAGACCATTCAGAACGGTTTGCACAAGTGAGCTATCTGGTATAACCTCATCAGCAGAAATCAACTATTCCTTCAAGTCTTTGATCTTCGTTAGGAAACTGTCCATAGAATCACCTTCATTCATGTGCTCACTCTCCAACTGTTTTCGGAGGTAAGCAACACGAGCCTCATTCCTAGCTTGGTACAATGTGGTAAGTGTATCCCAAGCATCCCTAGCTGTTCTGCAAGAGCGAATATGAGGAATAATGGCACGTTTGACAGACAAAGCTATCAATGCATGTGCTTGGGCATCTCTACCATCCCAACGAATCTGCTCTGCAGTAGGTGCAACAAAAACAGCAGCACGAACAAGAATCTGCACAACATCATCTTCGACACCATCTTCATCAGCTCCAGCACCTGTATTTGCAGTACCTGTTGTTACAGGTGTAACAGGACGTTTTTCAACACCCTGCACAATGTTCCACAATCCTTTTGCAACCAATACATCTCGCATCATATAAGCCCACAATGGGTAGTTGGTACCATCCAACTTATCCTCAACAGCCAACATATGAAATACATCACTGCTTTCAGCCATGGCCGGTGACTAAAATACCTTGATGCAGAAAATTGACTGTATCTCAAAAAGTTGAACGGAATTGCCTAGACGAGTTCTGCTAAACCTGTAGCAGACTTCGAGACGCTTATACTAGTGAACAAAAACTGGTATATACCTTTGGCACAAAAAGATGAAATAGCCTGTACAAGTGCTGTGATAGTGCCATCGGAGGTCGAAACGAGCTCAGATCGCGATTTTGGCACCACCAAATTTCGTGCAAATCTGAGTATGCTCACCAAATTTCATGCGAATCTGAGACTGCAAACGGAGGAGTGTCGACGGTGCCCTAGATGAAGCGACGACCTGCTCTGATACCAATTGTTGGAGTTAGACGTCTGCGGAAGCACGCAAACAGCACAAGGAAGAAGAAGAAGCTTGGAGCACAAAAACACAATACTGAATGTATTACTAGAGAATGTACAAAGATAAGTAGCTCATTAGGGCAAAAGGCGTATATACAAGCCGGGGGAAAAAACCTCCTAAAGAGGGAAAAAAGTGCCCCGGCGGTCCTAGTGTGTTCACACACATCACTACCTAAATATATCAACAAGCTCCGCACTACAATTTGGTATAAATAGAATTATGAAGGCCTAAGTATATGTGTAGACAGAGAGGAGTAAAATAAAAAAAAATGAGATAAGCAAGAAAGAGGGCTTATTATCAGAGTTGATTAATTCACCAAATTAAGATAGAACTCATGGAATACAAGAAACAAAGGGGGAGTATAAAAGCTTTTTCTTTTCGTACAACATAGCTAACCATCAACTTATTAGAGTAGGTGCATGTTTGGTGGGTAATTCAAAAGATTTGAATACAATTGATTTTGGTGGAGCTCCAAAATCCATTTCCAAAATTTTGGTCCTCTTGTTTGATTGTTCGACTTGAAAAGCTCTTGGATGGGTTCCTTTTTATGTTTGAGACTTGATTTTCAATACATAATCATGACAATTTTCTAATCACATGACCCAATCAAAAGAGTTCCATCAACATAAAGAACAGAGACTATAAGATCAGCCCCATATTTGTGCATAAAGTGTGCTTTCGATTGGGCTACATGTAACAATAGGAGCAATTAAGTGCTTATGTATTTTTTCATACCATGCACATGGAGCTCGTTTAAGTTCATACAAAGACTTAGGGAAGTGAAAACATATATTCTCTTGAACTTCGATGGAAAATCTAGGAGGTTGCTTCACATAGACCTCTTCTTTTAAATTTTCATTCAATAAAGGTATTTTGATATCAAATTGATGCACTTTCGAACCACAATGGGAATTCAATGCACTTATAGAAGGAATGGTACTCATCCATGAAGTAGGTGCAAAAGTCTCCTCCTAATCAATGCCATATTTTGCACATGAACTTTTGCAACTTATTTGGATTTGAAGTGATCAATGCTGCCCTCTAATTTTCTTTCAATCTTCTAAATCTACTTATTACCAATGACATTTTTACGTTTTGGGAGTTCACATAACTCACAAGTACAATTTTTGTGAACAGAATCCAATTCCAATTGCGTTGCACTCATCCACTTTGAATCATTACATGCATCTTCAAAAGCAAGTGGATCTATTACATGTCTTGTAATAAGATATACATCCACAAAGTCACTTGATTCATGTCGAGATATTGACCTTGCTATACCAAGTAAAGGTGCACTCAACTTGCTATCTTGCAATGTCATTTGCAACCATTTTGGCATAGATTGTGCATCATTCATAGAACTGCATTCCTCATGTAATATATGATCAAAATGTACATTAGAAGTGGTTTGAATATCATGTTGATTTTCAGCTATGTATTGTGCCTAAAGATTCTTTGCTCTTTGAACCACATTTGGATGGTGTATTTGGACATAATCAAGTGCACCACTTTGAAAAAAAGGCAAAAGTGTTTCAAACACATCTTGTGATCTAGTTGTTGATTGAAATTTGCATTCGAGTAAAGTATGAGCTAAAATTTTTAAAATTACTACATCTAAACTTACAACAATTTTGTTAGTGAATGGTTGGTATAAACGATAACCTTCACTCTTAGTACTATATCCAACAACTATACATTTCTTTGCCTTGTGACCAAGCTTGTGAAATTGTTTTTATGCCACAAGAGCATATGTTAAACTCTTTCCATTACAAGCCTTATAAGGTTTAATGAATATCAATGCTTTTTTAGGACAATGGTTCAAGATGTAGTTTTCACACATGATCGCTTCCATCCAAAACTTATTAGGAAGCTATTTTTCTTTAACAATATATCATGTCATTTCAATACGTGTTCTATTCTTATGCTCCATCACACCATTTTCTTAACATGTATATGACACTATACATTGGTAAGCAATACCTCTTTCACAAAGAAAAGAGTTAAATTCATGTGAGATGTATTTAGTACCATGCTTTTTTATATATTCTGGTAGTGATGTGTGAACACACTTAGGACTGTTGTGGCACTTTCTCCCTCTTTAGGAGGTTTGTTTCCCTTGGCTTGAATGCTTTCACATTTACTTGGAAAGTCATTCATTCTTGTGTTGTGCTCGAGACTCCTTCTTCCTTGTGTTGTTTTTGTGATTTTACAGATGTCAAAATCCAATAATTGGTATCAAAGAAGGTCATCACTTCATCTAGGGTGATGCCAACACTCCTCAAAACATAGTCTTAGAATTGCACAAAAATTGGTGAGCATAATGAAGGAGATTAGGAGTTAAAAAGAATTTTTCTCTATTAGGTGGAAATTTTGATGCGAGCTTGTATTGGCCTCTAAGAGCACCATTGCAATGCTTGTGCAAGAAATTTTTTTCCTTTTGTGCCAAACATATATACAAGTTTCAATTTGTTAGTACAAGCACCTCAAAGTTTACTATAGGTTTAGCAAATCTTGACAGGGTAGTTTTGTTCTATGTTTTGAGATACAATTGTTCTATTACATCAAGGTATTCAATAAGTGACCATGGCTAAAAGCAATGGTGTATTCTATATGTTGGTTGTTGAGGACAACTTGGATGGTACTAATTACTTGTTATGGGCATATATGCTACTTCACGTATTGGTAGCAAAAGGGTTATGGCATATTGTGCAAGGTATTGAAAAATGTCCTATTACATCAGTCAATACAGTTATTGAAGGTGATGAAAATGGAAATGAAGATGATGATCTTCAAATTTGTATTTGTGTTTTGGTTCCTTATGTACCTATTGTAGAGAAACTTTGTTGGCATGACAGAGATACTTAAGCACATGCATTGATAGCTTTGTCTATGAAACATGCCATTATCCCTCACATTGCCTCTTGCAAGAGAACAAAGGATGTTTGGGATACACTTATAACCTTATAAGGAGGTGTTGATTTTTGTTGATGAATTCTTGCCATATAGTCCACTTGTGTAGACCGTTCTAAATGGTCTTCGAGATTCATAACAGATTTTTTCTACTCTTCCCTTAATGATGAAAGACAATCCAAATGCCTTATCATTTGAGGAGTTAGTCTATTTTTTTGTTGGAGGAAGAGTAGTCCAAGTAGAACATGCCCATTATGCATGTTGTAGATTAAGATTTCTTAGCTATTCAGAAGTGCAAAGGTAAATGGAGCTCATCTAGTAGTAAGCTAAAATATACCAATGTTTTATAGTTCAAGAAGGAAGACAAAGATAAGAAGAAAATTGAAAAGCAAAAATAGTTTTGCAAATATTGCAAGGGAAATGATCATGCCATAAAGATTTGTCCAAAAATGGCTACAAAAGAGGAAAAGAAGAAAGATGTTGGAATGGTTGTTGTAGAGGCCATTACACCTAAAACAGAGTCTACTTATCTTGTTCAAAGTGAAGAATGGGAATTTACTATTGTATGCAACTATGAACCATCATTGCATGAGTAGTGTATGTTTGTAGTAGACTTAGATATTTGGTACTTTGATAGTGGGGCAACCAAACATATTAGCTCACAACATATTTCTTCAATTTACTTGAGCCTGCCCCTATAGGGAATACTGTCACATGTGCTAACACTCCTCTTATGTTGTAATGGGAGATCATAAGATCATTATGACTACTATTGATGATAGTTCTTTCAGGTTGTCAAATGCTTTGAATATGCCGAGGATCAAGAAGAATATGTTGTAAATTTCAACATTAGCTGAGATTGGATTGGTTTTCAAAATTATTGATATTAGATGTACAATTCATGATCTATCAAATGGCGATGTTATTATTGCTTTCGGCATTTCATGCCATGGGCTGTATAAGCTCATAGACTATGCAAAATCTATGAATGATTCATGTGCAATTTTAGATTCTCAAGCTATCTCAGATGCAAAGCTTTGGCATGCATGCTTTGGTCATCTAAATTATGCTACTTTATTATGCATGCAAACATATGAAATGGTGTCCTCTCTACCCAAAGTTGAGGCATCTTGTAAACATGTCTATGAAGGTTATATTTTGGCCAAATTGCAACATTCTTCCTTCCCTAAAGATGGTTCAGTTTGAGCTGTTCATAAATTGCAACTTGTTCATAGTAATGTATGTGGGCCTATGTAGACAAGTTCTTTTGGTAACCACCTTTACTTTGTGACTTTTATTGATGATTTTTCTAGGCATGCATGGATGTATCGGTTGAAAGCAAAGTCTAAAGTGTTTATGTGTTTCAAAAAAATTTTGGCTTTGGATGAAAATCTATAAGCTTGTAAATTGGGCACCCTCCATTGTGAGTGTATATAGGTTTGACATGATGATGTAGATCATTTCATTTTGATGCAAATTTACATGATGCACTCGTTGATGAGAGGATGATGTAGAAAAGGCTAAAACTATGCCTAAATTGTTAGATAACCAAGCTTTCACTATTCCTGATGTGAATTTATTGTAAAACAATAGTTACACAATATAACATGGGAGCAATGGTAGAGAAGGTAATAGATATAAGAGAATCTCAACAATTTTCTACTAACAACAAGTACAAAGATGATGGCATTGTCCACCTGTGCGCTCTCAAGGTAGAGCTTAAATGGTGACCTAGACAACTCTAGATAGGGAGATACAAGGTAGAGGTACGCTGGCTCAATTCGATGTCTCAGGTAGTGCAAAAGCCATGTATGTATAGGATCATGCGTGGCCTTCCATTGATAGCTATACATGGGCAGTAGAGTGGGGGCGGCCAGTGCCCACGTAATTGCCATACACAGCTTAGGCCGGTTGAACCGACCTAACAAATATAAATGATTTCAGACTCTGACAGGGAATATTCCCTTTACCGTCACGTTGGGGGCTCTGCCCTAGAAGGCCCATTGGCCCCTTGGGACCCGCCAGCCAAGGTTGTTCACCATGGCCCCTGACCCCACGATTGGGAACCCTGGCAACTCCCTTTCCTTAGAATACCTTACATGGTCCAATATGACCTTCCTCCAACATGCAAGTTGGGATTCCCATCAATAGGGTAATGCATGATTGGCTTCTCCTCATAATGGGGGCCTTACAAAATGTGCATAAAATCATGAGGGATAGAAATTGATCATATACTAACATTTATCCTATTTCAAAAAACCATGATATGAATGATGTGATAGATACACCTCTTTTGAAGCACTTAGCAGTCATTTATTGTATTGAGTGTTTGATCATTCATGATTCTTTACACTTGTAAATTCTAGATTATTTACTCTTGTAAAAGGTCCAAGTAAAGGCTCAACATCCACAAGTTCTTGGTTGGTAAGATTACAAAATCCAATCAAGTCACAAATCATCTTGAAATTAGAATAGCATCTTTTCCTAGACTATAGGAAATAACATTCATCTCTACAAAAAATGATCACATGCGGATTTGAATTCAAATTCACAAAGATTGAGTCATGAAAGGCTACCGAAGAATCTATATAATAAATCACAACATTGTACATTAAGTGTGATGATAGTTGAAGTAATATACATATACTTTGGTGATCATTTTGGTTATTCTTTATTTTCTTTGCATCATCTTCCTCAATTTAGTCATCTTGCAAAGTTTGGTTCTTTTCTATTTGACCTTTCTAAAGAGCTAGGGCAGGTTCTATGCTGGTTTGTTGAACCGTCTTCATCACTTGACAACTCAAGTTTTCACCTTCTCCGTGGACTTCAACATGGGAGATGGATTTCCTTCAATGATTGACAAGCTTGATAAAAATAACTAAGCTTCTTCATAAATAAGAATAGAGGCCTATTTGCAAGGTAGAAATCTCTATGGGATTGTATCCGGTTATGAAGCAATGCCTATTCCAAGATCCAAAGGAGGACCTACACAAGAGGAAATAGATAAACTCACACCTTGGTGTGCAAGGAATGCTCAAGCAAGGTCATACATACTAAAATCTATCTTTGATTTTTTATTTCCACATATTAGAGGATGCAAAACATCTCAAGGGACTTGGGATGCTCTTCAGGCCTTCTCTTTTGCTAGTACCAAACCAAGAAAGAATAATCTATGGAGTGGGTTCAACTAGATGAAGAAGGCTTAAAAAAAAAAACCATCACAATGTTTGCTACCAAGGTCAAAGAGGTTGCAGATCAATTGGCATCCACTCGAAAGTTGTTTGAAGAAGAGGCCATCATAAGGTAGATTCTAAATGGGATTAGAAGTGACAAGCAATGGCAATCCTTCACCATAGCCTATGACCTCATCATGGATATGAAAACTCATGATTTCAACATCTTTCTTGGACAAGTCTTCAATCAAGAGGCCAAGAATTACATAAAGGAAGGTAAATCTTATCAAGGTAATTCAACAAGTGCCCAATTATGCAGACAAGAGCAAGTGGAAAGGGAAAAAGAAAGGAACAAAGCATGACAGATCCAAAAGTCAGAATGATCAATCTTGTGCATTTTTTAATAAGAACAACCACACCGCTTAGAACTAGTGGTTCAATGGAAAGACCCAAAAAGGAAGTGGAAGAGGTAGATATGGCAACAATAGAGGTATCGATTGACACAAATTCAATAGAAGCCATAACAAAAAAGACTACAACAATTATTCTAAAGAACAAAAACATGAGCACTCATTACTTCTCATGAATCTAAGCCACAAGGAAGGTAAAGAAGATGATCGTTTATTCTACTTAGATTCAGGATGTTCAGTTCATGTTGCAAGTAACATAGCTCTTCTATTTGACTTGCAAAGTCGAAAGCATAGGCATGAAGTACAAAAATGGGTGACACAACACATAATATGGAGAATATTGGTAATGTCAAAGCTTCCAATGGCCAGAAAAACATTCATTTTGAGCAAGGTACTCTATGTCACCCCAATATTATAAAAAACCTAATGTGTAGACCAAATAGGTAAGAAAGGCTTGCAAGTTAGGTTCACTAAACATGGAGCTTTTATGGAAGACCCATGTGAAGGCTTCAAGAAGATAGCCAGGGGTGAGAAGCATGGTAGCTTCTTTACTTTTGAAGTAGGAGAAGCCAAGAACATAGCTCTATTTAGCTTTTGGTCTCTAAACCCTAAATGATCTTGAAGTGTGGTATACATGGCTTACTCATGTGATTTAAAGAACCTTGAAGAATGTATGCAGGGATCAAAGTGTTCTAGGTTTGTCAAACATATCAAAGCAACACATGATCAATGATGCATGTTAGATTCAGAAAGCACAAAGGCAACCATTCAACCACAAACACTATAACCACAACAACATACTTAGTACATACATACTTATGGGGGCCAAGTCAAGAACCTTCATTGGAGTTAGTACATACATACTTATGGGGGCAAAGTCAAGAACCTTCATTGGCAAGATCAAGGTATTATGTTTCATTTATTGATGACCATAGTAGATGGACCATTCTATACTTTATCAAGAGTAAGAATGAACTGCTTTATTGCTTTGAAACATATCTAGCACATGTGGAGAATCATAACGGTAGATCATTGAAGAAACTCAAATTTGATGGAGGGGGAGAATATGTCTCGAAGGAACTTGATGCGTTCTTGCAGGATAAATGCATTAAGAGGGAAGTGACTACCAAGTAATCTCCTTAAGTGACTGGAATTGTACAAATGAGAAATAAGAATTTGGTTGGATTAGCTAGAACAATGCTTGAAGAGAAGAAGTTGCCACATTATTTGTGGGAAAAAGCTATTTCAACTACTGTGTGCCTTATCAATAGACCTCCATCTAAATCACTTAAAGGTATGACTAACTGTGAAGCATGGCATGGAAGAAAACCAAGTCTAGGACATTGCAATGGGTTCGGTTGTTAAGTTTATGTTCAGGTACCTTCAAGAATTAGAGGAAAGCTAGATGAAAGGAAAACAAAAGTAGTATTTATTGGATATGATTCAACTCACATGGATTACAGGTTTACAATTCTTCTACTAAGCAATTCACTACAAGTAGGGATGATGTGTTTGAAGGAAATAGGTCTTGGTATGATGGAGACAAAACAAAGGTAACTCTACCATATGATCTTGATTCTGATTCCCATCAATTAGGCAGCGAGCATGATACACATGTTTAGGATCCTAGAAGTGATTCTGATGATGACCAAGATGAGAAGGAAAGAAACTACAAGCTATGGAAGTCAAGAGGCAAAGCAAAAATGAAAGGGTGTAGAGAATGCTCCAAAAAAATACCTAGACGTCAAACCAATTGATGTTTTGGATGAAGGATTGAAGTCAAAGATTGAATAAAAGATTAGTCTATGAAGCTTGAAGATAGTGCACATTTAGAAAATGAAGACTTGTATACATATGTACATTAAACTTATAGCTAGCTCACTTACACTTTTTGTATTGTCATGATCTTGTACATATATGCTTATATATACAAGTAGAAAGTCGGGACATGTATGAGAGAGTATGAGATGAGAAGAATTATAAGTCATTAGACACTATAGAAGTGAGGAAGATATCTCTCTCATCCAGATGTAAAATTCTCAGAGAAGAAGAAATATTACACCCAATCTTTTGCTCAATACTCCTTCTGTGTTTAATCTTTTGTGTAATGCTTTTATACAATTCTAAGTCTATAGTTGGTTGACCTCTATACAAGTTTTCAGATCCTAATTGTGATCAGGCTGAGAGAATTGAGAGTAGGAACATTTACATGTGTAAATGTGAAGAAGTGAAGTTGCAATAGGTGTGAAATTCTAAGCTAATGTTTTGGTTAGTTCTCCTTCCATAGTGTAAAGTTTTGAGCAAGCAAGGAGTCATTCTTTAAGTTGGAAGGTAAGCTACCTATGGCTAAAAGCATTTGATTAAATGGGTTGTAGTTTGCGAGAATCATGCTTTAGAAGTTAAATGATACAACCAAGTATGGCATGCTGCATCATCAATCAACGTAATAAATTATACATGCTTGCCAAAAGATGCAATCTTAATGGGACTACATAGATCACTATGAAGAAGTTGGAATTTTTGCATAGAATGTGTAGCACCATCTTTGGGAAAAAAAAACACAATGCATTTTTCCTAGTATATGACCTTCACATGCATGATTTTCAATGGAAAAAAGTGTCAACAAACCAATAAGCATATCCTTCTTTTGGGAGTAAAGAAAACCCTTGAAGCTCAAGTGGTTAAAATGAGCATGCCATAACTCTATTTTAGCCATAGATGAAGTATGTATACAAAAGAAAGTTTAAAGAACTCTCTTATACGTATCCAAGTGATAAAATACATTTTAGAATATCCCTAGATCATGAACCATACACTTTTATCAATAAAATATACATGAAGTTCCACACTAGCAATGCTAGGAGCTAAAACAATTTTTTCTTGACATTGTGTTCATAAACCTCCATTTGCAATCATAAGCTCAACTTCTCCAACTCCAATATTAGAACAAGAAGCAATTTTGGCACATACAACATGTCCTTCCTTGGGCGTGTCTTTCAAAGATGCAAAAATTCTTTTACATGAAGTGGTATGCTTTGAAACACCACCATAAAAACCAATCGAAATCTACCTCAACATCCACAATCATACATGTATAATGTAATGATGAATCATAATGACATGTAGAAACACATATCCAAACATCTATGATCACATTTGCTTCATCATTCTTTGCATTGGATGTATTCTCAACAAAAGACATGCCACATTCCTTCTTCTTTTCATTGCTCTTGGCAAGCTTTCTGCAATCATCAACCTTTTTAAAATAATTGCATCTCCTCTTCTTTTCCATATCACCATAAAGAGAGGAACAAGTGGAAGAGGAATATGGAGGCTTTGGTTTTGTTGAACCCAAAACTAGACGATATTGGCTTTTTCCCCTTTTTGTAACAAAAAGTGTTTGTATTCCCTCAAGCAAACCACTTCTATTCAATCTTGATTGCTCTTCTTGCAAAAAAGAGAAACAAACTTATCAAAATTATACATATTAAGATTTTATTTTTCAATAAAAAAGTGTAGTAGAAAATCTATGAGAAGATTCTTCTAATCCTTTGAGTAAGATAGAAATAAGTGATGCATATAGAGTGATTCCATCAATGTTAAAAAATTTCGCTTTGAATCCTTGATGTGTGTAACATTTACATCCATTCATTCATTTTCAACCAAAAAGAATTCTTTTGTTTGCTTTCTCAAGTAAGGGACATGTGCTCCATTGTGGAAGGCATACAAAGAAGTAGGTATAACCCTAAGCTTTTCTTGAAGTGTTGCACGAATACATAACTAGAATAATATGTTGCTTGATAAAAAGTGAAATCAATGCATGAGATTGAGCTTCCTTTCTATCCCATCTAAGTTTGAATTGCAAAGGTGGAGAAGGCATAGTCACTTTATTTGAAGAATAATGTGAAACTATGAAAACAATCTCTATAGTAGAACAACTACTAGGTCCCTTCTCAACATTTGCCACTATGTTCCATAGTTGCTTTGCAATAAGAACATGCTTCATAATGTAATATTGCATTGGATAGTTGCTCCCATCAAGCTTATGTTTGTTGGAGCTTCACTTACTAATTGAGCATGGAAATGTGAATTAAATGCAATCAATTAATACCGTTATAATGCAAGAATTGAAGATCAAAATAATGAGAATAGTGGGATATACAAATGTATGTCCATGTGAAGTGATAAATTCAAACATATAAAATAGAGTTAGATATTAGATCTAGATTAGTTATGATGAATGTTTGAGGTAAACACATAAAATGAGGATGTATATAAGTAAATTAGGAGCATCAAGGCATTGTGATGAATGTCATTTACTCGATTGTAAGTTCTAGAAATTTTGTATAGGTAGTCATGATATTCAAGATGAGAGGCTGTGAAGTTAAGTCTCTCATAGATGATGACTTTCCTATGCTTATGATTAAAGGCATGCCAAGCCATTTTGTACTCACCTTCTCTAATAGTAGATAAAGTTTTATGTAAAGGATTTGACCTAATTGTAAATTTATGATGAGATCCAATGTAAACTATAACCACATATGTGATAGTTGATAGTTACAAGAAAATGGTGCAACTTTTACATGTTTTTTTAGTATCAGATCTCTTAGTACATTTTAAAGTTTTTTAAAATTGATAGCTTATTTAAAAGCTATTATCGTCATCTACCTATGACTAAAAGATCTCTTTGAAATGGAATGTGATTTTTGAGAACTAAGCTAAGGACTACATGTATGTCAGAATCAAAGACAAATGAATATATTTTCAAAAATGTTTGTATTTTGAGTAGAAATGGAGGAATTTATGAGGTAAACGTTTAATTTATTGTTTTGAATCCTTCAACTTCTACATGAAACAAATTATATATGTAATTGCTAATAATAATTTTGAGAATTCCTATCAAATCTGAGAGACGATTGAAGTCAAACTTGTACAATCATAAAGACAAATACAAAGAGAAATTAAATGGTAACATTTTTTTGCATAAAGTGACAAAGATCTTAGATTTTGAAGTCTTCCTTACCTAATGATGGTTATAGAGGTCTTGTAATACCACATTAGTTTATTTCTTATCATGTTTCATACATCAACAAGTGGTGTGAGAGAGAAAAGCTCCTAGGAAGTAGAGAAGGAATTACAAACATACAAAGACTTGAATTTTTTTATCAAGAAGCTGAAGGTTGAAGTGTTTGACATAAAAGTATCGAAGGAATACTTTAAATTATTATGGATTATAACATTGATAACAATACTTTTGAGAGTTCCTATCAAATATGAAAGAAGATTCAAGTAAAACTTCTATAATCCTAAAACCACATATACAAAGAAAGTAAATGGTAACATTTCTTGATAAAGTGACAACAATATGAGAGTTTGAAGTATTCATGAGCTAATGTAGGTTATCCATTACACCAAAGAACCCAAACATAGAAAGATATGAACTTCAACAAAGCTAAAATGCAACTAAAATGAAACTCACAATTTGTAGTTTTGATGGTAGTTTTGACTATACCAATGGCTTTGAAAGGGGGAAATGTTCTCTCAGTTCTAAGCCTTGTACTTCTATGCTCTGAAATCGATTTGCATTGTTAAAAGTACACATGATGATGGATGCAAAAAATATCAACCTGAGAAGGAGATAACATTACTCTCATACCACTCTTAGATGTTTGAGATAGTGAGGAACCACAAATAAACGTGCACAAAAGGGCACAAAAGGAGATCGACACACCAAGAAACATGATGGTTATAAGATCTCTCTATCTATACATCACTAGAAAAATGAGAATGGGTGGATTGAGAGAAATAAGTGAATCCTTGGGTACTATGTACCACCACATATAAGTATAGCATGTATATGTGGTTGCATGGGGAAAAAAGCACTAGCTAGCTCTATATTAAGAAGTGCCCATGTATAGAGAAACCATTCACATCAAAGATACTTGAGGAGCCCATAAGTGTGAGAACATAAATTAATATATAGTTACATAAATAGATATACATATAGGTACGTAGGTGGATAACATGATAGATGGATAGATATATAGGTGGAAAAATTGTAACGTGGATAATTAGAGTAAGAAAAATAGATAGGTAAATGTGAATAGATGGTTAAATAAATAGACAAATAAATGGATGGATAGATGGATTGATAAATAGATGAGTAAATGAATGAATGGATAAATTAATAGATGAATAAATAAAATAATTGAAATATTAATAAATAAATAATAGATAGAATGATATATTGACTTATATATGGAGATGGATAAATAGATGGATATATAGATAAATAGATGGATAGATAGGTAAGTGAATGTACACATAGATTGATAGATGCATAAGATCAATAGGTTGTTAAATAGATAGATGGATGAATAAATATGTTTATACATGATAATCTTTAGATGAATCTATGTAATTATTATGAAAGTAAGAGTCAAAGAATAAAAAAATCATAATAGCTCTTATGCAATCCGTATATGTGTGTATGTATGTAATCCGTATATGTGTGTATGTATGTGTGTAAGATTATCTTTACCTCAATTTATATAACTATTATGAAAGTAAGAGTAAAAAAAAAAGACAATCACAATAGTTCGTGTGCTCTGCTTATACTATTCAGAGAGTAGAAACAAAGGCAATGATTCAAACAATCTTAATAGATCTAAATTCTATATTTGTGTACTAAATGAGATTAAGAATCAATGCTGCAAGTCAAACAATCCCAATGGTTGATTGTCTTAAATTTAATTAACATAAGTATACAAATAAGAAATGCTTTTTTTTGAATCATCACATGTGTAGTTATTATTATTAATAGTTAAAAAAACAAAAATATCCAACATAAAAAATACATCACTGCTTTCAACCATGGCTATTGACTCAAATACATTGATGCAGAAAAATGATTTATCTCAAAAAGTTGAACAAAACTACCCTCTCAAGTTCTACTGAACCTATAGCAGACTTCAAGGTGCTTATACTAGCAAACCAAAACGTGTATATGTGTTTGGCACAGAAGTAAGAAATTGCTTGCATAGGCATTGCAATAGTGCATTGAAAGGCCTTGAGTATGCTCACCAATTTTCGTGTGATTCGGAGACTACGATCGGAAGGGTGTCAATGATGCCTACAGATGGAGGGAACGTGCTCTGATACCAATTGCTGGAGTTTGAGGTATTAACAAGAGAATGTACAAAGGTAAGTAACCCATTAGGGTTATAGGCACATATACAAGCGAGTGGAAAAAAACCTCCTAAAATGGGAAAAAAGTACTCGATGTCCTAGTGTGTTCACACACATCACTATCAAAATATATCAACAACTCATAGATTATCTCTATTCCAAAGATGTAATTTAGTGTTCCAAGATCAGATATCTTGAAATCCTTTCCTAAGTTTGATTTAATATCTTTAATACCTAAAATACCTGTGATGATCAAGTCATCCACATAAATGCTTATGCATATAGTCTCTTCTCCTTGCTTCTTCATGTAAAGTGATGGATATGAAACACTTTTTTTGTATCCAAAACTTGATAAATAAACCACTAAAATTTGATTCCAAGCCTTATGGTTTGCTTTAGTTCATATAGTGCTTTCCTTAGCTTGCAAAAATGATTTAAGTATGCACTATTAGCAAATCCTTGAGGTTGGCTCATGTAGACTACTTCTTCAATCTCTGCATTGAGGAAAGAATTCTTCATAGCCAAATTCTATAAGCTCCATTTCTTTGATATGGACACTCCAATCAAAGTCCTAATTATTGGTATCTTATTTATGGGACTTAAAAATTAATCATAATCATTCATAGATTTGGTAAAAGCATTTGGCAACCAACCTTGCTTTGTATCTAGCATTGGAACCATATGAATGTCTTGTAATTTTGTAAGCCCACTTATTACCTATCACCTTCATGCCTTCTTGAGTTGGTACCAAGATCCAACTATGACTTTCATCAAGTGCCTTGAGCTTTTCTTTCATTGCCTCTTGCCATTCTTCGCAATCCTTAGCTTCTTTATAGCTAGTCAATTCTTTGTCCTTGATTACTTGAGTCATGTATGCATAATGCTTTGTAATGAAATTGTCATTTGTTAACCTTTGAAATGGATACCTTAATCTTAAGAACCTTTTCACTTCCGTTAGGTGTGGTTGCCATCTTCTTATTTTTTTTGGTCACTCTTGGGGTTTGAATTTCTTTTATCTCTTCATCTTCCAACATGCTCTCATCTATAGCTTCCTTCTTCAATTCCAATATTCTCTTTGCCTTTGAATTTTCTTTCTTCAAATATGTGCTCTCTTTCCCTAAGCTTTCCACTCAAAGATGAGGGTATGTTTGTGTTTTATGAGTTTCTTGGACCACTTAAATCCATGCTTTTTTGAGCCCTATCCTTATTCTACTTATCTGTGTAACCTATTTCTTCAACATAAAATGTGTTTGTGAGGCTTCAAATCATCGACGACAACATCCCTACCTACCTTTAGCTCCTTGCGGATGGGGTTATATCATTTATACCCCTTTTGTTCCATATTATGTCCTAAAAAGATGAGAATTTTAGATATGGCATCTAACTTTGACCTCAAGTCTTGAGGTACATGTACATAACATTACAACCAAAGATTCTAAGATGTAAAATTCAAGGTTTTCTTCCTCAGGGGCTAAATGGTGTATAACTGATCTAGGACATCTATTCATGATGTATGTGGCTGTATATGTAGCCTTTCCGCAAAAACAAGGTGTCATATTCATTTCATTAAGCATAGATCTTCTCTACTATGTGTTTACCAAAATATAAATTTCCTTTTGATTGCATCTACCTACGCAAATTCAGAAAACTCATGGGAGAAGTACTCTCCCCATCTATCGAATCTCAAGGTTTTGATAAACTTGTTAGAATCCTTCTCCACTTGTTCCTTGAATTGATTGAAGTAGTGGAACACATGTGATTTGTTCCTAATTCAATAAAACCACACTTTTCTTCAAACTTAATCAATGAAGGTAAAAAAATACCTATTTCCAGAAAGGTTTTCTTTCCTTCTTGGACCCCAAATATCCATATGAATGAGGTCCAAAACATTTGCACTCACATAGGTACCCTTTTTGAAGGGTAAACTTGATTGTTTTCTTTGTTGGCAAGCTACACAAATTTCATGGAACATTTTAGATGTCAAATTTGGTAGGCTTCTTACCAAGATCCTCCTTTCAATGTCCTTGAGCTTTTGTAGGCTGATGTGACCTATTCGTTTATGCCATAGGTCCAACTCCGCTATCCTCTTGTCTCCATATGGACATACATTCATGTGGCTAATTCATATCCATTATGAACATTCTCCCTTGCTTTTTTCCTTTTTCTATGAGATTGAAAATTGCCTTTGGATCCTCAACAGAACATCCTCTTTCATCAACCTAACTTGAAAGAGCTTTTGTATCATTTGGCCTACCAAAATCAAGTTTTTGATAATAGTAGAGACATGTAATATACCTCTAATAACAACTTTGACCTTTGATTCCCTTCCAAATTGATATCTCCCACATGTGGAATGGTATGATTTGAGTTTTCACGTGTTTTGACATGTCCTTAATGCTTTGCTACCTACAAATTACTAAAAGTATCCTTTTGACATGACATATGATTGCTACATCCATTGTCTACATACCATAGATGTTTACTAGCTTCAGTTGTATCTTCACCATACCTCATGGCAAGTCAAAATTCATTCCCTTGGCTAGATGATGTGTTTTCATAGTTACCTTGCCCTCTGTAATTGTTTTTGTTGATTTCATTCCCTAGTCTTTGGGATGTATGATATCATTCATTTGCGGAATGACCCGACTTACCACATACAAAGAATCCATTTGAAGTGTGCTACCCTCTTCCACCAAATCTTCCAACTTTTCCTCTATTCGTTACTGTTGGAACTCAAAGTCAAGCACAAGCAGGGAAGCACATCAGAAAGGTGGAAACACACAAGAAGAAGGAGCAAGTAGGGAGCTCCATGAAGTAACTGTCAACTTTTCATAAGAATCCCCTACAAAAATAGTGATTTCCATCACTAAAACCATTGTAAATACCATTTTCTATTTTGGTAGCTCCATTTTGTGCAAGCCGAGGAGTCCTCGAGCTTGAGGAGTATTAGAAGTACCATCGTACCAATTTTCATAATTTTTAGACTTCGTTTGAGCCCTCAAACAAGCCCTGGAACCTAATTTTTAACTAGGCCGGACACTAGGTCTGGACAGGGCCAAAACTAGTCCAAAAACTATAAAAAGAGCTAGAGAGCTCATTTTTGGGGGTAGCTTCTTGTAGATTTCAGTTTTGTAATAGATTTCTTTTTGTAATCAAAATCCTTCCATTGTTCCTCTCTTTGATCTTGCCTTGTGCGCGTGTGTGTGTATGTGTGTGCATGTTTGTGTGCTTTCACTCACGCACTTGTGCCTTCACTTGCTCGTGGTCTTCATACCGGTCCTCACGTCTCCGCGGATTGACAAGTAAAGGAGGTGATGCTTACGCTTGAGCTACACCAAATTTTGGCGCCGTTGCCGGGGAGAGTGCTTCGAGGACGAGCGTTGTGATGGTAAGATCTTAGATTTGCGACGTTGGAAGGTAAAAAAACTATCATTTCAGTTCATTTTCTGTTTTTTCCTCTTCATCTTCATCATCATCATCATCCCCACCTTCTTCCATCTTCTTCTTCATAGAAATTTTTTGTTTTTTAGTGCATTTTCACCATTTTCATACCATTTTTCATGCCTTATTGTGTGGGAAGGAGTTAGGAGGTGCAAGGGAGAGCAAGCACTGTGTTTTTTTCATGATTTTCTGCTCATACGGAGCTCGCCATAGCCGGCGCTCAGAAATTTGAATTTCCCGCCAAAAAACGCGATTCTGTGATGAAAATCGCGATTCTGTGAAAATTCAAAATTTTTTGAAAAATCACGATTTTCAGTTTTCCCGCCTAAAAGTTGGTTGAAGAGAATCGCGATTCTGTGTTTTTTCTCAAAAAAAAACACGATTCTCTGCTCAAAATCGCGATTCTCAAAAAAACACGATTCTCTGCTCAAAATCGCGATTCTCAAAAAACACGATTCTCTGCTCAAAATCGCGATTCTCAAAAAACACGATTCTCTTCTCAAAATCGCGATTCTCAAAAAACACGATTCTCTGCTCAAAATCGCGATTCTCACCAATCACGATTTTCAGCAAAAAACACGATTTTTGAAAAAACACGACTTTCTGCTCAAAATCGCGATTCTCACAAATCACGATTTTCAGCTAAAAATATGATTTTGAGAAAAACACGATTCTGTGGAAAAACACGATTCTCTGGGACAAAATCGCGATTTTCAAGTCAAAAACACGATTTTGAGAAAACACGAATTTTTGCTCAAAATCGTGATTTTCAAAAACACGATTTTGTGCTCAACATCGCGATTTTCATGTGAAAAATACGATTCTGAGAAAACACGATTTTCAGTCAAAAACACGATTTTGTGAATCACGATTCTCTGAGTCAAAATCGCGATTCTCTAAAACACGATTTTGTGATCAACATCGCGATTTAAATCAAAAACACGATTTTGTGATCAAAATCGCGATTTTCAGAAACACGATTTTGTGATCAAAATCGCGATTTTCAGAAACACGATTTTGTGATCAAAATCGCGATTTTCAGAAACACGATTTTGTGATCAACATCGCGATTTTCAAATCACGATTTTCTGCTCAAAATCGCGATTTTCAGAAACACGATTTTGTGATCAAAATCGCGATTTTCAGAAACACGATTTTGTGATCAAAATCGCGATTTTCAGAAACACGATTTTGTGCTCAAAATCGCGATTTTAAGAAACACGATTTTGTGATCAACATCGCGATTTTCAAATCACGATTTTCTGCTCAAAATCGCGATTTTCAAAAACACGATTTTGTGCTCAACATCGCGATTTTCTGAGTTCACAAAATCGCGATTCTCTGAAAGTTCACAAAATCGCGATTTTCTCCAAAGGCCCTGTTTGCATGTTTTGACCCCTAGGAGCCTGATTTGACATAACTTCCTCATCCAAAGTCCATTTTTTGAGCTCTATAGCTTGTTGGAAAGCTCGTTTCAAATGCTGCACGATCTCAACTGTTTTTTTCAAGAATAAGGCGTTGATTTTGAGATAGGATAATTTGAAGTTGACCCTCAAGTGAGACTAAGAAACCAAGGGGGCTCCAAAGAATTTTGAACCATACCAAGGGGGAGAAAATTGTGTCATGGGAAAGAAAAAAGCAAAAGATAGAAGAAAAGGGGCTACGATTGAAAAAAAGGAGGGGGATAAACATGAAATACATGAGATAATATCACATAAAGGTGAAACATCTAGAGAAAAATTGCAAGCAGTCAAGGAAAAGGAGGAAATGTCTAGGGGGGTCGGATCCATATTTGCAACAAGAGAATATCACAATACTTTGGTGGATATAAGAATAGGATATGACTGTAGAAGGTTGAGTGCATATATCAATCCTCATTGTGAGTGGAATTTGATTCATATTGAATTCTTGACCATTATTTTTGAAGACATACAACCAACAACTCATTCTTCTATCCTCATGGATGGTGAACATTATGAATGCATGGGTCAAGTTGTGTTGCCTGTTATGGTGGGTGATATGCAATTTTCGGAAACATTCTTTGTCATGGATTGTATAGATGAAGGCTTGATCATTGGCACCCAAAGGTTCATTAAACAAAATCATCAAGAATTTGAGGTGCCTTCTCCACCCATCATCCATGCTTCTACATATATGTCTATGGAAAATCCTAATGACTATCCACCTTATGATGATTGGGGGCAAAATCATCTTTTCACAGAGCGTGCTTTTAATGAGAAAATTTTTCTTTCTACTCATGTTTTTGAATCTGATCCTTCTTTGAGTAAATCACAGGAAACCTTAGAGAATGGAGATATGGAGGACTCCAAGTGTTTGGGGGATGTGGAAGGACCCTCTCTTCCTGTAAATTTGGATCCCCCTCTTGAAGCCATAAGTAGGGATGATCTGCACTCAGATGGTCAAGAAGGAGATGATCAACCACTGTTGTGTATCATTGATGTGGAAAAGGAGGTCGACTCTAGGGTGAATCATGACAATCCATCACCCATTTGTACACCTAGGGATTCTATGTGTAATAAGGATAAATGTCTCGATGAATCTCTAGATCAATCTCAAACCACACAGCCCATTGATCCCTTGCATAAGTCTGATGTAGGTATAGAAGATCAACCCTTGTTGCACTCCCCATGTAAGGATGAGTTTTCTCAAAAAACTCACATAGAAGGCCCAAAAGACCCTTACATCAAGAAACACAAATCACATTTTCTTGGTAATGTCAAGCAAATTTGGGTGGCCAAGAAATTACTTAGAGCCCAACCAAATCGCACTATGATATGGGTACCAAAGAAAGCCCTGGCACAAAATCAGTCCCCTCACACTGGACTTCAAAATCTATGGTCAAGGCCTACCATGACTTATCCTCAAGAAAGACCACTTCCAATCCAAGGACCCCAAGCAATCAAGCCTAAGCTCAGACAAAATCCAGGGGGGGACTTCAAGGCAACAACCTGCACAACAAAGACACCAAGGCGAGGTAAAGAACTGAATCAAGCACAGAGCTCCAATAAAGATCAAAGAACCTCTTCTGCAAGGATATGGATTTGGAAGACAAAAGCACTGATAGCATCCACCAAAATAAAGAGCCAGCCACGATGGATCAAACCCTCAGGAGATCATTCAAACACGAAGTGGCCAAAGGTGATCTCTACCCAGTTGCAGACTGTTCTCAAATGGATCCCGATAAGGAAGAATGATCAGTTGTCCTCTCGAGATACAATGGGTACCTCCAACAAAGATGGCATCAATATCTGCAAATAACATCGAAAGCCTCGAACGAGCGACAACCATGTGCTCCTTGCACAACCCTGTCTTTTGCACCATTCAGGTCATGCATTTTCAAGTATACATTAATATAGGGCCACATTACACGGTCGTGCATAGACACACTTGAGAATCCCAAGCACAAGAGCACATTGACATATGTCAAATTTTTTCTACTGATACTAACTTTTGTGTTCTTGTTTTGTGATAATTTTTCCCACAAAAAAAAAAAAAAAAAAAAAAGAACTTGTTCCCAGGTTTCGCTCATGGAACTTGAATGAGTCATGCTTAGTTGAAGATTGAACCATCGATTACTGGGCATTTATCAGTTTGGATAGAAGTGTGTCTTGGCTTGCAGATGATTTAATTGCTGCCTTATCTCATAAATGTCAAGAACTTAGCATGAGCAGGGCATCCACAACTATGGTTTCCTCTTACTATGGTGGGAGTGAAGAGCTTGAAGGTCCGCAGCTTGAGGGATGCTTAACTACTTCATGTACTAGAGCATCCAAGGAGATATCTGCATAAGGTTGTTCTGGAGGAGAAGATTCCTGCATATGGTGAGCTAAAGAGAATATGTGAAACTCAGCGTGGTGTAGTTACCCGATGTTGCTTGCCAAGGAATATAAAGCAATTCAATGCTCAGTATTTCCTGAACCAGTATGGAACAGTAGCACTGGTGAATGGTCTATGTCAATCAGCATGGTAATCTCTTAGAAACCGGCACGTGTCCAATATTCCTCTGAGTGTCAATATAGGGAAGTGAACGTGCATGAGCCCAAGCTCAGAAATGCACATTGTTAGTGACAAATGTTGCTTTGAAAAGAGGAGAGGGGATCCACCACTCAAAAGATCTCATCAGTGGACAATCAACATGGACATTCATCCACAAGGTTCCATCCCAAAGGCCAATGTACAACACGAAAAGACAAACATCCATCAACCTTCCCCATGGTAAGTATCTTTACTCTGGAAACACCATAACCATGATTGTTTAGGAAACCTCTTCGTCAGCATACCCTTGAGCACTTAGCTCAAGACCTGCAATTTTTGCACCATACTTCTTCCAATGCATTTTCCAAGTAAGCATGCATAGGGCTACATTACAAGGCCGTGCACAAGGCACATACTTTTTTCAACCCGTGCACTAACACACTTACCCATCATTCACTATGGGTTATGAGTACTTGGCATGACTACTCTGAACATCATCTTTAGAAGAGCTAGAGGACATCCTGGGGACCACATCTATACCTAGGAAGCAATTCGAAGCTAGTAGTTGCTCTAACTCGATCTTGACAACCTCTTTTGAGCAACTCGCGATTTTTGAGTGCTCTCAACGACGCATTCATGCTGCAATTCATGAAAGAAGCACACACCAAGGGACTACGACTTGTAAAGGCTTGCAGTGACACATGAAGAACCGGACAACCAAAACTACCAAATTTGGAAGATCGACGGCTCTTGTTCATACAGAATGGATACTACCTCTCAAAGCACTACATGGAACAACCACTACGACAAGGGTCTGTCAGGGACGACAGACTCGAGAGGGGGGGGAGTGTTGGAACTCAAAGTCAAGCACAAGCAGGGAAGCACATCAGAAAGGTGGAAACACACAAGAAGAAGGAGCAAGTAGGGAGCTCCATGAAGTAACTGTCAACTTTTCATAAGAATCCCCTACAAAAATAGTGATTTCCATCACTAAAACCATTGTAAATACCATTTTCTATTTTGGTAGCTCCATTTTGTGCAAGCGGAGGAGTCCTCGAGCTTGAGGAGTATTAGAAGTACCATCGTACCAATTTTCATAATTTTTAGACTTCGTTTGAGCCCTCAAATAAGCCCTGGAACCTAATTTTTAACTAGGCCGGACACTAGGTCTGGACAGGGCCAAAACTAGTCCAAAAACTATAAAAAGAGCTAGAGAGCTCATTTTTGGGGGTAGCTTCTTGTAGATTTCAGTTTTGTAATAGATTTCTTTTTGTAATCAAAATCCTTCCATTGTTCCTCTCTTTGATCTTGCCTTGTGCGCGTGTGTGTGTATGTGTGTGCATGTTTGTGTGCTTTCACTCACGCACTTGTGCCTTCACTTGCTCGTGGTCTTCATACCGGTCCTCACGTCTCCGCGGATTGACAAGTAAAGGAGGTGATGCTTACGCTTGAGCTACAGTTACTCTTCGACCTCTTTGATGAGCTTTATTTTCTTGTTATCCTTCACCTCATTGGTTGCTTGTTGATATTTTTTTGCAGTGATGTGTGTGAACACACTAGAAACACTGAGGCACTTTTTTCCCTCTTTAGAAAGTCTCTTTCCCCAACTTGTATATATGCCTATAACCCTAACATGTCACTTATCTTTGTACATTCTCTTGGTAATACATTCAATATTGTGAGTTCTGATCCAAGCTTCTTCTTCTTCCTTGTGCTGTTTGCATGCTTCCACAAGCCTCAAACTCCAACAATTCGTATCAAAGCAAGTCATTGCTTCATTTAAGGCATCACCAACACCCCTCTTATCACAATCTTAGAATCTCATGAAAATTGATAAGCATACTCAGGCTAATTGGGGGTTCAAAATGACTTTGATTTCTGGTATCAAAATCGCAATTTGAGCTTGTTTCCACCTTGGAATGCACTATTGCAGCTCTTATGTAGGAAATTTTGTCCTTCTGTGCCAAACATATATACACGTTTCAATTCAGTACAAGCAACTCAAAGTGTGCTACAGATCTAGCAAAGTGTGAGAGGGTAATCCTGTTCAACATTTTGAGATACAATCGTTTTTCTACATCAAGGTATTTTAGTCAGTGACCATTGTTGAAAGCAAGCATGTGTTTCGTATGTTGGTTGTTGAGGATAGATTCGATGGTACTAATTATCCATTATGGGAATATATGATGTATCATGTATTGGTTACAAAAAGAATGTGGAGTATTGTGTAGGGTGTTAAAAAACATCCTATTACACCTATGGATATAGTTATCTAAGCTAATGCAAATGGCATTGAATATGATGATCTTCAAATTCCTTTCTATGCTATATTTCCTATTGCACCTACTATAGAGAAACTTTGTTGGGATGGCGAAGTTGCTCAGGCACATGCATTGATAGCCTTGTCTGTCAAACATGCTATTATTCCTCACATTGGATCTTCAAACCAACAGAGGATGCTTGGGATACACTTACCACTTTATACGAGGCTAGAAATAAGGCTCATGTTGCTTACCTCAGAAAACAATTAGAGAGTGAGCACATGAATGAAGCAGATTCCGTGGATAATTTTTTGACAAAGATCAAGATTTGTAGGAGTAACTGATTTCTCTTGATGAAGTCTTACCTGATAGTTCACTTGTGAAGACTGTTCTTAATGGTCTTCTAGATTCATATCACATTTTTGCTTCTACTCTTTGATTGATGATGAAAGGCAATCCAAATTCTTTAACATTCAAGGAGTTCGTCTTTGTTTTGTTGCAAGAAGATGACTCTAGACTAAACAAGTCGATCAACAGAGTCAACTAATCTTGTGCACAATGAAGAATGGGTGTTCACTATTGTTTGCAATTTTGATCCATCTTCTCATGAGCACTATATCTCTATAGTAGACTCAGATGTTTGATACTTTGATAGTGGGGCAACTAAACATATTACCTCACAACATGGTTTCCTTAGTTCACTTGAGCTTGCCCCTACAGGGAATAGTGTCACATGCCAACAACTCATATCATCCTGTAGTGGTAGTTGGTAAGATCAACTTGAGTAATGGTAGTTTTTTTACATTGCCAGATACTTTGTTTGTACTAGGGATCAAGAAAAATCTGTTGTCAGCTTCAGCATTGGCCAACATTGGCTTCAATGTCAAATTTGTTGATGAGTGATGTGTAGTCCATGATCTCTCAAATGGTGAATCAGATGTTATTATTGCTTCGGGAATTTTATGTCATGGGCTCTATAAGCTCACTGACTATGGAAAATGTGTGAATGATTTAGTAGTACATGATTCTTCGATGATCTCAAATGCAAAGCTTTGGCATGCATTCTTGGGTCATCTAAATTTTGCTAGCTTGCTACACTTGCAAGAATCTGAAAAGGTGTACTCTCTACACAAACTTGAGGCACCTAGTAAACATGTTTTTGAAGGTTTTATTTTGGCTAAAATGCAATATCCTTGCTCCCAAAAGATGGCTTGGTTCCAACGACTAAAAAATTGCAGTTTGTTCACAATGATGTTTGTAGTCTTATGCAAACACCCTCTTTTGGGAACTACCTTTAGTTTGAGACTTTCATTGATGATTTTTCCATGCATGCATAGGTGTATTCACTGAAAACAAAGTCATAAGTATTTATGTGCTTGGAACAGTGTCTGGTTTTGGCTAAAAGTTTGTTAGCATGCAAAATGAGCACCCTCCATTCTGATCGAGAGGGGGAATACATGTCTTCTAATTTTAATGCATTTTTGGCTAAATATGGGATAAACATTAGTGTACAATGCCGTATACACCTCAATAGAATGGAGTTGCTAAAAGGAAGAACATGCCACTCATGGAGATGGCACGATGTATGATTGTAGCTCAAGCCTAAGCACCACCTCCTTTACTTTTCAATCCGCGGAGACATGAGGACCGGTATGAAGACTGTGAGCAAGTGAAGGCACAAGTGCCTGAGTAAAAGCACACAAACATGCACACACATACACGCACATGGTAAGATCAAAGAGAGGAACAATGGAAAGCTTTGATTACAAAAGATTTCTCTTACAAAAGCTCAAATCTACAACAAGCTAACTCTCTAACCCCAAAAATGAGCTCTCAAGCTCTTTTTATAGTCTTTTGAGTAGCTTTTGCCTTGTCCAGTTCTAGTGTTCGGCCTAGTTAAAAATTAGGTTCTAGGGCTTATTTGAGGGCTCAAACAAAGTCTAAAAATTATGGAAATTGGTAGGATGATACTTCCAGCACTCCTCAAGCTCAAGGACTCCTTGGCTTGAACAAAATGGAGTTACAAAAATGTGAAATGATATTTACAATGGTTTTTACTGATGAAAATCACTATTTTTATAGGGATTCTTCTGAAAATTTGACATGCACTTGTTGGAGCTCCCTACATGCCCCTCCTTCTTGTATGTCCACTTCTTTGATGTGCTTCCATATTTTGTGTTTGACCTTGGGTGTCAACACTCCCCCCCCCCCCCTTCGAGTCTGTCATCCCTAACAGACCCTTGGTGTAGTGGTTGTTCCATGTAGTGCTTTGAGAGGTAGTGTCCATCCTTTGTCTTTGCTTCTTCTTTGGATTCTAGTGAGAATGTGCTGTTGTGAGCTTCCAAAAACTCCTTGTTGCTCAAAAGAGGTTGGCAAGGTTGAGTTGGAGTAACTACTAGCTTTGAATTGTGTTCTAGGTATTGATGATGTCCCCGTGATGTCCCCTAGATCTTCCAAAGATGACATTCATAGTAGTTATGCCAAGTACTCATAGCCCATAGTGAACGATGGGTAATTGTGATAGTGCATGGGTTGAAGAAAGGATGTGCCTTGTGCACGGCCTGGTAATGTGGCCCTATGCATGCTTACTTGGAAAATGCATTGGAAGAAGTATGGTGCAAAAATTTGAGGTCTTCAGCTAAGTGCTCAAGGGTATGCGGATGAAGAGGTTCCCTAATCTACCATGGTCATGGTGTTGCCAAAGTAAGGATTCTTACCATGGTGAATGGTCGACGATGTTCATCTCTTCATGTTGTACACCCGACATTGTGATGGACCATGGGCTGGTCTATCGTTGTTGATGAATGCCCTTGTTGATGGTCCACAGGTGAGCTTCTTCGAGCGCTTGGTCCTGTCCCCTCTCTTCAAAGCAACACTTTCCAAATATTGAGACTTGAATTTCTTTACATTCAAGGATTTGCAGGGTACCATAAATACCCCTTGCAGCTATCTCCTTGAATGCACTCATACATACAGTAGTTAAGAATCTCTCAAGTTGCGGACCTTCAAGCTCTTCCCTCCTACCAAGGTAATGGAAAACAATAGTCGTGGATGCCATGTTCATACCAAGTACCAAGGTAATGGAAAACAATAGTCGTGGATGCCATGTTCATACCAAGTTCTGGATATCTACCAAATAGGGCAACAATAATATCATATGCTAGCCAAGACACACATCTATCAAAACTGATGAATGCTAGTAATCAATAGTTCCTCCTTCAACTAAGCATGAATCATTCATGTTCCATGAGCCAAGCATGGGAATAAGCTCTCTCTCTCTATCTTTCTCTCTCTTTTTCTTTTTTTTTTTAATTTTAAGAACAACAACACAAAACAAGAAGAAAGAGGTTAGAAATAGTAAAAATAGTTGACCTCTGTCATTGTGCTCTTCTACCTAGGACTCTCAAATGTGTCTATGCATGGCCATGTAATGTGGCCCTATATTAATGCATACTTTGAAAATGCATGACCTGAATGGTGCAAAAGACAAGGTTATGCCAAAGGCACATGGTTGTCACTCCTTGAGGCTTTCGATGTTACATGCGGATGTTGATGTTGTCTTTGTTCGAGGTATCCCTTGAATCTTGAAATGATGTAAGCACTTGATTGTTGAATGACAATTGATCCGTCCTCTTTATGGGGATCCATTTGAGAACGGTCTTTGACGTTGTGGTGATCACCATTGGCCTATTCATCCTAGGCGGGCTTCTTACATTTTGTGTCCCTCATGGTTGGATCTTTGGTTCTATGGGGTTTAACGATGCTTTTGGCTTCCAAACCCATACCATTTTTGTTGGTCTTCTGACTCTTGTTGAAGAGGTGAGTTGGTCTACTTTTGTTCGTGGTGTTTGGTTCTGACCCGTGCCTCGCATTGTCTTCTTTATTGAGACTTTACTCATGTGAGAGAACGTAGGATCTTGTGCATGTAAGAGTTCCTTGGGAACCCACATGTGTAATTGCCCTTTTAGAGCTGCAACTAATTTCTTAGGCACCCAAACTTATCAGATACCTTGTGATTGAGCTTGTCCTAGCTTAGAAGAACTAAGAGAATGTGTTACACCTGGATTTGTGATCATGTAGTTATCTAATTCCAATGTAATGCATTGTTCATGTACCCAAACTTGAAGAAGTTGACTTCTTAGGTTGAGGTTAACTGCATGGTCATATATCCAATCTTGACCCAAGACAAGTGGTTCAGTAAGGTCCTCATCTTGACATATTAGCATTTTGACTCTCATTGAAACATCTTGAAGATAGATGGGAAGCTCTACATTGCCCAAACAAGGGGTTTTCACACCTCCCAATCCTATGAGATAGGCTTCTATGGGATTGATGTTCAACTGCAAGTCTTGGCAGTAGGAAAGTCTAATTGCACTAGTTGTTGCACCTGAGTCAATTAATGCTCTCATGGTCCTTAATTCTCTCCATGTCCTACCTCTAAGGTCACAAAGGGACATCGTTCAATTATTGGAGAAGTAATTATGCTCGATTTTCGGCACATGTCCATGTGATATTTTGGGGCTTTCGGGTTGACATCTAGGCGTAGTTGCCTTAACTTATTTCACCTAATGCGCTCTCAAGCCTCTGCTTGTGCTTCTTCTCTAACCCGTATTCTCTTCTTCTTTTCGCTTCTTAGCAGTGTTGAGTGTCATTAACATATCCTCTATAAGAGATTCTTGATACAACTTGACCCTACATCCACTGATATAGTTTGGCAAGATGTCACCTTCGTAAGTGGCCAATTGAACTGCACCACTAGTGGAAATTCTATTAATGATCATGGGTCCATATCCTCTTTTTTCCAACTTACAGGCATGCTTCTTTAGTGTATACACCAACACTATATCTCCCTCTTTCAGTCCCTTATCCTTGATGTGTGCATCGAAATATGCCTTTTGCCTTTTGTTTGTAGCATAGATGCCTGCTGCAGCTCGAAGCCTCATCTCACCTAAGCGTTCTAGATCAAAGATCCTAGAGGACAACTCATGTCCAGTCCACTCGTGATCTTGTGCTGCTTTTAAAGCTAGGATTATGAAGTCTAATGGTAGCACAACGTTCTATCCGAAGACCATCTAAAATGGGGTGGCATTGAGTACCGTTTTGTAGGCAACTCGGTAAGCCCAAATAGCATGATGAAGTTGTTTGTCCCAATCAGAGTGTTTATTAATTACCAGTTTAGTCAAGACATTACATAGGATCTTATTTGTGCTCTCGGCTTGTCCATCAGCTTATGGATGATAGGGGGCAAACTTCTTATGAATCACCAAGAATTCTTGGAGAAGTTTTTCAATGACTTCATTCAAGAAATGTGTGCCTCTGGTAGTCCATATCTTGTGAGCACATTCTCGAATCAGAACTTAGCCATCGTTTGAGCATCATGCTTTGTCGTGGCTTTTACTTCTACCCACTTCGTAAGGTAATCTGTGGCTACAATAATGTACTCTACATGGGAGTTTCTAGCTGGGGGGTTAATAGAACCAACAAAGTCTATACCCCACTTCAAGAATGCACGTCCTCCCATCATTGGCCTCAAAGGCATCTCACCTTTTCTTATCAGATATTGTGCACGTTGGCATGTATCACATTTCTTCACATAGGTATGTGCATCCATATGAAGAGTGGGCCACCAAAGTCCTGAGAATAGAATTGTCTTAATCACTCGATGAGGACCAAAGTGTCCTCCTACAACACCGCTATGTCTAGTCTCTAAGATTTTGAGGTAGTCTGATTCATGAATGCACATCCTTAAGTAACCATCTTTACCTCTTCGGTATAGGTTCTCTCCTACTAAGGTGTAGTCCTGAGCCTCTTTCTCCATGCTTCATTTTCTTGCTAGACTAGCATCGTTGGATAGTGTTCCTAATCTCATAAATTGTACCAATGGAGCACTCCAATCTAGAATTAACGATACGTGATAAAGAGTGGCATGCTCCACTGGGGGTCTCTCCTAGCACACTGGACAATTCTTAATCCACTAATGTATTTCTCTGTCCATACTAGGCCAATACACTCCCAAACATTTTAGATTTTGCAATGTTCATTGTTTAGAGTAGTGATTTCCTGGCAATCCTTCATGAGCTTGTTGCAGCCAACTACTATATGTTCATCATCCTCAACACAAAAAGCTAGTACACCCTCCGTATCTTGTTTGTACATGCTTCCTACCAATATTTGGTATTTTTGTGATTTAAAAATTTTATCTTTGTTTGTTTTCACGTTTTTATTTGTAGGTCCGAAGGTTAGGATAGGTACCAACTTATTCGCCCATTTAGGAGCAACTTCTAAATTGAACAGATAAGCATCAAGTAGTTCATCAGACACTCCTTGTGGTGACTCTCTTGAAGTGATGCAAGAAAGGTGATCTGCCCTAAGGTGGGTTCTACATTTCCTAACCACAACTTCGAAGTCGTATTCCATTAGTAAGAGGAACCATCTTACTAAGCATCTTCTATTGCAAGGTTTATTGACCAAATATAATAAAGCTTGATGATCAGTGAAAAACTTGAACTTATTGGCCAATAGATAGTGTCTAAACTTCTTCACGACATATACCATGCTTAAGGCTTCTCTTTAAGTTGTTGTATAATTTTGCTCAGCTGCATTTAATTGTCTACTAGCATATGCTATATGCAAATCTGAATTTCCTTCACCTATGGGTTGTGCTAGTAGACATCCTATTGCATAATTGGATGCATCCACTTGGACATGGAATGGTTTATTCCAATCAAGAGAGGTCAATATTGGTGTTGTGGAAAAATTTCTCTTCAGCTCATTGAAGGAATTTTCACATTTGTCGTTCCACTCAAAGTTTGTCAGCAAGGCATAAAGAGGTTTAGCGATGATCGCATACATGTGGATATACCTACGATAATATCCACAATGGCCTATAAAGGCTTGTACCTCTTTAACATTCCTTGGCCTTGGAAACTCCATTATGGCTCTTACTTTGTCCTCATCTATTGATATTCCGTTCTTAGAAACAATATGACCTAAGATTTTACCTTGACATACCATGAACATACACTTTTCTGGGTTCAGACACACTTGATATTCTCTACACTTATTGAAGATATATCTGAGCTCAAGGATGTGGTATCTTCTCTCTTGGGAATGAGCACATAAATCATCCACATATTTCTCTAAGCTATTTTGCAAGAACTCTTTGAACACATGACACATGAGCCTTTGGAATGTTGTAGGTGCATTGGTGAGACCAAATGCATCACACGGAATGTAAAGATTCCCCATTCTTTAGCAGACGCCATCTTGTGTTGATCTTCTGGGGCAATGGCTACTTGGTTGTAACCTAAAAATCCATCAAGAAAGCTATAAAATTCCTTGCTTGCAACACGCTCCAATAATTGTTCATTGATTGGAAGTGGATAGCTATCTCTAATTGTAGCAGCATTCACTTTTTTAAGGTTAATACACACTTGCAACTTCCCATTTTTCTTGGGCACCACTACAATAGGGGACACTCATTCAATATGCTCAATCTCATAGATAAATCCAGCTTCAATCAACCTATCAATTTCTTCTTTTAGTTTACCTGCATAATTGTCATTATATATGTAGGGCTTCTACTTGGTAGGCTTGGCATCAACAATCATGGGGATCGTATGAGAGCAATTTTTTGGATCCTCTCCCTTCAACTCTCTATAGTGCCATGCAAACACATCCCTACATTCCCTTAATAGAGCTACAAGCTCTACTTCTTCTTCTGCACTTAGGTCCTCTCTTATGTACGTACATCGCTCTTCATTCTCTTCAATGGTTACCACAATTTTTTTGGTCTTTTCTTTATTATCATATGATTCTCCTCTAGTGGCCTCTCTCTTAGGCATTCGTACCAAAATTGTTTGTTCTTCAACTTCATATTTCTTGAAGTTTTCTGGTACTTCAAACAATGATTCCTCCTCTTCTTGTTCCACTGCTTTTCTTTTCTTTTTCTTTTGACTACCCTCACTTCCATCCTTTCAATTTATCATTTTGATGCTTGTGATAGGTTCTTCTTGTTTCTGGTTAAACACTCTAATATCTTCTAAATAGTGCTTTTTCAAGTTAAAGCAACTATCCATCACAATGGACTCTAGATCATCTTCATTCTCCTCTACTTCTATGACATCACTAGGATCACATTCTTCTAGCAAGGGCTGACACATGAACATAGAAATATCATAACCTTCCTCATCACAATGAGGTGTCCACTGTTCTTCATTGACATCAATGTCCATGGTGGCTAAGATTTATGCCCAACCGTTTTGATGCTTGTGATAGGTTCTTCTTCATTCTGGTTAAACACTCCAACATCTTCTAAATAGTGCTTTTTCGAGTTAAAGCAACTATCCATAAGAAATGGACTCTAGATCATCTTCATTCTCCTCTACTTCAATGACATCACTAGGATCACATTCTTCTAGAAAGGGCTGACACATGAACATAGAAATATCATAACCTTCCTCATCACAATGAGGTGTCCACTGTTCTTCATTGACATCAATGTCCATGGTGGCTAAGATTTCTGCCCAACTATTTTGATGCTTGTGATATGTTCTTCTTCTTTCTGGTTAAACACTCCAACATCTTCTAAATAGTGCTTTTTCGAGTTCAAGCACTACTATCAATCACAATGGACTCTAGATCATCTTCATTCTCCTCTACTTCTATGATATCACTAGGATCACATTCTTCTAGCAAGGGCTGACACATGAACATAGAAATATCATAACCTTCCTCATCACAATGAGGTGTCCACTATTCTTCATTGACATCAATGTCCATGGTGGCTAAGATTTCTGCCCAACTGTGAGGCTCAAATTCCTCATCTGGAAAGATCATCAATGTGTAGGTTGTTGGAGCAAGTCTATGACAAGCCTAAGTATAGGCTTGAGTCCCACAAAGTCATAGAAGAAGCCTTAAAAAGAAGACAATGTAAAGTTCACTTGTGAACTACCTCTTGTAACTTTTGAAGACTTTACTTAATCTAAAAGTGAAAGAATCTTAAGTGGTTGAGTCCACTTGATAAAAACAGGAAAGAGAAGCCATGAATTCATGATTTGTGGTAGTTAGAGAATCAAATCAATCACTCATTGATTGGAGAGTGATTGAGGGAAATTAGCCTCCCAAACTTAACTATAAATAGATGGCAGCTTTAGTCGTGGTTAGAGAGACCTATGTGAAGACCTCCAAGAGCTAAGCTTTATGCCATATCAAGGTGTGATTCCAAGGCACACATATGTATGAGTAAGTCCATTGTATTGTACAATCAATATACTTTCATTTTCATGATCATTTGAGTTCATATTTCCATGTTGTTGTGAAGTGTACTACTCACTGCCATATCTCTCAGTTTTCGCAGTGAGATTGCAGAGATGGTTTCTCTAAGCTTGGTGCATCATTTCCAGTGATTTAACTTGGTATAGTTAGCTCTGTAAGTCTACTATATTTTCACCAATTTGCATTTCATTTGAATGTTTCAATATTCTGTTATGTGCAATTAAGTCAACACTGTCTGTTCATTTTCACTTCTCTGTCAGGTACCCGACTTTTTTACTCATCTTGTCCGAGCTGTTTCTCACTGTGTACTCACTTAAATTGAATGATTTAAAGCGTAGTGGATTCAAAATATTGTCTAGTATAAGCATAAAAATTTTCATAATCATGAAATTCCTAAATCTTGAGTTATGTTTATGTTTCTGCTCACTGGTCTCATTACTGTAGCAGCCCGTGAAAATCGGGATGATGTCATCACTTGTTACACATCATTGTCAGTGTGTGGTTCATTATTTTTGATGCAATTACTCTTGAAATTTAGCTCTTTAAGTTAACTAGACTTCCCCAAGAGGAGTTAAGTTAATTGCTGCTGTGCTCAGAGAATTATGCAAAACACTAGACAGGTGTATGAACCAAAATAGCAAGTTCTTCACCTCTGAGCTAACTCCAACTTATCTGTTTTGATCTATCTTTTTGAGAGTGATCTTCCAAGGTACATAGGGTGTCTAATACATCCATTGGAAAGCTAAAAGGGGCCACCATATACTCCTAGAGTTCATTTGGCTGGTGTAGATCAAAGATTTTGCCAGACCTCTTCATCTTCAAGCACATACCTATCCATCTCTTCACAGTGGTATCAGAGCAAGGTTGGACAACATGGCAGATGGATTTCCGTCATCAATTGACAAATTGGATAGAGGTAATTACTCAGCTTGGTCATTAAGGATGGAAGCTTGTCTCCAAGGTAGAAGTTATATGTTTATGTGTCCGGAGATGAAGTTATGCCAAGTTTCAGGAACAAAAGTCAACCAACACAAGAAGAGCAAGAAAGATTGAGCACATGGGGCTCCAAGGATGCACTTGCAAGGTCTTATCTCCTCAACTCTATCTCAGATTTTTTGTTGCTTCACATTAGAAGTTGTAAGACATCTCAGGAAGTGTGGGATGCACTTGAAGCCTTCTTCTCTTCAAGTACTAAAGCTAGGAAGCATCAACTATGGCTGGATTTCACAACTCTCAAGAAGGCTCCCAAACAAAATGTGACTGATTTTGTTACAAAGCTCAAGGACATAGCAGATCAGTTGGGAAGCATTGGAGACGTAATAGATGAAGATCAAATTGTAAGGCAGGTCATCAATGGCTTGAAGGCAAATGACAAGTGGGAAGCATTCACCACAGCTATGGATTTGTACATGGACATGCATGTACTTGATTTCAATACACTCATTGGACAACTACTTACTCAAGAGGCAAAGCTTATCAAAAATGGAGAAAGCTCTAAAGGTAATCAATCTTCAGCCTTATACACTGATAAAAGCAAGTCGAAAGATAACAAAGGAAAGGCAAAGAAAGTGGATGATGAGGCAAGTACATATCAAGCTAACCATGCAAGTAGAGGAAGACATGGTAGAGGTAGAGGAAGACGAGGTAGACAAGGCAGGGGGAGATCCCAAGACTCAAACTCATGTTCTATTTGTGGATTAACTAATCATACAATTGAAAATTGCTTTAGGATTTCTAGGAATCAAAGAGGCAAAGGATACAATAGAGGAAGTTATGGCTATTCAAGAGGAAGGTTCAACAATTATCATGGCAGCTACAACAACTATAATCATTCAAACTATCAAGGAAGCTACAAAGGAAGGAGAGACTACAATAACTACATAGAAGACTCAAACAAAGAGGATTCATTATTGATCATGAACATGGCTATGCCACAAGGTAAATCTGATGAGCATGTTTTCTACATAGATTGAGGTTGTTCAAATCATGTGGCAGGAAATGTGGCACTCCTATCAGATTTAGAAGATCCAAGGAATAAGCATGAGGTACAAACAGGAGATGATACAAGACATCTTGTGGAGAAAATAGGCAATGTCAAAGCACCTGATGGAAACATCAACCTACTCAGTAAGGTACTCTATGTCCCTACCATTACAAAGAATTTGATAAGTGTTGGGCAGATAGTAGAGAAAGGGTTACAAGTCAGGTTCACAAAAGCAGGAGCATTTGTTGAAGATCCAAGTCAAGGAATCAGAAGAATTGCAAAAGGTGTAAAGACAGGTAGATTGTTCACATTTGAATTACAAGACACTAGAAACATTGCTCTCTTTAATTATGGTAGTCAGACACTCACAGAATTGGAAGTATGGCACAAAAGGTTAGCACATATTGGTGAAAGGTCATTAAAGCAAATTTGTAGGGACCAAAGTGTACTTGGACTCCCTAATTTGTCAAAACAACATATGATGTATAAGTGTAGTGCATGTCAATTTGCAAAGTCTCACAGATTAGGATTCATGAAGAAAGGTTATATGCATGGAGATCTCTTGGAGTTGGTTCATACAGATGTATGGGGACCTAGCAAGGAAGCTTCAATATCTGGATCAAGGTATTATGCCTCCTTTATTGATGATTGCAGCGGATGGACTATCCTATTCTTTATGAAACACAAAGATGAAGTTTTTTCATGTTTCAAAAGATATTTGGCTCTTGTGGAGAATCAAACAGGTAAATCACTAAAAAGGCTAAGGTTAGATGGAGGGAGAGAATACTTCTCCCATGAGTTTGATTCTTTTCTTCAAGAAAGATGAATCAAAAGAGAGGTAACTACAAGGTACACTCCTGAGCAAAATGGATTGGTAGAAAGGAGGAATAGGACAATTGTTGAAGTTGCAAAGTCCATGTTAAATGAAAAGCATTTTCCTAATTATCTATGGGCTGAGGTTGTATCTACAGCCACTTAGTTGATTAACAGGTTGCCTTCAAAATCCCTCGATGGGATGACTCCATATGAGGCTTGGAATGGAAGAAGACCAAGCTTAGATCATTGTAAAATTTTTGGATGTATTGCTTTTGCTCATGTTCCTTCACAGGTTAGAGGCAAGATGGATCCAAAGGTAGAAGGGTGTGTATTTATTGGATATGACAACAATCAAAAGGGCTACAGGTTATAGAACCCTACCAACAAAGGATAGTTGGTAAGCACAGATGTAGTTTTTTTTATGAAAACAATTCATGGTATGAAGATTCATGCAGGAAGGTCAATTTACCATATGATCTTGAAGAAGATTTTCCAAAGCTTGGTAGAGAACAACCAAAGATTGAAGAACAAGACACCTCAGAGGATGATGAAGAATCTCATATGGAAAAGATCAAAGCATGGAAGTCTAAAGGTAAAGCAAAATTGCAGGAACTTGGACATGAGATAGAATCATCACATCATGGCCTAAGAAGATCTATGAGGGAAAAGAAAAAACCAGAAAGGTATGGGTTTGACACCTCATTAGTAACTAAACATTCTATCTACATAGCACATGACATAAACCAAGAGGATCCATCATCATTTGAAGAGGCCAAAGCAAAAACAGAATGGAAGCATGCAATGAAGGAAGAGATTGAAGCACTTGAGGAAAACAACACTTGGGATTTGGTGCCCAAGACTTCATCCATGAAGATAATAGGCTCAAGATGGGTCTATAAACTCAAGAATAATTTTGATGGTTCCATTAACAGGTATAAGGCAAGGCTTGTAGCAAAATGCTTTGCACAAACTCAGGGAATTGATTATGAGGAGACCTTCTCTCCTATGGCAAAGATGCCTACTATTAGGGTTTTGCTTAGTATTGCCTCGTCCAAGAATTGGAAGATACTTCAACTAGATGTAAAGAATGCATTCTTGAATGGTTGGATAACAGAAGAGGTATATATGGCACAACCACCTGGTTTTGAGAATCAAATTTATTCTGATTATGTGTGTAAACTTAACAAAGCATTGTATGGTCTCAAGCAAGCCCCAAGAGCTTGGAATTTCAGGCTTGTTTCATTCTTGCAGGACAAAGGCTTTCAACCAAGCAAGGCAGATCCTTCACTCTTTATTAAAAATAGTAATTCTAAGATCATCTACCTATGTGTATATGTAGATGATATTATATTGACAGGAAATGATGCAGATGGTATGAAGAAGATCAAAGATTAGATGAGAGAAGAGTTCAAGATAAGTGATTTGGGTTCACTTATCTACTTCCTAGGTTTGGAAGTTGTCTACAAAGATCATGGTTTGTTTCTCACTCAAAGAAAGTACATTAAGGACATGTTGGCAAAAATCAAGATGCAAGATTGTAAGATTGCAGGTACTCCAATGGAGGTCAATCACAAATTAAGCTCACATAAGGGTGAACTCATAGAGGACATCACATCATATCAAAGTCTAGTGGGTAGTCTCAACTATGCCACATTGACAAGAGTAGATATATGTTACATTGTGAGTGTGCTAAGTCAATTTATGCACACACCAAGGAAACCACATATGGATGCTTCCAAAAGGATTCTCAAGTATCTCAAAGGAACCATAAATGAAGGACTTTATTATCCTTATGTATCTGATTTAGGTTTGAAGCTATTTTTTGATGCAGATTGGGCTGGCTCTAAGGAAGATAGAAGGAGCACTTTAGGTTATCTTACCTTTGCAGGTTCAAAGCTTATTTCATGATCATCCAAGAAGCAACCCACAGTTGCTCTCTCTTCTACCGAAGCTGAATATAGAGGTCTTGCCATAGCTACACAAGAAGCTATGTGGATGAAGACATTATTCAAAGATCTTGGATTGGAGTTTGGAACTCCAACTATTTATGGTGACAATATGAGTTCTATTCATTTGGCTGCTAATCCTATTTTTCATGCAAGGACTAAACATATTGAAGTTCATTATCACTATGTACAAGAGAAGGTTCTAAGCAGAGAGATTCAAATATCATATGTGTTCACTCATTAACAATGTGTAGATATTCTAACCAAAGCATTGGATGGTACAAAGCTCTGCAAAAATAAGGCTATGATTGGTTTGCAGGTAATCTTGGAAGATTGAAGACCTCAAGCATACTTTGCTTGAGGGGGAGTTGTTGGAGCAAGCCTATGACATGCCTAAGTATTGGCTTGAGTCCCACAAAGTCATAGAAGAAGCGTTAAAATGAAGACAATGTAAAGTTCACTTGTGAACTACCTCTTGAAACTTTTGAAGACTTTACTTAATGTAAAAGAGAAAGAATCTTAAGTGGTTGAGTCCACTTGATAAAAAAGGGAAAGAGGGGCCACAAATTCGTGATTTGTGGTAGGTAGAGAATCAAATAAATCACTGATTGATTGGAGAGTGATTGAGGGAAGTTAGCCTCCCAAACTCAACTATTAATAGATGGCAGCTTTAGTCGTGGTCAGAGAGACCTATGTGAAGACCTCCAAGAGCTGAGCTTTATGCCATATCAAGGTGTGATTCCAAGGCACACATATGTATCAGTAAGTCCATTGTATTGTACAATCAATATACTTTCATTTTCATGATCATTTGAGTTCATATATCCATGTTGTTGTGAAGTGTATCTCTCACTGCCATATCTTGATGCATCATTTTCAGTGATTTAACTTGGTAAAGTTAGCTCTATAAGGCTACTATATGCTCACCAATTTTCATTTCATTTGGATATTTCAATCTTCACTTATGTTCAGTTGCAGTCAACACTGCCTGTTCATTTTCACTTCTCTGTCAGGTACCCGAGTTTTTTACTCATCTTGTCAGAGTTGTTTCTCAGCGTGTACTTACCCAAATTCAATGATTTAAACTTCCTGGATTCAGCATATTGTCTTCTATAAGCATACAATTTTTTATAATCATTGGATTCTTAAATCTTGAGTTAGGTTCATTTTTCAGCTCACTGGTCTCATTACTATAGTAGCCCGTGAAAATCAGGATGATGTCATCACTTGCTAAACATCATTCTCAGTGTGTGGTTCATTATTTTTTATGTGATTACTCTTAAAAGTTAGATCTTTAAGTTAACTAGACTTCCCCAAGAGGAATTAAGCTAATTGCTGTTGTGCTCAGAGAATTATGCAAAACACGGGACAAGTGTATGAACCAAAATAGCAAGTTCTTCACCTCTGAGCTAACTCCAACTTATCTCTTTTGATCTATCTTTTTAAGAGTGATCTTCCAAGGTACAAAGGGTGTCTAATACATCCATTGGCAAGCTAAAAGGGCCCACCACATACTCCTAGAGCTTATTTGGCTGGTGTAGATCAAGGATTTTGCAACACCTCTTCATATTCAAGCACATACCTATCCATCTCTTCATAGTGGTATCAGAGCAAGGTTGGACAACATGGCAGATGGATTTCCTTCATCAATTGACAAATTGGACAGAGGTAACTACTCAGCTTGGTCATTAAGAATGGAAGCTTATCTCCAAGGTAGAATTTTATATGGTTATGTGGCTCGAGATGAAGTTATGCCAAGTTTCAGGAACAAATGTCAACCAACACAAGAAGAGCAAGAAATATTGAGCACATGGGGCTCCAAGGATGCACTTGCAAGGTCTTATCTCCTCAATTCTATCTCAGATTTTTTGTTGCCTCACATTAGAAGTTGTAAGACATCTCACGAAGTGTGGATGCACTTGAAGCCTTCTTCTCTTCAAGTACCAAAGCTAGGAAGCATCAACTATGGCTGGATTTCACAACTCTCAAAAAGGCTCCCAAACAAAATGTGACTGATTTTGTCACAAAGCTCAAGGACATAGCAGATTAGTTGGGAAGCATTGGAGAGGTAATAGATGAAGAGCAAATTGTAAGGCAGGTCATCAATGGCTTGAAGGCAGATGACAAGTGGGAAGCATTCACCACAGCTATGGATTTGTGCATGGACATGCATGTACCTGATTTCAATACACTCATTGGAAAACTACTTACTCAAGAGGCAAAGCTTATCAAAAATGGAGAAAGCTCTAAAGGTAATCAATCTTCAGCTTTATACGCTGATAAGAGCAATTCCAAAGATAACAAAGGAAAGGCAAAGAAAGTGGATGATGAAGTAGGAACATATCAAGCTAACTATGCAGGTAGAGGAAGACATGGCAGAGGTAGAGGAAGAGGAGGTAGACAAGGCAGGGGGAGATCCCAAGGGTCCAAATCATGTTCTATTTTTGGATTAACTAATCATACAATTGAAAATTGCTTTAGGAATTCCAGGAATCAAAGAGGCAGAGGATACAATAGAGGAAGTTATGGCTACTCAAGAGGAAGGTTCAACAATTATCATGGCAGCTACAACAACTACAATCATTCAAACTATCAAGGAGGCTACAAAGGAAGGAGAGACTACAATAGCTACATAGAAGACTCAAACAAAGAGGATTCATTGTTGATCATGAACATGGCTATGCCACAAGGTAAATCTGATGAGCATGTTTTCTTCATAGATTCAGGTTGTTCAAATCATGTGGCAGAAAATGTGGCACTCCTATCAGATTTAGAAGATCCAAGGAATAAGCATGAGGTACAAATAGGAGATGACACAAGACATCCTGTGGAGAAAATAGGCAATGTCAAAGCACCTGATGGAAACATCAACCTACTCAGTAAGGTACTCTATGTCCCTACCATTACAAAGAATTTGATAAGTGTTGGGCAGATAGTAGAGAAAGGGTTGCGATTCAAGTTCACAAAAGCAAGAGCATTTGTTGAAGATCCAAGTCAAGGATTCAGAAGAATTGCAAAAGGTGAAAAGATAGGTAGATTGTTCACATTTGAATTACAAGACACTAGAAACATTGCTCTCTTTAATTATGGTAGTCAGAAAATCACAGAATTGGAAGTATGGCACAAAAGGTTAGCACATATTGGTGAAAGGTCATTAAAGCAAATTTGCAAGGACCAAAGTATACTTGGACTCCCTAATTTGTCAAAATAGCATATGATTTATAAGTGTAGTGCATGTCAATTTGGAAAGTCTCATAGGTTACCATTGATGAAGAAAGGTTATATGCATGAAGATCTCTTGGAGTTAGTTCATACAGATGTACGAGGACCTAGCAAGGAAGCTTCAATATCTGGATCAAGGTTTTATGTCTCCTTTTTTATTATTGTAACAAATGGACTATCCTATTCTTCATGAAACACAAAGATGAAGTTTTTTCATGTTTCAAAAGATATTTGGCTCTTGTGGAGAATCAAATAGGTAAATCACTAAAAAGGCTAAGGTCAAATGGAGGGGGAGAATACTTCTCCCATGAGTTTGATTCTTTTCTTCAAGAAAGAGGAATCAAAAAAGAGGTAACTACAAGGTACACTCGTGAGCAAAATGGAGTGGCAGAAAGGAGGAATCACACAATTGTTGAAGCTGCATGGTCCATGTTAAATGAAAAGCATTTGCCTAAGTATCTATGGGCTGAGGCTGTATCTACATCCACTTACTTGATTAACAGGTTGCCTTCAAAATCTCTTGATGGGATGACTCCATATGAGGCTTGGAATGGAAGAAGACCAAGCTTACATCATTGTAAAATTTTTGGATGTATTGCTTTTGCTCATGTTCCTTCACAAGTTAGAGGCAAGATGGATCCAAAGGCAGAAAGGTGTGTATTTATTGGGTATGACAACAATCAAAAGGGTTACAGGTTATACAACCCTACCAACAAAGGATTCTTGGTAAGCAGAGATGTAGTTTTTTATGAAAACAATTCATGGTATGAAGATTCATGCACGAAGGTCAATTTACCATATCATCTTTAAGAAGATTTTCCAAAGCTTGGTAGAGAACAACCGAAGATTGAAGAACAAGACACCTTAGAGGATGATGAAGAATCTCAGATGGAAAAGATCAAAGCATGGAAGTCTAAAGGTAAAGCAAAATTGCAAGAACTTGGACATTAGGCAGAATCATCACATCATGGCCTAAGAAGATCTATGAGGGAAAAGGAAAAACTAGAAAGGTATGGGTTTGACACCTCATTAGTAACTAAACATTCTATCTACATAGCACAAGACATAAACCAAGAGGAGCCATCATCATTTGAGGAGGCCAAAGCAAAAACAGAATGTAAGCATGCAATGAAGGAAGAGATTGATGCACCTGAGGAAAACAACACTTGTGATTTGGTGCCCAAGACTTCATCCATGAAGGTAATAGGCTCAAGATGGGTCTATAAACTCAAGAAGAATTCTGATGGTTCCATTAACAGGTATAAGGCAAGGCTTGTAGCAAAAGGATTTGCACAAACTTAGGGAATTCATTATGAGGAGACCTTCTCTCATGTGGCAAAGATGTCTACTATTAGGGTTTTGCTTAGTATTGCCTCTTCCAAGAATTGGAAGATACTTCAACTAGATGTAAAGAATGCATTCTTGAATGGTTGGATAACAGAAGAGGTATATATGGCACAACCACCTAGTTTTGAGAATCAAGTTGTAGCTCAGTGATGAGTAGCACCTCCTTTAATGTCAATCCGGGAAGACGTGAGGATGGTATGATGACCTCGAGCAAGTGAAGGCACAAGTGCGTGAGTGAGAAGCACACTAACATGCACACACATACACACACACGCGCACTCAAGGTAAGACAAAGAGAGAGACAAAGGAGTTCTTTTAGATTACTTCAAAAGTGCTCATACAAGTTTAGATCAATTACAAGCTAGCTTCAAAAATGAGCTCTCTAGCTCTATTTATAGTTTTTGACTAGGTTTTGGCCGTGTCCTGACCTAGTGTCCGGCCTAGTTAAAAATTAGGTTCTAGGGCCTATTTGAAGACTCAAACAAAGTCTAAAAATTATGAAAATTGGTAGGTAGCTACTTCGAATGCTCCTCAAGCTCAAGGACTCCTTGGATTGCACAAAATGTAGCTACAAAAATATGAAATTGTATCTACAATGGCTCTTAGTGATGAAAATCACTATTGTTGTAGGGATTTCTTCTAACGATTTGGCATACATATCTTCGAGCTCCCTACTTGCTCCTTCTCCTTGTGTGTCCACCTCTTCGATATGCTTTAGTGTCCTGAAAAAATATTGGCCTACTTGCCAGATCGTCGTTGACTACCCTGTCTGCTTGTGCCTTCCCTCCTCTCTGACTCCCTTCGTAAGCTTCCTTGCCTTGTGAGGCCTTCAGTTCCAACACCCCCCCTCTCTCGCGTCTGTCGTCCCTGACAGACTCTTGTTGGGTGGGTCGTTGGATGTAGTATTCTACAACGTTTTGTGCTAAGTGATGTTCTTCAATTCTCAACCTTTTGGCCAAGTCTGTGAGTAGAGCATCCCAATCTACCGGCCCAGGAACCTCTGGATGTGGTATACGTAACTTTTCTGAATGGAGAGCTTGTTCCACCGCAAACAATTGCAATGAATGTGATGGTCTGGGAATGAATATCTCTGAATGATATTCCAAGAATCCCGTGACAAACATTTCTTCAAACGTCTGTTTGAAGCAGGCTGGTAGATACTTGATACGCGCGTGCCATGCATATACAACATTAATAGATGGTGTTGCGCTCATGTCGTAGACAAGGTCCTTCAGGAGCCTCGATCTCGATGGTGTCCATGCCCTCTTCTGTTTGCTTGCCCCTTGGTGCAGGCATGGGAACGTATGGGTCTTCGAAGGTTTCCTCTATTTCAATTAGCACTAAGTCTTTAGGCTCGGGCTCTACAAGAGGTGAAGGTTGACGCTCGTATTGCATGACTTTACTTCGTAATTCTTCTAGTTCTGCTCTGAGTTTTTTGACTTCTTCAGACGTGTCAACTGCAGTTGTGACTTTGCTTGGTGACTCATGCTGGGTTGCCAGCTGCTTTAATAGGTCATCTCTTTCTCTTTCTAATGCTGCATGGGCTTCCAGGAGGTCGGCATGGGTTTCCAACACAATTTGCATATTCGCTGAGGGTATGGCCTTGAATCTATCTGGGTCGATTTCCTATGGGGAACCCTCCATGGCTGCTTCCAAGTTTTCTTTGTTTTGTTTCTGTAGTCGTTTATTCTCCTTGAGTGCAGTAGACATGTGTTTGCGTAAGAGGGCCAGGTTGCGTCGAAGCTTGAGATTCTCTGTTATCTGGGAGTGTAGCAGATCATCCATTTGTTGTTTTTCTTCTGCATCTGACTGGGGTGGATTGGCTACTAACTGCTCATGTTGTTCCTGTAAAGTGACATACTGTTGTTGTAGTAGCTGCTTTTCCCTTTCTAGATCAATGAATCGTACTTGAAGTTCTTCATGGCTTCGGAAGAGTCTCATATGTTGGTTATCAAGATGTTGGTAGTGTTGTTGTAGTTGAGACATACACTGATACATATTATTAAATACATTATTAATAGGGGTGGATGTGGGAAGGGTGTGGAATGTAGAAGGGAAGGGGAAGGGGAAGGGGAAGGGGAAGGGGAAGGGGAGTGTGGATGCGGTGCTGGAAAATGGTGAAGTGGGAGGTGGGGGAATGGGAGATGGTGGGTGTATGGGGGAGGGAGAGGTGCGGAGGTGGGTGATATGTCCATAAAATCAAAAGTGGATGTAGTGGTGGGAGTGATTGTGAACATGGGAATTGTGGGTGCGGTGATAGTGGTGAAAGTGTATAGTGGTGTGTGCAATTGTGAATATGAACTGCCAGGAAGTGTGATCGGGGGAATGAGGTTTTCCGTGGCTGCGGTTAGAATTACTGTGTCAGTGGCCGTATAGACAAGAGAGGTGGAGATAGGGTGTGTGGGTTGTGTGGGTTGACTGACGGTCTACGCTTCGGTATGGGTAGTGGACTCGGAGGCGGTGACAGTAGTGGTTACACTGGTTGTGGGAGGTGAATGTGGTGGAGTTTGAGGCAGGGGTGGCAAAGGGGGTGACGGAGGTGCACTTGATGTATGGGTTTCCTTAGTATCATGAACGGTGTGTGTTGTGCCCGTGGTTGTGGATGTGCCTTGTGGTTCTGATACTAATACATTCATCTATTTTCCTGATCGAGGGGGACGTCTGCCGTATCTTTGCTCCGTTCTTCGTGCTTGTGCAAGGGCGGTATGCACCATCTCAGGTACTCCTAAAGCATCAGATATCATATCAAGTGTGGCGCGGTATTGCTCGTCTACTCCTTCCTCCTCAAGGATTTGGTTCATGAGAGCTTTTCCTGCTGCGAGGGATAGTCTATGTTGCTCTTGAACCCTGTTGATGGTATCATAGAGCTTTTTCAATTCCTTCGTATAAGCCGGGGCACCCTCAAGTACTTGCAGAGCTTCCTGATCATATTCCTGCTCTTCTTCCTCGGATTGTCCACCATGTTCCTCCTCTTGTTCTTCTTCTTCTTCACCCTCCACATTGACGACCTCTAGTTGTCTGGGATGGGGTTGGTCTGTAGAAGTTTGTTGTCCACTAGCTTGCTCTGCCTCGACTTCCACGTTAACAGCTTCGATTATTCTGGCTACCTCCTCATCAGTTAGGTCTTCTAATGTGAATCCATGAGGAAACTCTAGGTCGGTTGGTACAGGTGGGAACACCAAATTTGGTCCATCAGTGCTGTGTCTTGGTAATCTGATAGTGAAGGGTTGTACCTGCCTTGGAAGTCCTGGAGTTGTCTCTGGTGTCAATGTCGCACCGCAAGGTTGTGCACAGGGCATCTGAACTGCGCCTCTCATTTTCTTAGATGGCGGTCCTGCGGTTGATAGTCTACGTTGGAATTCCTGTACCCTGGTCCAAATTAATGCCCTCTGCACTGGCACATCATAAGCCAAACATCTATACACAATCCGGGTGAGAGCACAGCATCCATACAGTACAAACTTTTGTTTTTTATACCACCTTTGATGAGCCAGGTGGATTTGGTCGATAATCCAGTGGGGCATATTGATTGTCAAATCAAAGGCGTCGGCCAAGTATAGACTAAACCATATCTTCTTGGGTGGCATTGTGAATCTCTCTTGACAGGGAAATGCAAAATGTTGGATGACCATTCGCAAGTGAATGGCAATTGTAGGTGTCATTGCCACCATGTCCTTTAATTTTGTCAGATTCCTGTTCTCCATATTGTCGGGAACCATAGTCTCTTTCTCCGTAGGAATGTGCATACATTTCATGTCTAGAGCTTCCCTCACCAAATTGATAGTCAACCTGAAGCGCTTCAGCTCGTTGCCCCTTGTGAGAGATGGGAGGACAAAGGTGCTGTATCCCTTTTTGTCTTTGCTCGGAGTGAGGGTGCTAATCAAATATAAGCATCTTAGAAAGTCAGGCTTTGGCAATTGGAATTTGAAGTAATCGTAGAGTCCCGCCTTCTTCCATATAGGTTTCAGTCCTTCATTGTTCTGCAGTCTCTCAAATTCCCTGGTGAAGAAGTGATACCTGCCCCAGCGCCCGTTGAATTCTATCTCGGCCTCCCACATGTAAGTGCCTTCACCCAGAGATCCTGCCACATCACTGAACCAATGTGAGTTTTTGCTGACCGGCATTGTGTGCCCCTGTGGAGGATTCTGAATCGGTATGGCATGTAATGCCCTCAATGCCACTGGGCATTCCTTCAATTCCTCCTCAACGGGAAGACTTTCAATGTCCACGACTTGGGGACTGGTGCTTGCCTGAGAGCTAGTTCATGCCGTATCTGCCATGTTACTTCTTGCCTCCTGACTCTGTGAGAATATAGAAACAGGTGTTAACATTGTAAAGGACAAGATAGAACCATTTTTGTCCCCATTACAACATTAACATGAGGTTCGAGAGAGATTAGTAGGCTATTAAGTGTTCGGTGCTTGTGCGTGTAGTTAGGAATTGGGTAGACCTAGAAGCTAAGTGGAATGATGTAGTGAGAGAGTGATGTAGTTAGTAGGTGGGCATGGATTTACAACTGGGGTCTGGGGGTTTATTACAAGTTTTAGGTTGCCAAATGCAGTGGATGGGCTTTGATCTTGATTTTGTGGAGACTCTGAAGAGTTTGATAGGGGTATCTACTTGAAAATGAGGCTTTTTAGGGACCCATTTACAAGTGATTCTACTTGTGCTCATGGAAGAATATGTGCCCGCGCGTGATGTATAAGCATGGGCATCTGATGTTCGAGTGAGTGAAACATGTTGTACCGGGTGTGGCCTCGGTGTAGCTATTTGAGCCCGCAAGCAAGCCTTAGGCACCCAGATTTGTCGTGATTGTGAGCTGGCCTTCATTTACTTCTTGGGTACCCAAATAGACTTCACTTTCGGAGAAGAATTTATGAAAGACTTCTTATTAGTGTCGTGTTTTTGATTACTAATAAGAGGTTTTGGCCGTGGGGTTGGCATGGTCGCAACAGGGTGTTCGCCTTTCCGCACCCACACTTGTTTCAACGGTTGAGATATTCTGCTTTGCACGTGTTTTTGGCCTCCAGTATAGGTGATACTCTGCTCCTGTATTTGATCTGCCTTTGGTTGCTGCATCCCTCTGGCCTTTGGAACATAAGGGAGTGCCGTCTTATCCTTGAATCCGTTGTTGAGACAATCCTCTTTCTGCATCATACAGTTTTGGACAAGAATAGCATTGTCAACTTCATGTGCACCCCTGGAAGGACCAGGAGTTCATGCTTTACGTAGTTCCTTGAGTGCCTCATTTTCCAATTCAACTGTAATTCGGCTATGATTTACCCATACCTGAGGAAGTTCACTTCTTAGGTTTAGGTTGACAGCATGATCATAGATCCAGTCCTGAACCAAGACAGGAGGCTCAGTGAGGTCCTCATCTTGACACACTAGTACTTTGACTGTCATTGCTTCGTCTTGAATATAGAGGGGAAGTTCCACCTCGCCCATGCAAGGGGTTTCCACACCTCCCAATCCTATGAGATATGCTTCTATAGGATTGACAGTTAATTTCAACTCTTGACAGTACGAAAATTTAACAACACTAGTGGCTGCACCTGAGTCAATCAAGGCTCTTACAGTCCTTGCACCCTTTCCTTGTCCTATCTCTAAGTTTATAAAAGGACGTCTATCAATTATCCTATGAGAGCTGATACCTGAAACTTCACACATAGCCACATGATATCCTTGATCTGCATATGCATCTGTCCTAGGTTGCTCTCCACCCTGTCTTCTCAGCTTCATTCTTCGGATGCGTTCCAATGCTTCTGCTTGAGCTTCCTTCGAATTTGTCTTTCTTCTTCTTTGCATTTCTTAGCAGTGTTGAGTCCACTTAGCATCTCTTCCGTCAGAGGTTCCTGATATAACTTGACTCTACATCCGCTTATGTAGCTGGGGAGAATATCGCCTTCTAATGTGGCTAGTTGCACTGCTCCACTTGTTGAGATTCTATTAATGATCATGGGTCCGTAGCCTCTCTTCTCTAGTTTCCTCGCATGTTGTTTCAAAGTGTAGACTAGTACTAGGTCGCCTGCCTTCAAACCTTTATCCTTAACGTGGGCATCAAAGTATGCCTTCTGTCGTTTCTTAGCATACATCCTTGCAGCTGCCCTCAGTCTTGTTTCTCCTAATCGTTCAAGGTCAAAAAGTCTAGAGGAGAGTTCACGACCCGTCCATTCATGCTCTTGTGCTACTTTCAATGTAGGTATTAAGAAGTCCAACGGTAGCACAACATTTTGGCCAAATACCATCTGAAAGGGGGTGGCTTGGAGTACCGTTTTGTATGTGACTCGGTATGCCCAAACAACATGGTGTAGCTGTTTGTCCCAATCAGAGCCTTTATTGTTCACTAATTTTGTCAGTACATTGCATAAGTTCTTATTGGTGCTCTCAGCCTGGCCATTTGCTTGAGGGTGATAGGGGGCAGACTTCTTATGTACTACCAAGAATTCTTGGAGCAGATTTTCAATAACTTCATTCAAGAAGTGAGTGCCTTTGTCACTGACTAGCTCTATAGGTAACCCGTATCTGGTGAACACATTCTCAAATAAAAACTTAGCTGTTGTTTGAGCATCGTTCTTCGTTGTGGCTTTTACCTCTACCCACTTGGTTAGATAATCCGTGGCCACAATGATATATTCAGCATGAGAACCCTTAGCTGGGGGATTAATAGGACCTACAAAGTCTATTCCCCACTTAGAGAATGCTCGTCCACCCATCATAGGTTTCAGTGGCATTTCATCTTTGCGTATAGGATACTGAGTTCGCTGACAGACATCACACCTCTTCACATAGGTATGTGCATCCATGTGAAGGGTCGGCCACCACAAGCCTGCAAATAGAATCGCTTTGATCACTCGATCTGCTCCAAAATGCCCTCCTGCTACACTTTGGTGAGCAGTTTCCAAGATCTTGAGATATTCACTCTCGTGGACACATAATCTTAGGTAACCATCTTTACCACGCTTGTATAGGTTATCACCAATGAGCGAGTAATCTAGGGCTTCTTGTTCTAAACTTCTTTGTCTGGCTAGTGTCATATCTTGAGGGAATGTTTTCGTCCTCAGGAAGGATACTAGTGGTTCACTCCAATCTGGCACTATGGACACTTGATAAAGAGTGGCATGTTCCACAGGTGGTTTAATGCAGCAGATTGGACATTCCTTGCACAATCTTTGGACATCAGCTTCCATAGTCGGCCAATGCACTCCGAGTCTCCTTAGTGTCTGCAGGGTTCGTTGCTTTGAGTAGTGTTGCTCTAATGCATCTACATGTGCTAATTGCAACCATTTAGCGTACTCATCCTCTTCCACACAACAAGCCAAGATCCCTTGATCTGTGTGCTTGTACATACTTCCTGCCATGATGTGATACTTTTGGGCTTTTACTACCTCTTTATCCTGTGTGTTTATTCCTGGGTGGTTAGGTCCGTACGTCAATACTGGCACTAATGGCTTAGCCCACTGCGGCACCACTTCCAAATTAAACAGGTAAGCATCAGGAAGGTCATCTGACACTCCTTGTGGGGCTTCGCCCAATGTGAGCCTAGAGAGATGATCTGCTCTCAAATGAGTCTTCCCTTTCCTTACCACAACCTCGAAATCATATTCCATTAGCAAGAGAAACCATCTTACTAATCTTCTTGTATAGTAAGCCTAGGGACTATCAACGTGCGTAGAATCAAAGCTATGGTCACTGGTATCACTTTCTAAGATTAATGGTGTTACTGGGACTATAGCTCTATTCAGGTTTTCTTCTGCAGCAGCATACTTTACCGGAATCACATTAGTAGGAGCAGGTGGTTGCTGTGCTAGCATTGGTTGGGGTCTCAGTTGGGTCTGATATTGCGGTTGGTAATTTTGCTAAGGCCTAGTATACTGTTGGGGTGGGTAATGACTCTGGTATGTGCCTTGCTAGTATGGCTGAGGGTAGGTTTGCCTAACCACTTGCTTATTGTATGGGCAGTCTTGTGCGGAGTGATTTGTGTATCTTCGTTCTATGGTGCAGTACTAACTACTAGGATTTACTTGGGGTTGAGCCATAATGGGACATACATTTGCCATATGGTCACCTCCACAAGTATAGCATCTTTTCACTGGGGCAAATCTTGGGATCTGTTTGCTAGTGACACCTAATTTCTGAGCTACTTTCTCTACAAGTTCCTCAATTGATGTGGATTGCGAGGAAGAGAGGTTAGAGGCACTCTCTGAGTCTTTGTAGATTTTGGAAAGCTCTAGTTCTTCCCCTAGGTTATCCTCGATGTCAATGCACATGCGTACACACTCTTCTATGGTCCTAGGATCCTTCAAGTACACATATGATCTCAATTTGGTACTTAGCAATCCATCCAAGAACAAAGCCACTTGCTTAGCTGGCATGGGTAACTCATGGACAGGGCATCTCTCTAAGTATTGCCTAAATCTTCTTCCAGCAAGTCTCACGGTTTCTTGAGGGGTTTTCTTGAAGCTGTGAATCAGCGAGGAAGTGTTATGTCTTATGCCACTTTTAGAGAATTTGATAATGAATGCCTCTAGAAGTTGTTCTATGCTCCTGAACTGCCTCTCGTTTAGTGGCTGAAACCATGTCAGGGCAGTGTTCCTAAGGGTTAGACCAAAGGCATTGTACTGCGTGAACAGATCTTCAACTTGTTCAGCTCTCAAGACTTGCCTAAACTCAGCCACATGATCGTATGGATCTCCAGTGCCATCAAAGTAGTTCTTCATGGACTTAACTAGCTGAGTGGGTCTCAAAGTCCTTGTGTGCTCTCTAGGTCGTGGTAGAGGGAACTCATCTGCATTTCTTTGATTCCTGGGAGCTCTAAGTACCTCAAGTTCTACTCTATTTGTTTCTGTCCTCGTTCTTTCTCTGCCCCCTGGGTTGGCAAAGCTTACTTCTGGCCTATCTCTACTTCTGTCTCTTTGAGTTCCATGAGCTTGGGATGTTCCAGCTCCAGGGTGACCATAGGACACGTTCGATCTTGGTTGGGGGAAAACGAATTCACCCTTCCAAGTATAAGCCTGCCTGTCATGTTCTGTAACCACAAAGGTACTCTCTGAAGCGTGATCTAAGTAGGTCACTCTGCCTGGGCTATCAGGATCTTTGAACTCATAGATCAGGATTGACCCTACATCATTTGGCCTATCGAATTTATACCTCCAAAAGGCTTCGTCAGTCTCTCGGTTCAGGAGTAGATCTATGCTCTTATTGTCTTGGGGAATCCACTCTGGTGTGATAATCCTAGTGAGAAGAGATTTGCCTCGGGGGGTTCTACGTTATACACCCATGTTTCCTTGCTCCAGGTCACCTAAATCCGCTTCTGAGATCACATTCCCAAATTCATATGTCCTATCTGGGTGACTGGTGACTACATATATTGTCCCTTCCTTGTCTAGGTATGCTCCATTTTCAAACTTGACAGCTGGGTGCTCTAGTCCTATGGATTGGTCAGGGTTTTTAATCTGGACCACTGATCTTCCTAGGCCGTCCTCATAGATGCTAGCACCTAGTTGGTTGGTCCTAAGGTATTCCAGCTGCGTCTTGTAGGGGCCTTCCACCCTATACAGATATGGCACACCTGAACTTCCTGTAGGTCTGTCCATCCCTTGAGACATCTCTGATTCACTAGTCTCAGAGCTAGGGTAATGCGAGTGGTGGCTCAACTGCTGGGCCCAAGAACTAGCAGTATGATTAACGCTAGCCTCTGAAGACCTAAGACTTTGTCTATCCCTTACTAGATGCTGTCTTGATCTAAGGTTCATATGCCTATTTAAGTAGCCCCTATTTTGCCCAAGTACAACCTCGTTGCTGAGTTCTTTTGTACCAATTACTTGATTCCTTCTTATGTTGATTATCGTGTTTATACTCTTGTCTGATATCACGTCGTCAAGAGCATTTGAGTTAATTTCCGCACTTGAAGTTGACCGTTCCACGTTAAGTCTTTTCCCTTAAAGTTCTCGGTCACACATAGGTTATCTCTTGAACTTGGTTTCTTAGATAGTCTTTGACTTGTCACGTGCCTATCGTGTCCTGACTTACTCCTAGCACTACTCGAACTTAGCCTAAGCTAGGAATTGACAAAGGGAGTTGAGAATATTCTGACTTTTCTTGCTGATCCCTTGTCTTTTGGTGCTCGAGAACCCGATTCTCAAGCTTGCACAAAGCCCTTGCTTGGGATGCTCTCAATTGCTCTCAATAGACCTGTATCAGTCCCAAGATTAGCTCAAGACTTAAATTCAAAGGACAGAACCAAGCACTTTCATTCATGTAACTTACATACCAATTAGCCTTTTGTCTTTATGGAAAACAATTCTAGAGATCCCCTGGATTTTTTCCCCCTGGATATGGTCAACTTCAAAATACTATATCTACTCCCAGCGAGCTTTCCAACAAGACAAGAATCACAGCAAACGGATTTCGTATGAGAAAGTTATGTCAGTTCAGGGTTCTGGTGCTAAAACGGGGTTCAAACAGGCTAACAGATCACAGGATTTTTCTCAAAAATACACGTGTAGGGACCTCACAAATCACTAATTACTAGACCAACATGCCCAAAAACTATCCCCAAAACTTGGAATAAAAAACCCTAATTTTTTGTTCGAAAAGCTTGTCAATCGCGATTGACAGAGGTGTCCGTCGGGGCCTGTCAGTCGCGATCGACACGTCAATCGCGATCGACAGAGTCGATCGTGGGTCCTGTCAATCGCGATCGATGGTGTCAATTGTGATCGACACTTTTTCTGGGATTTTTGCCGTGATTTCAGTCAATCGGGGATGTGTCCGTCGCGATGGACACGTGGCAACACGAATTTTGGTGTCAATCGTGAATTTTTAGTCGGTCGCGATCGACGGTGTCAATCGCGATTGACTGAATCCTACGTAGAAGTCAGTCGATCGTGAGGTCTATCGGTCTTGATCGACAGGTCTGTCGGTCGTGATTGACAGGGTCTGTCGGTCGCGATTGACAGGTCTGTCGGTCGCGATTGACAGGTCTGTCGGTCGCGATTGACAGGGTCTATCGGTCGCGATTGACAGATGTTGTTGATCGTGGCTGTCGATCGCAATCGATGGTGTCGATCACGATTGACAGAGAAACACAGAATTTTTTAACTGTTTTTAGTGACTTAGAATGTGCTCATCATGTAGATTATGGTGCTGCACTTTGTTTTACCAAATGGGCGATTTTTCTATCGATCGCGATCGAGAGAGGTCTGCGACACAGAGACAGTTTCGAGCGTGTCCGTACCTACTCAGCGTGCTGGAGGGGATGATACAGTTGTACCTGCAAGAGTGCTCAAAAAACATGCAAAAACACAGCACACAAGTCGCTCTCTCGCTCTCTCTCACAAGTGGAATGATGGAAGTGAGGTGGAGAAGGTGATATGATCAAAAAATTGAAATTTTTTTCGCGATGATGGAGATGGAGATCGGATATGGTGAGGATGATGATGGTGATGATGGTGGTGAGGTAAGAAAGAGAAAAATAAGAAAAGTAAAGAAATTACCTACAATGCCAACGTCTCAAATCTACGTCTTACCATCACACGCTCGTCCTCAAAGCTCGATCCCCGGCAACGGCGCCAAAATTTGGTGTAGCTCAGTGATGAGTAGCACCTCCTTTAATGTCAATCCGGGAAGACGTGAGGATGGTATGATGACCTCGAGCAAGTGAAGGCACAAGTGCGTGAGTGAGAAGCACACTAACATGCACACACATACACACACGCGCGCACTCAAGGTAAGACAAAGAGAGAGACAAAGGAGTTCTTTTAGATTACTTCAAAAGTGCTCATACAAGTTTAGATCAATTACAAGCTAGCTTCAAAAATGAGCTCTCTAGCTCTATTTATAGTTTTTGACTAGGTTTTGGTCGTGTCTAGACCTAGTGTCCGGCCTAGTTAAAAATTAGGTTCTAGGGCCTATTTGAAGACTCAAACGAAGTCTAAAAATTATGAAAATTGGTAGGTAGGTACTTTGAATGCTCCTCAAGCTCAAGGACTCCTTGGCTTGCACAAAATGGAGCTACAAAAATATGAAATGGTATCTACAATGGCTCTTAGTGATGAAAATCACTATTGTTGTAGGGATTTCTTCTAACGATTCGACATACATATCTTTGAGCTCCCTACTTGCTCCTTCTCCTTGTGTGTCCACCTCTTCGATATGCTTTAGTGTCCTAAAAAAATATTGGCCTACTTGCCAGATCGTCGTTGATTACCCTGTCTGCTTGTGCCTTCCCTCCTCTCTGACTCCCTTCGTAAGCTTCCTTGCCTTGTGAGTCCTTCAGTTCCAACACAAGTTTATCCTGATTATGTGTGTAAACTTAACAAAGCATTGTATGGTCTCAAGCAAGCCCCAACAACTTGGAATTTCAGGCTTGTTTCATTCTTGGAGGTCAAAGGCTTTCAACCAAGCAAGGCAGATCCTTCACTCTTTATCAAAAAGAGTAATTTTGAGGTCATCTACTTATGTGTATATGTAGATGATATTATATTGATAGGAAATGATACTGATGGTATGAAGAAGATCAAAGATCAGATGAGAGAAGAGTTCAAGAAAAGTGATTTGGGTTCACTTACCTACTTCCTAGGCTTGGAAGTTGTCTACAAAGATCATGGTTTGTTTCTCACTCAAAGAAAGTACATTAAGGACATGTTGGCAAAATTCAAGATGCAAGATTGTAAGATTGCAGATACTCCAATGGAGTTCAATCACAAATTGAGCTCACATGAAGGTGAACTCATAGAGGACATCATATCATATCAAAGTCTAGTGGGTAGTCTCAACTATGACACATTGACAAGAGTAGATATATGTTACAGTGTGAGTGTGCTAAGTCAATTTATGCACACACCAAGGAAACCACATATGGATGCTACCAAAAGGATTCTCAAGTATCTCAAAGGAACCATAAATGAAGGACTTTCTTGTAAGGGATTGAACTCACAACCTCTTGGTTAGGAATGTGATGGGCTAACCACTTGCCCCAAAAGCCATGGTTGAGGATTACTTCCTAATCCTCTCTCTTAGGGTGTGGTTTAACCATCTTCTACCAGGATTATGTTACATTCTTCCCCCCTTGAACTCCCTCGGGAATGTACCCTGACCAGCTATGGGACTGGTAGGATGTACCTTGGATGTACCCTGGCAGGATGTACCCTGACCAGCTATGGGACTGGCAGGATGTACTCAATCAAGTTCCATCCAAGGATTCCCAAGAAATTCACACATTGCAAACTAGCTCATTGGAAAGTTCGTTCCGAGAGCTTTCCAACGGTATATTACACGCCTCAATCCGACCTACGGATTGGGAGATACACCCCAATCATTGTAAGGTCCATCATTGAAATCGACGCGCGCCTTCCACAAATCCTACGCTTTCACATGGTAGAGTGCCCAAGCGCCTTTTTTAGAGGCCATTGGGTCATTCCACCTTGCCCAAGCCTACTTCCTAGGCTCTGATACCAATGTAAGGGATTGAACTCACAACCTCTTGGTTAGGAATGTGATGGGCTAACCACTTGCCCCAAAAGCCATGGTTGAGGATTACTTCCTAATCCTCTCTCTTAGGGTGTGGTTCAACCATCTTCTACCAGGATTATGTTACATTTCTTATCCTTATGTATCTGATTTAGGTTTGAAGCTATTTTCTGATGCAGATTGGGCTGGCTCCAAGAAGCAACCCATAGTTGCTCTCTCTTCTACTGAAGCTGAATACAGAGGTCTTGCCATAGCTACACAAGAAGCTATGTGGATGAAGGCATTAATTAAAGATCTTGGATTGGAGTTTGGAACTCCAACTATTTTTGGTGACAATATGAGTTCTATTCACTTAGCTGCTAATCCTATTTTTCATGCAAGGACTAAACATATTGAAGTTCATTATCACTATGTATGAGAGAATGTTCTAAGCAAAGAGATTCAAATATCATATGTGTCCACTCATCAACAATGTGCAGATATTCTAACCAAAGCATTGGATGGTACAAAGCTTTCCGAATTCAAGGCTATGATTGGTTTACAGGTAATCTTGGAAGATTGAAGACCTCAAGCACACTCGGCTTGAGGGGAAGTTGTTGGAGAAAGTCTATGAGAAGCCTAAGGATTGGCTTGAGTCCCACAAAGTCATAGAAGAAGCTTTAAAATGAAGACTATGTAAAGTTAACTTGTGAACTACCTCTTGTAGCTTTTGAAGAGTTTACTTAATGTAAAAGTGAAAGAATCTTAAGTGGTTGACTTGATCAAAAAGGGAAAGAGGAGCCACAAATTCATGATTTGTGGTAGTTAGAGAATCAAATCAATCACTAATTGATTGGAGAGTGATTGAGGGAAGTTGGCCTCCCAAACTCAACTATAAATAGATGGTAGCTTTAGTCGTGGTTAGAGAGACCTATGTGAAGACCTCCAAGAGCTGAGCTTTATGCCATATCAAGGTGTGATTCCAAGGCACACATATGTATCAGTAAGTCCATTGTATTGTACAAGCAATATACTTTCATTTTCATGATCATTTGAGTTCATATTTCCATGTTCTTGTGAAGTGTACTACTCACTGCCATATCTCTCAGTTTTCTCAGTCAGATTGCAAAGATGGTTTCTCTGAGCTTGGTGCATAAATTTCCGTGATTTAACTTGATAAAGTTAGCTCTATAAGTCTAATATATGCTCACCAATTTTCATTTCATTTGGGTGTTTCAGTCTTTAGTTATGTTCAGTTCAAGTCAACACTGTCTGTTCATTTTCACTTCTTTGTCATGTACCCGACTTTTTTACTCATTTTGTCAGAGCTATTTATCAGCGTGTACTTACCCAAATTCAACGATTTAAAGCTTAGGGGATTCAGCATACGGTCTTCTATAAGCATACAATTTTTCATAATCATTGGATTCTTAAATCTTGAGTTTTGTTCATTTTTCTGCTCACTGGTCTCATTACTATAGTAGCCCGTGAAAATCGGGATGATGTCATCACTTGCTAAACATCATTCTCAATGTGTGGTTCACTATTTTTGATGAGATTATTCTTAAAAGTTAGCACTTTTAGTTAACTAGACTTCCCCAAGAGGAATTAAGATAATTGCTACTGCGCTCAGAGAATTATGCAAAACACTGGACAGGTGTATGAACCAAAAGAGCAAGTTCTTCACCTCTGAGCTAACTCCAACTTATCTGTTTTGATCTATCTTTTTGAGAGTGATCTTCCAAGGTACATAGGGTGTCTTATACCTCCATTGGCAAGCTAAAAGGGCCCACCACATACTCCTAGAGTTCATTTGGCTGGTTTAGATCAAGGATTTTGCAACACCTCTTCGTCTTCAAGCACATACCTATCCATCTCTTCACAATGAGGTGTCCACTGTTCTTCACTGACATCAATGTCCATGGTGGCTAAGATTTCTGCCCAACTGTGAGGCTCAACTAGTTGAGCCTGTGGAGGTAAATAAACTTATGGTTTGTTTACCAACTGCTCTAATCTTTCTAATAAGCCTTGGAATTGCAAATCTAATTTGACAGAGTTTGTCTGATTGAATGATCAACTGGTCTTGAGCATAGCCTGAGCTAATTCTACCATTTTCATGCACATTTTTGTCCGTTCAATCTCTAAATCTGCTCGAGGGTAACTCTTGTATAGGTTTGCAGTAGTAGGCCCTTCTTGAAGACGAACCTAGTAGGCCTTGAACATCATGTCCAAACCTTCTAGGGTTGGATCTACGAGAACAAACCCCGGTTGTGGTTTATTTACCATGGGTGGTGGGGTGGGATGAGGTGAAGTGGATGGAGTTTCGGCATGCGAGGGATTTTGAGAGGCAATATCTTCGATTTTGTTTTTGCATCTCTCAAGCTTTCTTCTAGTTCAAGTAACTTTCTAGTCCACTTGCGATTGGCCTTCTCTCTGGTATCCTTCCATGTTCTTGTTTTTCTCTTACTAGGCTCTCCTGACTCACTTGACTCAGATTGTTCAGCTGGCTTATCTTGTTTTAAGGCTTGTGCCCTGTAACTACTTGTATAGGAGCCACATTATTTCTACTTGAACTTCAATTGACCACTAAGCCTACCACATTAATGGGTGTAACCTTGGGTGCACTAGAGGGATTTCTTGGACAGTCTCTGGAGAGATGATCTTTGCCACATTCAAGACAAAAGGCTTGTACTCTGATGGCCTATCCTTGACCCTAAGATGATGGGTGGGGACATTCATGAATGAAATGGTCGCCCTGACATCTAAAACGTGGTCCTCTAGGGGCTTGTGGTTTCACTTGTCTTGCTTGGGGCTTGGGGTTAGAATTTGTGTACATGCCATTGGATTATTCTGGCTCCAAATTTGTTTCCATAGGTGGTGCCTCATAGTGATATGGATAGGTCTCACTATGCTCAGGTAACCCTATGTAATAAGCTTGTGGACTTCTTCATAGGAGTAGTCAGAACTCTGAGCATGATGGTCATTCTATGAGACCAATGAAGTCACTGGCACCAATGCTCTATTAAGATTCTTTTCTGCTAGTGCATACTTAACTGGAATTACATTGGCGGGAGCTGGTGTTGGTTTCCTAGGATTCGTTGTGGCCTATATGGTACCTGATATTGCTGTTGTGGCCTATAATAAGGCTATTGGTATTGGTTCTGATACCTACCTGTGGGTAAGGTTGTTGATAATTCTATCTAACAACCTGCCTATTGTATGGACAATCTTGAGCCATATGGTTCATGTATTTTCTCTCAATAGTGCAATATGGGGCATTCCTTTCTCTCACGTTGTGGTTTTTCATTGGGCAAACGTTAGACATGTGGTTCCCCTCCACAAGTATAACATCCGTCCAATGAGGTGACTCTTGATGTTTGTCTATTTTGAACTCCTAGCTTCTTGGCCACTTGCTCAGCTATCTCATCTATCTCTGTGGAGGTTCTTGAAGTATGACTAGTAGAAGTGTCTAAATCCTTGTAAAGTTTGGACAATTCTAACTCCTCACCCAAATTTTCTTTGGATCTAGGCTCTTTCAATTACACGTATGATCTTAACTTTGTGCTTAGTAAGCCGTCTAAAAACAAAGCCACTTGTTTGGTTGGTGTGGGTAACTCTGGAATATGGCATCTTTCTATGTACTGTCCGAATCTTCTTCTTGCTAGTCGCAGTGTTTCTTGGGGTGTTTGCTTGAAGCTATGGATCAAGGATGATGTGTTATGCTTGATACCACTCTTGGAAAATTCTACAATAAATGCTTCTAGGAGCTGACCTATCTCTTGATAGTTGCGATTGTTGAGAGGTTGAAACCAAGCTAACACGGTGCCCTTGAGGGTCAAACCAAATGCATCAAATTGAGTGAATAAGTCCTCAACTTGTTTAGCTCTTAACACATGTTTGAACTCGGCCACATGATCATAAGGATCTCCTGACCCATCATAGTAGTTTTTCATTGTCTTGACCATGTTACAAGGCTGACGGAGCAAGACAACCGCAACCGCAGAAGAAGGATAAACAAGAATTGTGGCTGAAATGACGGAGATGCAGGAAATTACGCAAGAGTCGGTAGATGAAGAATGCGAAAGCAATAAAAAGCAGAAGACAGAAAGAGAGAAAGGTCGTCGCTTCGTTAGATTGGTGGAGCAGAATTTACTGTGTTAAACAGAATCTTGGAGTGATAGTTAACAGGAATTTATTTGAGAGATACAGAAGGTTAGATACGTCTCTGTTCTGTTGAGCACTGTAGTGAATAGGGTTGATCACATCGAGAACTGAAGTATTCGGAGATTGCGAGTATCATATTTTAAGACTGTGTATGAGATATTGCTGAGTACATTGAGTACTGTTTCATTCTATTCATATTTAATTATTCTGCTATTCTTTGGTTGAACCGATTCCCATTCGGTAGTTTTGTGTTGTGAGTCTATTTGTTGATCAGTTATATACGATTCTATATTTCTCGGCTATGAGATTGTATGTTTGTTGTCCTGCGTGAGACTGTGTAAGGACAAAGTTTAGTACCTTTTCGGTTAAGTGATCAGGTTATATATAATAATCGACGATCACTGAGTATTCGACAAGGATCTGTGTGTAGACAGAAGTTAATTACGGTAGAAATCTGTGACTTGAGTCAGTATACGAAAAGTTTGACATAATCTCGATCCGAGTTGTCTGTGCATTTTGTTCGGTGTGTTTATCTGTCTCATGGAATCATCTTGTTGAGAAGAATTTAATTAGTGAGAAGAACGTATTCTAGTAGTTGTAAGTTACAGCCGGATCACTGCGTTATTACCATAGCATATTCAGTCTGAATATTCTAACACTCATCGTGCAGAAGAGTAGTCAATATTCAAACTCACTCACTGTGTTAAGACGTGAAGGAATACTTGCGATTGTGTAAAGGATTGGGAAAATAGTACAAGGCCTCTGTCTAACAGACCCCTACCACTCCCAAGAACCCGAGGACCCGATAATACTCGTCCGAAAATTGGGTTGAAGTATTATCGTCTAACATTGGCGATCCTACTGGGGATGTGGCATTGAGATTGCCTGGTATTTTGTTCAAACTAAATTTTGTTGGAAGGACAGTAGCAACAGAATCAGATTGTTGGAATACTGTTTGTTCGTAATACTATATGATTAGTACGGAAATGCCACATGCCGATTACTCGATCAAGTGAAAAGTATCCCAAGAATCATCAGTTAGGGGTATTAAGAACAACTTTGGGAGGTACTAGTGCAATTAGACCTGACCCAGTTGTCGAAAAAGTGACAAACGATAACACTGATTCCGGTGAAATTACGGTAGAACGTAGTACATCTCTAGAATTGCCTGGTGTTACTACGGTGCAGACTGTCGAAAATACAGCAATTTTGGAACCTACCAAGACGCAGTTGGAATCTAGTCTAAAAGTTTTCGGAATAGATTCAGATACGATTAGAAACACTTTAGGGAAGGAAATTAATACAGGCAAATCTACGCTGTATCCAGTCACAATTTTGAATCCTTTCAGTGGAATTTCGGTAAGAAAAACACAGTTTTTCGGTGACGATTCAGCACTTTCGGCTGAATCTTCAGCTCAACTACAACGTTTGGAAGCAAGTCCTCCTACTTTGGATATCAAGGAGGAAGGAAGATTATTTGAAACAGAAATTCGCAATATAGTAAGCAAACTAATTGCATCGGAAAGTGTGCCATTTGGCGAAACAAATTCCGGTAGTTCAGAAACTCAAACCAGAAATACAGAAGGAGTGTATAATACATTCACGATGAATGAACAACCGCAACGACAATTAGGTCAACCCAGATTGGCTTCAACGGGAGTAACATACACAAAGTTTAGTGGGTTTCCAGGAGATGATCCAGATGCTCACGTACGCACCTTCGAAATCAGTTACGCTGTCCTCAACCATCCACCGGATCCGGCATACAAAGCAATTGTTTTTCAATCCACACTTGTGAATGAAGCAGCAAGATGGCTTACTGAATATGATATTAATCATTTCGGTACTTATGAAGCAGTACGAGACGCTTTTCTGCAGTGATTCAGGCTGAAAAAGAATCCTGCAGAGATCTTTGAGTATTTACAGAACAATAGACAGAAACCAAATCAAACTGTACAAGAGTATGCTACCCTTTTCAGAACTCATTTAAGACAGTTACCCCAGGCCCATGCTAATTTACCAGACGATGTTATTACACAGTGGTTTATCAATGGCTTGCTTCCTCAACTTAGGCAAATCATGATTATAAGATGTGTAGGAGCCATGACCCTCGATGCAGTGATAGCTATGACCCTTCAGCTGGAAAACAAAGTTGGTGGATTTTCAGAGGATTTGGAATGGATTAAAACAAACAAACATATAGCTGAAGATATAACTAGGCAAGTATATTGCACTATCTGCAAGAATTCAGGACATACTAGTGCCCAGTGTGCGTTAAATCAGACCTATTGCGCCATCTGTAACATTGTGGGACATACCACTGAGAATTGTGCATACAATGCCAGAAGACAAGGGGCAGCAACAGTTAATGCAATTATTCAGGAACAAGGGCAGTCATCCAATCAATATGTACCCCCACATTTGAGACACAATCAACAACAAGGGTATCGACATTATCGAGGACAGAGGAACAACAACTATAACACACCGCGCTGGCAGAATGGACCACCATCGGAAAATCAAAATTTACCACCATCTCGATGTCATTTCTGTGGACAATTGGGCCATATTAGAAGATTCTGTAGAGATGCAGCGGAATATGATCAAAGGAAAAAGGAACGTCAAAACCCAATGGCTAATGTGGTAACAATCACACCTGTAGAGACGCAGGCAGCAGCAGTTCAAACGCGTTCCGGTAAACAATTGCAACCAGCAGCAGAATTATTTGAGCCAGGGATACGTGAACAACACAGAATGTATCATAAGGCTAGCCAATGGACTACCGTAGAACCACCTGTTTTTCCAGAACCTACTCCAGTGATCCAGTCCCCGGATACAACACAAGTTCGTGCTGACAATACAGAAGCAGGTACATCATCTGCAGTAGAATTACCACCTTCAGACCAAGCTTCGTCTTCAACAGTTAAGGAAGATGCAAATCAAGTGCAACCAACTTGGGATATATTGTCAAAAGCATCCATCACACTGCCTTTCGGGCAATTACTGGCATTAGTACCAGGAATACGCCAACAATTTCAACAACAGTCTGCTACAAAATCTGCTTGCATTCCGGCTACCGCAACAGTACAACCGGAGCCAGACTCTACGGTAGATCACTCAGTTCCTCTGATTACGGTATGGTTTCATAAACATCAAATTCCACAAGTTTTAATTGATGGAGGGTCTGGCGTGAATATTGCAACTGCGTCACTTTGTAAGAAGTTAGGATGGACTAAGATAGAACCAGTTCAATTCTTTGTTAGGATGGCTGATCAATCTAGAGTTCATCCAGTAGGACTGGTCCGAGATATACCCATAACTGTCCAAGACACAACATTCAAGATGACTTTTGTTGTTTTAGAATTGCCGGAATCCACCCTAGACTACAATCTACTTTTCGGTCGACCTTGGTTGAAACAAGCCAAGGTAATTCAAGACTGGTCAGCCCAGGAACTTACGTTCAAAGATAAAAATCGCAAATGTGTTGTAAAATTAGATGCTATACAACCCTGTGAGTTACATGCTCGACCATATTTTGCCGAACCAGTCCATATGTTAGATGGATTGTCGGATGACGAACAAGAAGAATTTCTGAAGAATAATGTTGATTTGATGACAGTAGGAACTATTGATCTACAGTCTGTGGTAGATACCTGGAATGCTTCAGTATGTACAGTAATACCCATTGCCGAAGAAATTAAGGAGGAAAATACCATTTCGATTCAAGGTAATGAACTACAACAACTTCTCGAACCATCAGCTGATACAGAGAAATATCAACAATTTTATGTTCCAGAAGACCAGTTAATTACTTATAATCTTGGAGATGAAGACCACCCTCGTCCTGTAAAGATAAAGCAAAACTTACCTGAAGCCTTTCAAGCAGATTTAATCAAGTTACTCCAAGAATTTACTGACGTCTTTGCATGGGATTACAAAGACATGAAGGGCTTGGATCCTCGTATCTATCAACACAGAGTTATGCTAAAACCAGAAGCGAAACCGATAAGGCAAACCAGTTACCGGATGAACCCACATTATGCATCACAGGTAAAGGCTGAACTGGATAGGTTATTAAAAGTGGGATTCATAGTACCAATAGAACATGCGGAATGGATTTCACCGATTGTAATTGTACCAAAGAAAAACAAGCAATTGAGAATTTGCGTAGACTATCGGAAATTAAATGCTGCAACAATACCGGATCCTTTTCCGATTCCTTTTTTGGATACTATGCTTGGCAAAGTAGCAGGTCATGAGATGTATTCATTTCTAGATGGATACAGTGGGTATAACCAAGTAAGAATGGCTGAAGAGGATATACCAAAAACTGCATTTATTACAAATTGGGGTGTTTTTGCCTGCACAGTAATGTGGTTCGGATTGAGAAATGCGCCAAGCACATTTCAAAGATGTATGCAGGAGATATTTTCTCCTTATCTCACCTCATTCATGCAAGTATACCTTGACGATTTTTCAATTTTTGGTAAAATGATCGCACATCTAGTACATTTACGATGTTGCTTTCAGAGATGCAGAGAATATAGATTGTGTTTAAACCCAAACAAATCTGTGTTTGCGGTTTCATGTGGTAAGTTACTTGGTCACATCATATCAGCACAGGGTATTCAAGTTGATCCTGAAAAAATTTCAGCAGTATTAGAAGCTCCGGTGCCTAATACACCTAAGGAAGTAATGCGATTTATGGGTCAAGTGAGGTGGCATGGAAGGCATTTACGGTGGCTTGCTCATGTGGCAATACCACTGAACAAATTAATTTCCAAGTCTGCAAGGCAATTCGAATGGACTCAGGAATGTCAGATAGCATTTGATCGACTGAAACAGTTATTAACACAGGTTCCCATTTTACAGCCACCAGATTGGGATCACCCATTTCACGTATTTGTTGATGCATCTGATATAGCAATAGGAAGTGTACTAATGGAACAAACAGATAAATGGTTTAGACCAGTATACTATGCTAGCAGAAGATTAGCACCTGCAGAGAAGAACTACTCAGTAACTGAGAGGGAATGCTTAGGACTAGTGTATTCGATAAAAAAATTCAGACATTATTTGTTGGGCCGAAAATTTACATTTCATGTCGATCACGCTTCACTTGTTTACTTGGTTCGACAGCAACATATAGGTGGCCGCCTAGCACGATGGGTTCTACTATTGCAAGAATTCGACTATGATGTCGTTCATCGGCCAGGTAGTTCACATGCTTTAGCAGACTTTTTGTCACGCTTAGATTCAGGTGAACCTCCGGTTGGTATAAATGATACAACGCCAGCCATTTATACTTCAGAACCAACTACTGAAGAATTGTCAAACCAACCAGTGCCAACTACGTATTATGATCAGTTATTGACCTTCCTTTCAAGTGGATATCTACCTTCTGAAGTCCCCACAGCTACACGCCGAAAAATTGCAGGTTTTAGTCGACGATTCCGGTTAGTTGCTGGAGAACTATATTATACAGATCATACCGGAATCCTACTTCGCTGTATTCCACCACATGAAGTTAACTCAGTTATCACTTTGGCTCACTCAATTCCTTCCGGTGGTCATTTTGCAGCAGATCTTACTCACCGAAAAATTCTGCAAAGTGGACTTTGGTGGCCAACTATGTACAGAGATATATTGGAATTTATCAAAACTTGTGATAGCTGTCAAAGAACTGGACAACCACTACAACGCCATTACTTTCCACTTCATCCAGTACTTCCTTTAGAACCATTTCAGAAATGGGGTCTTGATTTCATTGGTCCAATCACACCTCCCGCGGTATTCAGCAATAACAGGTATATATTGACTTGCACAGATTACGCAACCAGGTGGGCAGAAGCATGGCCTTTACGCTCGGCTACAGCAGTTGAAGTAGCGAAATGTCTATTATCAGATGTCTTTCCAAGATTTGGATTGCCACTAGAGCTTGTTTCAGATCAGGGCACTCATTTTATGAACAATTTGATGAAAGCATTAACACAGTCATTTCAAATCAGTCATAAATTCAGCTCACCATATTATCCTCGTGCAAATGGATTGGCAAAAAGTACCAACAAATCTTTGCTGAATATGCTTCAGAAATTGACTAGAGAAACACCGGAAAGATGGGATCAGTTGCTACCTGCAGTCTTATGGGCCTATCGCACTACATATAAGGTAACCACCGGCTTGACACCATTTAAGTTAGTCTATGGAATAGAAGCAATAGCTCCGATGGAAATTGTAATACCAAGTTTAAGAGTAGCAATGTCTCAGAAGCTTTTACCCGAAGAGTCATTGGTATTTCGGTTGGAAACACTTAGAGAATTAGATGAGCACCGATGGCTCAGTTTCTTAACTATGAAAGAAATCCAATTAAGACAGGCCAGGACACATGACCGAAATTTAAAAACTCCAGTATTTTCGGTAGGACAGCTTGTTCTTTTTTACAATGCGAAGTCCAATAGATCAGCAGGAAAATTCAAGCTACGTTGGTTCGGTCCATTCAAGATTTCAGAACAAGTTGGTCCGGCTACTTTTCGATTGACTACATTGACTCGACAACCACTTCCAAAAGCGATAAACGGTTCTAAGCTACGACCGTATCAAGTAACGCCACCTCGTCTATAACAAGGGTACACAGCGTACCGCAAATTTCTTAATTTTCTTTTTGTCTTTTAATTCCTTTTGTTTTAATTCGGTGTAATCAATAAAGTAAGTGTAATCGCCGTACTTTAATATCTATTTATGCCCAGCCGCCCGCTCCTTTTTTTTTTTTTTCTTTTTTTTCTCTCTTTGCATGCATGCACGTCAGATATAGACATTACTGTCCGTTTTGTGTAATTAGTACCGTTTAAAATATTCTCTGTACAAATTTCTTATATAACTCACTTAAACTCGCCGGATAGGTAATATAGTCTTTTGCGACCACGGCTATATTTTCTGAATACTTGTGTTCTGCGTCTTGTATCTGTGCGTAATGGAATCCCTAGCAAACTATACAGCTTTTGCCGATGGTATCCCTGCTGAAGTAGGAAATTACCTGCAAGTACGAGGATTGGGTAGTTTCGCCGAGCTGCCCTGGCACTCAGTAGAAGCTCACCCCTTCTTCGCACAGATTATTTCTGCTATCGCTCGAGTATCTCCGACCGAAAAACAATGGGTTTTCCTTTCCTTACCTTCTAGAACTGTGATCACATTCCAAGCGTTTGCAAAAGTATACCATTTGACTCCACAAGGCCGCGAGAATCTCCCCATGATTTCGGTAACCCGAATGGCAGAATTGTTCCCTCGTTATTCATCTAATGAATACGCCATTCTCTGCCGACCAGAACCCGAAAGAACTGCACTACAATTCCTAGTTGCTATACTCAATTTTCAGAAACATACCTATGGTATCTCTCGACCATTTTATTCTGCCATCGATATAGCTGCCCGAGAACCTGTTAACTTTGCGTCGTTTTTCTTTCAACGTATTCATAAGGAGTGCGTCTCAATTATGAAGCAAGTTAACAAAGGTAAAACCCCGAGATCTCGACTACCACACATTCTGTCATTTCTGTTTCCAACTATAATGCAAGCACAACCACCACCAAGAGGACCAGTACTACAGATTGAAGAATCAGCGCAACCTTTAGATGAAGACGAAGAAGATGAAGAAGAGATTAATCAGTTATTCAGAAGTAAACGAATCAGAATCAGTTCTTCTGAAAGTAAGATAGCAGGTTCAATCGGACAAGAGGAAGAAGTGCAACAGGAGGTCGATCAGCATGCAGGTGAAGTAACACAAAAGGAAGCCGAACAACAGCAAGAAGTACAACACGAAAAACAAGACAAAGCAGTAGAGAATGAAGCTGATCAGCAAGACAAGGAAGCAGAAACAGAGGCCAAGCATCAAGATGAAGAGAGGTTCCATGATACAAATACGTCGATGCACTAGGAATCATCAGCGTATTCATTAGCATCTGAGCATCTACAAACGCAGAAGCAAACTGAAACGGAAGCAATGTCAACTGATAAAGTTTGTCAACAGCAGCAACAAGAGAACCAACAAATCCATGAACGTCAACCTACTAATGATGCACTGGATAAGCTCCTGAAGGCAGCAGAAACAACAGATGTCGGCTTCTCAGCAAATGAACAACAGGATGCAAATAAGGTAATTAGCTCTAACGCAGCTCGTCCCATTTTACCACCGCAACATGAAGCACATCCCATCCAAGACCACCCCGACCATACATCATCATCTTCCCCTAACTACTCACCACCGAATTCTCACCAATTACGCACCGACACGTTTGCCCAACCACGACAACTTCCACAAACACAATCTGTTCAGGTATTTTCCGAATTAGCATCAATTGGACAGTTTCTTATTAACCTCTCCCAGCAATTACCTGCTCAGATGAGAGCTGATACAGACAATATTTACAAGGAGTTGCAGCATAAAATAGAAATACTGGAAGCCGATATCACTCCGCTTCAAGAAGAAGTATACATAGTAAAAGCAGAAAATCAGGCCCTACAAGAACAGGTGAAACAGCTGCAAGAACGACTCAGTGACCAAGCAGATATAACAAAACAGCGGGATGAAGCTCTGGAAACAATTAACAATCAAAAAGAAATGTTGACAGAAGCCACTGCAGAAATCAATAAATTAACACAGAACTTCAAAGATGTAGAAGATGTCAGAGTAGCATTAGGCAACTTACTGGAAGAAACTAGATTGCAGCTAACTCAAACAGAATTCGAGTTGGATACAACAAAAAACAGCTTATCAACAGTTAACAACATACTACATAAGTATCTCATTGAAGAGCCTCAGAAACAGAAAAGACTAGCAGATACGAAAAGGGCAAGAGATGCATTTCATAAAACGATCCAGTTCCTTAACCAACAGTTAGAAAGACTCGACAATCAAGTACGTAACCAAAATGATTACATCCATCGAATGCAGCAACAAGTAACAGATATGAAGACGGCCAGAGATGCAGCATTAGCCAATGAATTTTATTTACAGGAAGCATTCTTACAAACAGAGGCTGAAAATTTACTTTCGGGAGCTATTGCGCTCAGTTCGGTGCGGACAGATGCCCAATTATTAGAACCCGACACTCTGAAAAATGTATTAGAAACGCTTAAGAAAAAGATTGCTCGTATCTTTCGATCAACTAGAAATATGTATTTAGAAGGCCTCGTAGCAGAACTATAGATTTCGGGCCTACAAATCCGGTGTTGTACTGATATATTTTATTAAAAGTCATGATTTTCTATGCACAATACTTTTCGCACATGTAAAAGACGTTCCAAGTCCAGCATCGATCTCCAGAATGATGATTTTTGATTCTAGAATTTCGGTAAGCAGCATGAAGTGTCATGTCCGAATGAAATATCATCATTCTAGCAAATGGCAGCTCAAGGTCTAGCACTTATAAATGCGTATACCCGGCAAAGTATTTTTCTGTATAGTATTCTGCAAGTCTTACAACCATGTCTGAAAAGGATATACTGAGATGGCGACTCAGGAAGCGCACACTTACACAGAACCGTGTTGTGACTACAACCGATACTACATTACAGGATGATGAGTGCGTCCATCGTCAAAATCGCTGGACACCTTTTCGCAGGAGATGGCTAGCTATACTTGTTCCGCCACTAGAACAAGTGCGATCAGAAAGGATTGGGGAGTCAAATCCTGGCATGGACCGACAGACACTGTAAAAGGATATTTCAGCCAGGTGGTGATAGGATACTGTATGGTTACATGGCTTCTGCAGAAGACATGGATATTTTCAACAAGTATGACACAAATATATCCAAGATGGTAAAAACACGCACAAACTTTCAAGAAGAAGAGGATTCAACAGCACAGAGGGTACTTTGATTCCATATACGAAGCGCTTAAAGCACATGATCAAGAAGGTGGGTCCAGGTAACAACGAAATCAAGAGTAGATTCTTATTGTATGTATAAATAGACATGTTTTTCAGAATGGCTTAGATGTTCAAAAAGCTATTTAACTCAAAAAAGGAAGAGCTGCAGCTGAAGAATACGAGTATGTAAAGTATGAGTTTTTGAGGCAACAGCATATAAGAAAGCGGGACTTCATAACAAGAGGCAACTAGACCAGCTATACGAGTTTGAGGAAGTTCTGGAGAAAGAGACGACCTATCACGTACAGTGACACATTCGGGATTGAAAGATAGTTGCTGAATCACCAGCAGGATATGGACATTATGAACGATTAGCCAGAGTCTTTCTGATGCATGTAAAGAAAGAAAACAATGGGATAGCCCAGGCAAAAGGACATTACCAACAGTATTGCACTTGCGGGTTCGAGTCCACCGTGCGTGCTAGTGTTACAAGGCTGACGGAGCGAGACAACCGCAACCGCAGAAGAAGGATAAACAAGAATTGTGGCTGAAATGACGGAGATGCAGGAAATTACGCTAGAGTCGGTAGATGAAGAATGCGAAAGCAATAAAAAGCAGAAGACAGAAAGAGAGAAAGGTCGTCGCTTCGTTAGATTGGTGGAGCAGAATTTACTGTGTTAAATAGAATCTTGGAGTGATAGTTAACAGGAATTTATTTGAGAGATACAGAAGGTTAGATACGTCTCTGTTTCTGTTGAGCACTGTAGTGAATAGGGTTGATCACATCGAGAACTGAAGTATTCGGAGATTGCGAGTATCATATTTTAAGACTGTGTATGAGATATTGTTGAGTACATTGAGTACTGTTTCATTCTATTCATATTTAATTATTCTGCTATTCTTTGGTTGAACCGATTCCCATTCGATAGTTTTGTGTTGTGAGTCTATTTGTTGATCAGTTATATACGATTCTATATTTCTCGGCTATGAGATTGTATGTTTGTTGTCCTGCGTGAGACTGTGTAAGGACAAAGTTTAGTACCTTTTCGGTTAAGTGATCAGGTTATATATAATAATCGGCGATCACTGAGTATTCGACAAGGATCTGTGTGTAGACAGAAGTTAATTACGGTAGAAATCTGTGACTTGAGTCAGTATACGAAAAGTTTGACATAATCTCGATCCGAGTTGTCTGTGCATTTTGTTCGGTGTGTTTATCTGTCTCATGGAATCATCTTGTTGAGAAGAATTTAATTAGTGAGAAGAACGTATTCTAGTAGTTGTAAGTTACAGCCGGATCACTGCGTTATTACCATAGCATATTCAGTCCGAATATTCTAACACTCATCGTGCAGAAGAGTAGTCAATATTCAAACTCACTCACTGTGTTAAGACGTGAAGGAATACTTGCGATTGTGTAAAGGATTGGGAAAATAGTACAGGGCCTCTGTCTAACAGACCCCTACCACCCCCAAGAACCCGAGGACCCGATAATACTACTACTACGTCTGAAAATTGGTGTGATTGTTACCTACTGCTGCTGCCTGCGTCTCTACAGGTGTGATTGTTACCACATTAGCCATTGGGTTTTGACGTTCCTTTTTCCTTTGATCATATTCCGCTGCATCTCTACAGAATCTTCTAATATGGCCCAATTGTCCACAGAAATGACATCGAGGTGGTGGTAAATTTTGATTTTCCGGTGGTGGTCCATTCTGCCAGCGCGGTGTGTTATAGTTGTTGTTCCTCTGTCCTCGATAATGTCGATACCCTTGTTGTTGATTGTGTCTCAAATGTGGGGGTACATATTGATTGGATGACTGCCCTTGTTCCTGAATAATTGCATTAACTGTTGCTGCCCCTTGTCTTCTGGCATTGTATGCACAATTCTCAGTGGTATGTCCCACAATGTTACAGATGGCGCAATAGGTCTGATTTAACGCACACTGGGCACTAGTATGTCCTGAATTCTTGCAGATAGTGCAATATACTTGCCTAGTTATATCTTCAGCTATATGTTTGTTTGTTTTAATCCATTCCAAATCCTCTGAAAATCCACCAACTTTGTTTTCCAGCTGAAGGGTCATAGCTATCACTGCATCGAGGGTCATGGCTCCTACACATCTTATAATCATGATTTGCCTAAGTTGAGGAAGCAAGCCATTGATAAACCACTGTGTAATAACATCGTCTGGTAAATTAGCATGGGCCTGGGGTAACTGTCTTAAATGAGTTCTGAAAAGGGTAGCATACTCTTGTACAGTTTGATTTGGTTTCTGTCTATTGTTCTGTAAATACTCAAAGATCTCTGCAGGATTCTTTTTCAGCCTGAATCACTGCAGAAAAGCGTCTCGTACTGCTTCATAAGTACCGAAATGATTAATATCATATTCAGTAAGCCATCTTGCTGCTTCATTCACAAGTGTGGATTGAAAAACAATTGCTTTGTATGCCGGATCCGGTGGATGGTTGAGGACAGCGTAACTGATTTCGAAGGTGCGTACGTGAGCATCTGGATCATCTCCTGGAAACCCACTAAACTTTGTGTATGTTACTCCCGTTGAAGCCAATCTGGGTTGACCTAATTGTCGTTGCGGTTGTTCATTCATCGTGAATGTATTATACACTCCTTCTGTATTTCTGGTTTGAGTTTCTGAACTACCGGAATTTGTTTCGCCAAATGGCACACTTTCCGGTGCAATTAGTTTGCTTACTATATTGCGAATTTCTGTTTCAAATAATCTTCCTTCCTCCTTGATATCCAAAGTAGGAGGACTTGCTTCCAAACGTTGTAGTTGAGCTGAAGATTCAGCCAAAAGTGCTGAATCGTCACCGAAAAACTGTGTTTTTCTTACCGAAATTCCACCGAAAGGATTCAAAATTGTGACTGGATACAGCGTAGATTCGCCTGTATTAATTTCCTTCCCTAAAGTGTTTCTAATCGTATCTGAATCTATTCCGAAAACTTGTAGACTAGATTCCAACTGCATCTTGGTAGGTTCCAAAATTGCTGTATTTTCGACAGTCTGCACCGTAGTAACACCAGGCAATTCTAGAGATGTACTACGTTCTACCGTAATTTCACCGGAATCAGTGTTATCGTTTGTCACTTTTTCGACAACTGGGTCAGGTCTAATTGCACTAGTATCTCCCAAAGTTGTTCTTAATACCCCTAACTGATGATTCTTGGGATACTTTTCACCTGATCGAGTAATCGGCATGTGGCATTTCCGTACTAATCATATAGTATTACGAACAAACAGTATTCCAACAATCTGATTCTGTTGCTACTGTCCTTCCAACAAAATTTAGTTTGAACAAAATACCAGGCAATCTCAATGCCACATCCCCAGTAGGATCGCCAATGTTAGACGATAATACTTCAACCCAATTTTCGGACGAGTATTATCGGGTCCTCGGGTTCTTGGGAGTGGTAGGGGTCTGTTAGACAGAGGCCTTGTACTATTTTCCCAATCCTTTACACAATCGCAAGTATTCCTTCACGTCTTAACACAGTGAGTGAGTTTGAATATTGACTACTCTTCTGCACGATGAGTGTTAGAATATTCAGACTGAATATGCTATGGTAATAACGCAGTGATCCGGCTGTAACTTACAACTACTAGAATACGTTCTTCTCACTAATTAAATTCTTCTCAACAAGATGATTCCATGAGACAGATAAACACACCGAACAAAATGCACAGACAACTCGGATCGAGATTATGTCAAACTTTTCGTATACTGACTCAAGTCACAGATTTCTACCGTAATTAACTTCTGTCTACACACAGATCCTTGTCGAATACTCAGTGATCGCCGATTATTATATATAACCTGATCACTTAACCGAAAAGGTACTAAACTTTGTCCTTACACAGTCTCACGCAGGACAACAAACATACAATCTCATAGCCGAGAAATATAGAATCGTATATAACTGATCAACAAATAGACTCACAACACAAAACTACCAAATGGGAATCGGTTCAACCAAAGAATAGCAGAATAATTAAATATGAATAGAATGAAACAGTACTCAATGTACTCAGCAATATCTCATACACAGTCTTAAAATATGATACTCGCAATCTCCGAATACTTCAGTTCTCGATGTGATCAACCCTATTCACTACAGTGCTCAACAGAACAGAGACGTATCTAACCTTCTGTATCTCTCAAATAAATTCCTGTTAACTATCACTCCAAGATTCTGTTTAACACAGTAAATTCTGCTCCACCAATCTAACGAAGCGACGACCTTTCTCTCTTTCTGTCTTCTGCTTTTTATTGCTTTCGCATTCTTCATCTACCGACTCTTGCGTAATTTCCTGCATCTCCGTCATTTCAGCCACAATTCTTGTTTATCCTTCTTCTGCGGTTGCGGTTGTCTCGCTCCGTTAGCCTTGTAACAACCACTTGAGAGGAGGGTCTTAGGGTCCTTGGGTACTCTTGGGGTCTAGTCAATGGAAAATCGTGTTCATCTCTTTGATGCCTATGTGTTTGATGTCTCTCTCTTTCAGGTCTTTCACCTTCCCGTCTTGATTTGTCTCTACCCACATTGTGTGTAAAGCTTACCTCAGGTCTCTCTCTAGTTCGTTCCCTCTGGGCTTCATGAGCCTGGGATGATCATGCTCCTTGGAGGCCATGGGAAACATTAGACCTTGCTGGAGGGAAAATCAATTCACTCTTCCAAGTGTATGCATGCCTATCTTTCTCTGTTACCAAGCACATTTTTTTTGATGTATGATTTAGATAGAAAACCTTGCTTGGTATCTCCGGATCTTTGAACTCGTTGATCATGACTATGCCCAATTGGCTAGGTTGATCTGGATTGAATCTCCAAAAGGCTTCCTCTATTTCTCTATTCAAGAATAATTCTATGATTTTGTTGTCTTGGGGAACCCACTCTGGTGTGATCACTCTAGTCAAGACACATTTGCCTCGAGGAGTCTTGGGTTCTCCTCCTAGGTCTCCTTGTTCTTGGTCTCCTATCTCATTCTCAGGAATAACATTTCCAAACTCATTTGTCCTATCTGGTAAGCTTGTAACCACATACATGGTTCCTTCCTTATCAATGTATGAACCCTCTTCGAACTTGACTACTAGGTGTTCAAGCCCAAAGGGTTGATCAGGATTTTTGAGTTGGACCACTGATCACCTCAGGCCATCCTCATAGATGCGAGCACCTAATCTGTTGGTCCAAATATATTCCAACTGTGTCTTATAGGGACCTTCTGGTGTTTGTAAATAGGCAGTTCCTAAGCCACCTGTAGCTTTCCCACGCGAAAAGACATTTTTGAATCACTTGTGTCTGAACTTAGTACGTAAGGATAACCACTTAGTTGTTGTGCCCAAGACTTGGTTGTATCGTTGATGCCATACTTAGAAGATCTAATGTTTTGTCTATCCTTGCCTAGGTGTCTACCAGATCTCAGGTTCATAAGCCTTGTCTTATAGTCCCAAAATTCCCCTTGGTATTGCTCAAAATCCTTTGGAGCTCCCTTGGTTTCCTAATCCCACCTGAGGGTCAACTTCAAATTACTCTGTCTGAAAATCAATGCATTATTCTTATAAAAAAGACAGATTCAAAACGAGCTTTCCAACGAGCTATAGAGCTCAAAAAATGGATTTATGATGAAAAAGTTATGTCAAATCAGGCTTCTAGGGGTCAAAACAGGCAAACAAGACCTCTTAGAGAATCACATTTTTTGCAAATGAGGTAGCCAGAAAGTCGTGTTTGTTTTTTTATCTGAGAATAGCGATTCTCTTTAATTCCACAATCCAAAGAATCACGACTTTCTCAAAATCTTCCAAGCAAAGAATCGAGAATTTCTCACATCTCTAAGTCTAGGAAATCGCGACTTTCTTCCAAAAAATTGCGAGTTTCTCAAAATGACCAAGTCCAGAGAATCGCGATTTTCTTCCAAAGAATCGCGAATTTCTCAAATCCAGAGAGTCGTGAATTTCTAGTAGAGAATCGCAAATTTCTTCTAGAAAATCACGATTCTTCTCAAATTTGCTCAAGTCCAGGGAGGCAAATTTCTTCCAGAGAATCGCGATTTTCTTCAAGAGAATCGCGATTTTCTCAAAATCACAAAGCCTAGGAAATCGTGACTTTCTTCTAGGAAATGGCAAATTTCTCTAATTTCCTTAAGTCCCGAGAATCGTGAATCCCTAACAGAGAATTGTGAATTCCTTCCAGAGAATCGCGATTTTCTCAAAAATGTCTTAGTCAAGAGAATCGTGAATTTCTTGCAAAAAATTGCGATTTTCTCAAATTCCTCTCAATCCAGAGTCGCAATTTTCTCCAAATTTTTTAGGCGGGAAAATTTTTTGAATTTTCCTGAGAATCGTGATTCTTTGAGAAAGTCGCGATTTTCTGAGTTTTTAGGTGGGAATTTGGAATTTTTATGTCGAGCCCCAAATGTGCAGAAAATCGTGAAAAACACAAGCGCATGCACTCAGAAGCACTTCCTAGCTCTTTCTTGCACTCCCACACATGAGCAATGATGTGAAAATGGTGAAAATGCACTCAAAAATGAAAAACAATCTATGAAGATGAAGATGGTCATGATGGTGATGATGAAGAAGGAGAAGAAAAATAAAAAAAATAACAAAAGATGACTATTTCTTACCTTCCAAAGTTGCAAATCCAAAATCTTACTATCACAATGCTCGTCCTCGAAGCTCTCTCCCCGGGAATAGTGCCAAAATTTGGTGTAGCTCAAGCGTAAGCACCACCTTCTTTACTTGTCAATCCGCGAAGATGTGAGGACTGGTATGAAGACTGTGAGCAAGTGAAGGCACAAGTGCGTGAGTGACAAACATGCACACACATACACACACACGTGCACAAGGTAAGATCAAAGAGAGGAACAATGGAAAGCTTCAATTACAAAAGTTACAAAAGCTCAAATCTACAACAAGCTAACTCTCTAACAAGCTAACCCCAAAAATGAGCTCTCTAGCTCTTTTTATAGTTTTTTGAGTAGTTTTGGCCCTTCCCAGGCCTAGTGTTCGGCAAAGTTAAAAATTAGGTTCTAGTGCTTATTTGAGGGCTCAAACAAAGTCTAAAAATTATGAAAATTGGTAAGATGATAGTTCTAACACTCTTCAAGGTCAAGGACTCCTTGACCTGAACAAAATGGAGTTACAAAAATGTGAAATGATATTTACAATGGTTTTTAGTGATGAAAATCACTATTTTTAGAAGGATTCTTTTGAAAACTTGACATGTACTTTGTGGAGCTCCCTACATGCTCCTCCTTCTTGTATGTCCACTTCTTTGATGTGCTTCCATGCTTTGTGCTTGACCTTGAGTGTCAACAATGATCAAAAGTCAAGCTTTACCAAATAGTTGTTGGTTTGAGGCTATTATGTGTGCAACATATGTACTTAACAGGGGTCCCACCAAATCACTATAGTCTATCACTCCATATGAGGTTTTGCATGGTCCCAAGCCATTTGTTTCTCATTTGCGTGTTTTTGGTTGTGTGGCCTATGCATTAGTGCTTGAACAACAACATTGAAAATTGGATGATAAAGTAGTGAAATGTAATTTTTCTGGGTACAATTCAAAAAGCAAAGGCTATTGTCTATATCATCTACAAACTAAATGCATTTTGGTTAGCCATGATGGTTTTTTATGGAAGATGAAATTCCGTCATTACTTTCATGTACCAAGGAGACTTTTGTTAGCTCTAGAGATGTCTATGACACTCAATTGCCTCTTTTTATAGGTGGATACTCAAGTGTTGGTTTGAATGAGGCAATTTCTCAGCCTTTACAACTCTCATGTGATGATGTAGATCATTCCAATTCTGATGCAAATTTACATGATGCACTTGTTGATGAGAGGACTAATATAGAGGAAGCAAAAACTATGCCAAAATGAATGGTGCAGACTTTGGGAGATAGCAAATTAGATACATATGTGTCATACCATACTCATTTAGGCTTTCATAGTGTTTCTTTTGCATCAGATTGGTTTGCTATGGAGGCCTCTAGTATTTGTGATGAGAATGAGAATTTTCTTTGATGAAGCACAAAATTAAGAAAATTGGATGTCTGCTATGCAATCAAAATATGATGCTATTATGAAGGATCATACCTAGTCTTTATGTAATTTTCCTCTTCCCAAGAAGGCCATTGGCACTAAATGGGTATACAAGCTGAAGCATAATCCTAATGAAAGAGTTGACAGGTATAAGGATAGGCTTGTTGCAAAAGGTTATACTCAAGAAAGAGGCATTGATTTTGATGAGACCTTTGCTACCACATTCTGAATGACTATTGTTCGTAGTATATGTGCTTGCAACTCTTTGTGGTTGGAATCTACATCAGTTGGACATTAAATCTACATTTCTAAATGATGACTTACATGAAGTAGTGTATGTTTTTCAGACCCGTGGTTTTGTGCAAAAAGGGCTTGAAAACAAAGTGTGCTAGTTGAAAAAGGCATTATATGTTTTGAAGCAAGCACTAGGTGCTTGGTAAAAACATACATGCCTATTTGATTGCATATAGTTTGAGAACATTCCAACTAAGAGCGCCTTATATGTTGAGCGTGCAAATGATGTGCTTCTGATTATTGTTGTCTATCTTGATGGCATGTTGCTCACTGGTCCTAATAAGAAGGATATTGCTAATTTCAAATTTGATTTGCATGTCTCATTTGAGATGTCACATTTGGGGCATTTGCATCATTATTTGGGCATTTAATTTATGCAAGTTGATGGTGGAATAGCTTTGTATCAAACAAAATACATTGACACATTATTGTAGTGTCTTGGCCTTGAAGACTACAAACCTATTTCCACTCCTATTGAAACAAGTTTAGAGTTGAGTCTTCATGATGTTGAAGATTGATTTGATGTTGTTCTCTATCAATAGGTTGTTGGGTGCTTCATTTACTTATGCATAACTCAGCCTAATATTTAGTTTTCTATCTCACATATGGGCAAGTTTATGCATCATCCAAATGTCAAACATTGGCAGGTAATTAAGTATATCTTTCACTACTTGAGTGGTACTCGACTACTTGGATTGTTTTATCCCAAAGGGGGATCACTACTGCCAGATTTACATGCTTTTCTAACTCTGACTAGGCTGGTTGCTATGAAAATTGTGTGTCCACTACTGGTTTTTACTTCATGATTTATAACTCATGCATATCTTGGTTGAGCAAGAAAGAGCCTAGTGTGGCCACTTCTAGTTGTGAGGAAGAGTGTAGGGCAGTTTTTATAATGACAATTGAGTGTGTGGCTCAGATGCCTTATGGATAATGTGGGTGTTGGTCAGTCTTTTGCCACCACCATCTTCATTGATAGGTAGAGTGCATTGGAAATTGCAAGGGACCCTATGACCATGCTCACACTTAACGCATTGAGGTGCACTATCATTATGTTAGGGAGAGGCTCTCTGTTAGACAGATTAGTTTGGCATATGTGCCCACACACGCAAAAGTTGCAGACCTTTTCACAAAGGCTCTACTTAGGGAGATTTTTGAAGCTTTCCACAAAGTTTTGGGCTTACTTCGTTTTGTGGATTGATTCCACATAGCTTGGCACTTCCTTAAACATGAGTGTCAGCTCCTTATTCATTGCATCACTCCTAGGGGGGATATGTTGATATATTTTGGTAGTAATGAGTGTGAAGGTACTAGGACCATTGAGGCATGATTTTCCCTCTTTAGGAGGTTTTTCCCCTACCTTGTATATATGCCTATAAGCCTAATAGGTCACTTATCTTTGTATATTCTGTTGGTCATACATTCAGTATTATGTGTTGTGCTCCAAACTTCTTCTTCCTCCTTGTGTTGTTCACATGCTTCCATAGACCTTAAAATCTAAAATTTTTATATCTTCCTTGTCTTCTTGTAGCACCTTCATTGTGAAATCCTCTTCCTCTACCTAGATACAATAATTTCCCATGATCACCACAACGGTTCGTGTCCTTTATCAACATTAGTTGATCAAAATCAAGAAAAGAGTCCTTGACATACACTAAAATTGTGAAGGCCCTCCATTTTGCATCCTCCCTCAATCCATTCAGGATGTGGGCTACAAGATCCTCATCATCCAGAGTGCAAGCGACTGATCCTAGTGCATCTGCAAGCTCTTTAAACTTTAATATGTAATTATTAATACCTTGAAAAAGACGTTTCCTAAAAGGATTTAGCTCATTCTTGAGCCGAAAGTTTGTAGCTTTTGTGGAGTAGAGTATAATCTGTTCAAGCACTTCCATGCATTCTTTGATGTATCCAAATCTTAAATATTTGCCATCATGGAGTTGCTAATATGTTGATATAAATAAAAATGATTTTTTGTGCCTTTCATCCTTTTCTCTCACCGCTCCTCTTTGGTCTGTTGATATATTTAGGTAGTGATGTGTGTGAACACACTAGGACCGTCGGCGAACTTTTTTTCCTCTTTAGGAGGTTTTTTCCCCCAACTTGTATATATGCCTATTGCCCTAATGAGTCACATATCTTTGTACATTCTAGTGGTAATACATTCAGTATTGTGTGTTGTGCTCCAAGCTTCTTCTTCTTCTTCTCCTTGTGCTATTCGTGTGCTTCCAAAGACCTTGAACTCCAACAATTGGTATCAGAGCAAGTCGTCACTTCATCTAGGGTGTTGTCATCACCCCTCCAATCACAGTCTTAGAATCACATGAAATTTGGTCAGCATACGCAGAGTGATTAGGAGATATAAAATGCTTTCCTTTGTGGTTCCGAAGTTGTGATCTGAGCTCATTTCGGCCTCTGAATGCACTATCACAGTACTTTGCATGCTATTTTGCCTTTTTGTGCCAAAGATATACACGGGTTTTGGTTTGCCAGTATAAGCATCTTAAAGTCTCCTATAGGTTTAGCAAAACTCGTAAGGGTAGTTTTGTTCAACTTTTTCAGATACAATCATTTTTCTGCGTCAGGGTATTTTAGTTAGTGGTCATTGCTAAAAGTAGTGATGTATTTCGTATGTTGGTTGTTGAGGATACATTGGATGGTACGAATTACCCATCATGGGCTTATATGATGCATCATGTATTGGTCAGAAAATGACTGTGGAATATTGTGCAGGGTGTTGAAAAACATCCTAGTACACCTACAAATACAAGTACTAAAGCTAATGGAGATGGCATCAAAGATGGCCATATTTTGTAGATTCCTATTTGTTCTATCGTTTTTGTTGCACCTACTGTAGAGCAAACTGGTTGGGATGGTAGAGATGCTCAGGCACATGCATTGATAGCCTTGTATGTCAAACGTACCATTATTCCTCATATTTGCTCTTGCAGAATAGATAAGGATGCCTCGGAGACACTTACTACATTGTACTAGGCTAGGAATGAGGCTCGTGTTGCTTACCTCTGAAAACAATTGGAGAGTGAGCATATAAATGAAGGTGATTCTATGGATAGTTTTCTAACAAAGATCAAAGATTTGAAGGAATAGTTAATTTTTGTTGATGAAGTCTTGCATGATAGTTCACTTGTGCAAACTGTTCTGAATGGTCTTCCCGATTCATAACAAAGTTTTGCTTCTATTCTTCATTTGATGATGCAAGGAAATCCAAATGCCTTAACATTTGAGGAGTTAGTCTCTATTCTGTTGCAGGAAGATTAGTCTAGGTAGAACAGGTCCATTACGCATGTTGTAGATCTAGCTTTCCTCACTAGTCAAAAGGGCAAAGATAAACAGAGCTCTTCTACTAGTAAGCAAAAATCTGCTAATTCTTCACAATCAAAGAAGGATGACAGAGAAGACAAGAAAACTAAAAAGTAGAAATCGTTTTGCAAGCACTATAAAGCAAATGATCATGTCATAAAGAATTTTCCAAAACTCACTACAAAAGAGGCAAAGGAAAAAGAGGCTAGAATGGTTCTTGTAGAGGCCTCTATACCAAAAACAAAGTTTACTAATCTAGTGCAAAATGAAGAATGGGTGTTTACTAGTGTTTGCAGTTTTGAACCATCCTCTTCTCCTGAATAGTGTATGTTTGTAGTAGACTTAGATGTTTGGTACTTTGATAGTGCGTCAACCAAACATATTACCTCACAACACGGTTTCTTCACTTCACTCGAGCCTGCCCCTATAGGGGATACTGTCACATGCCCCAAGAACTCATCTTATCCTAACATGAGAGTTGGTAAGATCATTTTGACTACCGTTGATGGTAGTTCTTTTAGATTGTTAGATGCTTTATTTGTGTCAGGGATGAAGAAGAATCTGCTATCATATTTTATTTGAATGTGGGATAAAACATCAGTGAATAGTGCTGTATACACCTCAATAGAATGGAGTTTTTGAAGGGAAGAACATGCCAGTCATGGAGATGGTGAGGTGTGTGGTCAAGAGTCAGGCTTTACCACATAGTTTTTGGCTTCAGTCTGTCATGTGTGTAGCATATGTACTTAATAGGTGTCCCATTAAAGCATTGTGATCTATCACTCCATATGAGGATTGACATGGTTGTAAGCCTTCCGTTGCTCATCTACATGTTTTTGGTTGTCTGACATATGCATTAGTGCCTGAACAACAATGCAAGAAATTGGATGATAAAGCAGTGAAATGTATTTTTGTTGGGTATAGTTTTGAAAGAAAAGGCAATTCTCTGTATTGTCCATAGACAAAACACATTTTGGTTAGCCATGATGTTATTTTTGTGGAAGATGCTATTCAGCCACTACCTTGATGTACTAAGGAGACATCAGTTAGCTCCAAGGACATGTATGATATTTTACTACTTCTTTTTATAGGTGCACAGTCTAGTGTTGGACCTAATGAGGAAATTTCTTAGCCTTTATAGGTTTCATGTGATGATTTAGATCATTCTATTTCCGAGGTAGATTTACATGATGTAGTTTTTGATGAGAGAGATGATATTGAGGAGGAAAAAACTATGCCAAAATGGCTGGTGGAGACTTTGCATGACAACAAATTAGATGCATCTCTGCCATATCATACTCGTTCAGGCTCTCATAGTGCCTCTTTTGCATCATATTTCTATGCTATGACTTGTTGGTGTAAGGAACACCACAATTACTAAGCTAAAGTGATATTAGAATTCCTCCATAACCATCATTAGCTTAGAAACACTCTAAATTTGAAACCTTTATCACTAAACTTAGTGAAATTCAAAAATTCACTTTCCAAAAATCTACACCTTTTCTTCTAACTTCAAATCTGATATGTATTAACTTGATTCTTGTAAATTCTTTTTATCATTTGCTAATAGAATTTCTTGCTAATGTTAAGCAACACATTCCAAGAAAACCTTGCAAGTAATAACTTCAAAATATTTTGAAATCACTTCAACATTTGAAGTATGTTTGAAATCTGAAAAACGACTTCATCAATTTGACATACCTTCACTGTTAGACTCAACTCTCTGAGTACACGTCCCCTTTTGCAAAGATCTTTTGGTCGATTGTAGTTGAAGGTAGTAGCTTCAAAATGAGCTATCAATCATCAAAAAATTTACACTGTACTGTGAGATCTGACCTTTAGAAGATCAGGGAAAAGTGCACTAGAAAACTCGTAACTGTCAACTAACTTTCATACTGATATGAAATCACTTAGAAATCTCTACACAAGAGGAATTAGATCAAACCATTGTACACAAACATGTGTTATCTATTAGAGAAGATGTGTACAAAATGGCTTGGCTTCATTCTACTCATAGCCATGGAAAACCCTCCTACTCTGAGTAGTTCTTCCTCAACATCTCTCTCAGAAAAACCGTGGAGGGGGAGAATACTTCTCCCATGATTTTGATGCATATCTCCAAGATAGAGGCATAAAAACAGAAATCACCACCAGATATACTCCAGAAAAAAATGGAGTAGTAGAAAGGAGAAATAGGACTATAGTGGACGTAGCAAGGTCCATGATCAATGAGAAGAAATTGCCCAACTACCTATGGCCTGAGGCTATATCCACAACCACCTATCTTATCAACAGACTCCCATCTAAAGCATTGGATGGGATGACAGCATATGAAGTTTGGAATGGAAGAAGGCTTAGCCTAGAACATCGCAGAATTTTTGGCTGCATAGCATATGCACATGTTCCATCACAGATCAGAGGTAAAATGGATCGCAAGGTAGAGAAATGTGTGTTCATAGGTTATGATCTCAATCAAAAAGGGTACAGGTTGTATAATCCAAGTACTAAAGGTTTTATTGTTAGCAGAGATGTTGTTTTTTATGAAAACAACTCGTGGTTTGAAGATGATTGCAAAAGGGTCAAACTACCTTATGACCTAGAAGAAGACTTTCCTACAATTCAAAAGGTAAATAGTCAACAATGTGAAGGTTCAAGTGATTCTGATGATGATCAGAGAACACCAAGGAGGAACTTCAAAGTATGGAGCAACAAAGGTAAAGAGAAGATGCAAGACTTGAGGGATATTGCAGAATCCTCTCAACAAACAATAAGGAGATCAACTAAGGAAAAGAAGAAGCCAGAAAGGTATGGATGTGACACCTCTTTAGTCACTAGACACTCAATCTATATTACCCAAGATATCAATTCAAAAGAACAATCAACCTTTGAAGAAGCAAACAAGAAATCTGAATGGAAGGAAGCAATGGAGGAAGAGATACAAGCACTTCAAGAAAATCAGACTTGGGACCTAGTTCCCAAGAACCAACCCATGAAGATCATTGGGTCTAGATGGATCTATAAGGTAAAAAAGAATTATGATGGATCAATAAACGGGTACAAAGCAAGACTTGTGTCTAAAGGGTTTGCTCAGACCCAAGGGATTGATTATGAGGAGACCTTCTCTCCTGTGGAAAAGATGCCAACAATCAGAGTTCTCTTAAGCATAGCTGCTTCAAGGAATTGGAACATCTATCAATTAGATGTAAAAAATGCATTTTTGAATGGTTGGATTTCAAAGGAGGTGTACATGGCACAACCTCCTAGATTTGTTGATAATGTACATCCTAAGTATGTGTGCAAACTCAGGAAGGCTCTCTATGGACAAAGGATTCAAGATGAGCAAAGCTGATTCTTCACTCTTCACTAGGAAGAGTAACTCTGAAGTTATATATCTATGTGTGTATGTAGATGATATTATTCTTACAAGGAATGATGTAGATGGAATCAAGAAGATCAAAGCCCAAATGACGGAAGAGTTCAAGATAAGCGACCTAGGATTGCTTACTTATTTTCTTGGATTAGAAGTTGTCTACACAGATAAAGGGATCTTCCTTACCCAAAGGAAGTATGTTAAAGATGTAGTTGCAAAGTTCACGATGCAGGATGCTAAGGTTTCAGGTACTCCCATGGAGGTCAATCACAAGTTAAGTGCTCATGAAGGGGAACCCATTGAAGACATTACAAGCTACCAAAGCTTAGTTGGAAGCTTGAATTATACAACCCTAACCAGGGTAGATATATGCTATGGTGTAAGTGTGCTTAACCAATTTATGCTCACTCCTAGAAAGGCTCACAAGAATGCAACAAAAAGAATATTGAAATATCTAAAGGGAACTATGAATGAAGGATTGTATTATCCTTATACATCTGGTTTAAGTGTAAAGCTATTCACTAATGCAGATTGGGCAGGATCAAAAGATGATAGAAGAAGCACATCTGGATATTTATCCTTTGTAGGTACAAAGATTATTTCTTGGTCTTCCAAGAAACAACCCACAATAGCACTCTCTTCAATTGAAGCTGAATATAGAGGATTGGCAAATGCAACTCAGGAAGCAATGTGGATCAAGACCCTATATACAGATTTAGGGTTAGATTTTGGTACTCCATACTTATTTGGAGACAACATAAGTTCTTTGCATTTATCTGCTAATCCTATCTTTCATGCCAGAACTAAGCATATAGAAGTCCATTATCTCTTTGTTAGAGAGAAAATAGCAAGCAAAGAAATACAATTGTCTTATGTGTCTACTCAGATGCAATGTGCAGATATGATGACCAAAGCACTTGATGGAAGCAAACTCAACAGACTCAAATCAATGATTGGAATGTAGGAGATACCTGTGGATTGAAGATTCAAGCATCTCACGCTTGAGGGGGAGCTATTGGTACATTTGGAAAGCCTTGATGCTTGACCAAAAGATCAAAGGTTTAATTCATATCTTGAGCATGAATATTCATAAGTCATATGTGAACACCTCTTGTAAATATCTTGAGTTTAACTCAAGATAAATGTAAATGGCAAAGCTTGAGAGAATATCGTAGCTTTATGAGTTGTAATTCACAACAACCAAGTGATTGGACTCAATTTAATGAGAATCCTAAAAGATATGATTACTTTTAGGTGGTAGATTCCAAATTGTAAATTTAAACTTATCTATAAAATCTCATGACTTTTTGGTTGCGGGATAGAGAGCAGAAGAAGGATACATTGAGCTTCAAGACCATGGATACACTTAGTCCACACATACATGAGTAAGCCTACAACATCTCCTTTGTATCATACATTCAATACATTACACGTTTGTTTCAGATTATGCAACTATCTCACGTTTACTATTAACTGCTACTAGACTCTCATTTTTAGTGAGCCTGTCTTACAGATTTCTCTGCATATACTTAATCTTTTGCTGTGATTAAACTTGGTACATGTAGCTTAGACCTTCTAGCTCTATGCTATTGATTTTGACGTCATTTGGTTTAGAGATGTGCGAGATATGTTCATTACAATCTGCCTATGTTTGTTGACTGTCATTCTCCTAAAATGTCGAGATTACACCCCTAACTTCTTAAGATTTTTTCTCAGCATATACTCATCCTAAATTAGTGAAATAACTTCCTATAGCAAGCATAGGGGTCCAATTAGAATATGGCGAAAAGCTCTCAGGTTAATTGTAATCAATGCGTGAGCATTGAATGAAACACTGAGCAAGTTATAGTCCATAAATAGCAAGTTTTTAGAACTCTTCAAATTTTTTATGCAATTATTTGAAGGTGATTCTCCAAAGCACATTATGGGTCCAAATTCATATTTGGGAAGCAAAACTGTCTACTAAGGTAATCTGAAGTAACATTGGCAGGCGTAGAGCAGAATTTGTGCAGCACTAGCTGATTTCTCGAGTGTATCCAACCATCTCCTCACAGGAACTCAAGAGGAAGGAGTAGAGGAGGTAAGCAAGGTAGAGGGGAGACCTTTCAACTCTTCCCCATGCAATATATGTGGACTCTCTAATCACACAACAAATGAGTGCAATAGGAACTTCAAGAATCAGAGAGGAAGAGCATTTCAAAGAGGTGGCTACTCACAATCAAGAGAAAGATTCAACCATAATCAAGGCTACAACCATGGCTACAACAACAATTCCAATAACAACTATCAAGGAGGATACAAATCAAGAAAAGACTTCAACAATTATATAGAGGATCAAGAGGATTCTCTTCTCATTATGAACATGAGTTCAAAACAAGGTATGAATGATGAGCACCTCTTCTATATTGATTCAGGTTGTTCAAACCATGTAGCAGGCAATGTAGCTCTTCTTTCTGATCTTAAGGAACCCAAGGGAAAGCACCAAGTGCTAACAGGTCATGACAACAAGAATTCAGGGGTCAAGGTAGGAAATGTACCTACTATCACAAAGAATTCGATGCGTGTTGGACAGATAGTGGAAAAGGGTTTGCACGTCAGGTTCAATAAATTTGGAGCTTTTGTGGAGGACCCCCAACATGGATTCAATAGAATTTCCAAGGGAGAGTAAACAGGTAGATTATTTACATTTGAGCTTGAGGACACTAGAAACATTGCACTTTATAATTATAAGGATCAAACTTTGTCTGAGTTAGAGATATGGCACAAAAGTTTAGGGCACATTGGTTAGAGAACCTTGACGTAGATATGTAGAGATCAATGTGCGCTTGGGATACCTAATGTATCCAAGCAACTTACCATATATACTCCTGAGCAAAATGGAATAGTAGAGAGGAGGAAGAGATTGATTGTGGAAGCAACTAGATCAATGCATAATGAAAAGAAATTGCCAAATTACTTGTGGGTAGAGAGTGTTTCTACTACCACTTATCTTATTAATAGGTTACCCTCTAAGTCACTTGATGGGATGACCCCTTATGAGGCATGGCATTGTAGAATGCCATCACTTAAACATTGCAGAATATTTGGTTGTGTTGCTTATGTGCATGTTCCATCTTAAATTAGAGTTAAGTTAGAACCCAAGGCAGAGAAATGCATCTTCATAGGCTATGATTTAAATAAGAAAGGATGCAGGTTTTATAATCCATCCAACAAAGGATTTATGGTCAGTAGAGATGTTCTATTTGATGAGAATGATTCTTGGTTTGAAAGTGAATGAAGGAAGGTCAAATTGCCATATGAGGGAAGAAAAATTTCCAATCCTCACCAAGGAGGAGCCAAGCACAATTGAAGACATCAAAGCATATGATGCGGACACCATCAACTTGGAGGAGTTCAAAGCATGGAAGTCAAAAGGCAAGGCCAAGATGAAGAGGTTGGAGGACATACCTGATTCATCCAATCAAGCAATAAGGAGATCAGAAAGAGAGAGTATGAAGCCAATTAGATTTGGGTATGATACTTCATTAGTTACTAAGCATTCCATTTATCTTGCTAAGGATTCATCACTTGAAGAACCTCCTTCATATGAAGAAGCAAGTACCAAATCAGAATGGAAGGAGTCTATGAATGAAGAAATAGAAGCACTCCAAGAGAATGACACTTGGGAGCTAGTACCCAAGAAGGCATCAATGAAGGTAATTGGTTCTAGATGGATTTACAAAATCAAAAGAAACTCAGATGGATCCATAAATAGGTATAAAGCTAGACTTGTGGCTAAGGTTTCTACACAAACCCAAGGAGTAGATTATGACGAGACATTTTCACCTGTGGCTAAAATGCCAACCATCATAGTATTGGTAAGTGTAGCTGCATCTAGAAACTGGATATGTATCAACTAGATGTGAAAAATGCTTTTCTCAATGGCTGGATTTCAGAGGAGCTTTACATGGCTCAACCTCTTGGCTATGAAGAACCAAGCAAGGTAAATTATGTGTGCAAATTGAACAAAGCGCTTTATGGTTTGAAGCAAGCACCTAGGGCATGGAATCATAGGTTAACAACCTATCTTCAAGACCAAGGATTCATGATGAGCAAGGCACATTCTTCTCTGTTTGTCAAGAGAAGTAACTCAAAAATGATATACTTATGTGTATATGTTGATGACATCATTCTAATAGGTAGTGAGGCCAATGGCATCAAACAAATCAAGAACCAAATGATGCAGGAGTTCAAAATCAGTGACCTAGGGTTTTTGAAGTATTTTCTTGGACTTGAGTTAGTGTACACTAACTCTCGAATCTACATCACTCAAAGGAAATATGTGCAGAACATGTGGAAGAAATTCCACTTGGAGAATGCGAAGGTAGATAGCACCCCCATGGAGGTAAATCATAAATTGAGTGCTCATGAAGGTGATTTGGTTGAAGACATTGTAGGTTATCAAAGCATAGTTGGGAGTCTAAACTATGCAACATTAAGAGGGATTGACATATGTTATGGAGTAAGTGTTCTGAGCCAATTCATGCATAAACCTAGAGTACCTCACTTGGAAGCTGCTAAAAGGATTTGAAGTATCTCAAAGGTACTCAAAACCAAGGATTTTACTTCCCATGCACATCAGATTTGGACATTAGGTTATAGTCAGATGTAGATTGGGCAGGATGTAAGGATGATAGAAGGAGTACTTCTGGATATCTATCTTTTGCATAAGTCCATCTCATGGTCTTCCAAGAAGCAACCTAGTGTTTCTCTATCTTCAATAGAGGCTGATTATAGGGGATTAGCAAATGCTACAAAAGAAGTTATTTGGATTAGATTGCTATATTAAGATTTGGGACTTCACACTCATTCACCTATGATCTTTGGTGATAAGATAAGTTCTTTGCATCTTGCAGCCAATCCCATTTATCATGCAAGAACCAAGCATATAGAAGTACACTATCACTATGTTAGAGAGAAAATTCTGAGCAAAGAGATTCAATTGGCATATGTATCCACAAACATGCAATGTGCTGATTTGTTAACCAAAGCACTTGATGGTACTAAGCTTTGTAGGTTTAAAGCCATGATTGGATTGCAAGAAATTCAAAAAGATTGATGAAGATGTGCAAGCCAAGATGTTTGGCTTGAGGGGGAGATCTTGGTATGAATGTCTAAGCCTTCATATTTGGCTAGACATGGAAAAGAAAATGTGAAACCACTTGATGTAGCATGTGAACCTTGGATCGTATTATTTGATCATTCACCATTGTAAAAGGTTAAAGTATTGAGAGAATCTTGTAAAGCAAAATCTTGTGGAGTTAGGAAGAACAAATTACTACAAGATTCAATGAAGGAATAACTCCTCAATCATAGGGATCACTTTTAGGTGGAGCCAATTTTGAATTTCAAATTCAAACTTAGAATCAAACACTTATAAAAAAGGACTTGTAAAAACTCGCGAGGACAGTGCCTCATAAAGAGCTCTTGCATTGATCATTAGCAGGTTTTGAGTAGCTCACTCCATAGCTTACTCATTCCACTATCATTGGGCATCATCATAATGCCAATGATCTTGTATAATCATGTGCTATAATAGATATACTTCATTGATCATCTCTGTCTACTTCTCTGTTATGACTACTCAAAATAGTGAACTTTGTCTAGTCATATCTTAGTGATTTCTCAATCATTTTGCATGATCTATAGCTTGTTGGAACGAGCTTGAAGATTTTTATACGCTACCAAAATCTCAAGGAATTTGGTTTAGCAATTTGGGAGAAATCACCATCGCATTGATCACTAGTTATCTACTACTCATTCCCTAAAAAGTCGGGGGTAAGCCGTGGATTGCTAAAATCATTTCTCAGTGCATAGTTTATCTTTTTTGATGATTCCACTTGTAATCATTAGCTATCTAAGCTAATTTGATTCCCTCAAAAGGAATTTGATCAATTGTTAGTGTACTTTGAGCACTGAACAAAAGAACTAGCAAGTGTTTAGACCAAAATAGCAAGTTTTGTGAGACTAGCTATTTGTGAAGTAGTCTATTTTGATTCAATTGTTTCAAGCATCCACTCCAAAGTACATAGGTATTTTCTTGGTGTCATTTGCAAGATAAAATTGACCTACTATCGAAATCTGAAGTGATTTAGGGTAGGTACAAAGTAGGTTTTAGCAATACCACCTAACTTCCGTGAGGTATCCATCCATCTCCAACAATAATCCAACCAAACGGCCCGTTATGTGCAAAGAGGAGCCTCAAAGGAACTTCCACGAGTAATGCGACAAAAGGATTTGAAGATTTATGAAACTAGTTTGAAGATGTGCTTGATTCGATGAATGATTTCCTTTGGAAGTCAATAGGCTCTAGCAAAAGAAGTCATGAAAAGTCAAATGAACCTGATATTGAGTCCATGTACGAAGAGCATTCTTGCGGTCAACCCTCCGACGTCGTGGGTCCAAGTGAAAGAGCATGGAGCTTCATGTTAAGAACAGGTATGAGCATTTTTGTTATATTTAGGAATTAAAAGACAAAGAGAAGGGTCCAACTCTTTGAGAAAGGCAACAAAGGATTTTACGATCAAGATCTCGGAGGGAAATCACATGTATGGAGAGTATGAGGTCTATACTCTCACCTCGAGGCAAGGATTCCCTCAAGATACAAAAATACATAATTCTAGGGCATTTATAGAATAGTCATTTTGCATGACTCTTACATAAATTTCACAAGCTATTTTTGACTAGTAGCCATTTTGGGAAAGGGAAATAAAGTGGAATTTTTTTTAGTTTGGAAGAAAAAATAATGCATCTCTATAGTCTAGTGTGTTGACTTCCATATAAGAATATGAAATTAAGAATATAGCGCAGTATGATGGGAGTTTGAAGCTCCACAAATCCCCCTTCCATCATTGTTTAAGAAAAAATTTTAGCACCTGAATTTAAGAAATTCCCATTTTGGAAGAGGGAAAAGAGGTGCGCTAGCTATGGATGGATGGATAAAATATATATATTTAGAGTATATTATATGGAATTGACAATGGGATCATAGATTTCATTAAAAGAATAAGTTAAGGAGGAATCCTACTTCGTCAAAGAACCCCCTTCCTACACTTTTTATAAAAATTTCAGATGTTAATTTTTTGTCAAACTCCACTTTTGGGGGCACAAAAAGAGACTATTTAAGAGGCTTTCCATGGAGTGGTGCATACATACATGAAGTGGTGTATGTATTACCATGGAGAATGAGAAAATCCAAGAATAATCCACATTAGGAGTGGATTAGAAGCTTGCTAAAAGCTCCCATTTAAGTTTTTTCAAGAAAGTAAAGATCTTGATTTAGGCCTCTTTTGGGGAGCAAATTAGCATGCACAAAGGGAGGATTTGGAAAGGTGAAAATAGGCCTAAGCATCTTCATATATTTCTCTCTAAGGTTATGGCGAGAATTGTAGGATTTTCATGATTGAAGGACGCTTTTGGGCACTCCAAAAATCACATTTTCACACTTTTTTCAGCCCCTCCACGAGTCCACTAGTTTGGTATGTCACCCTTGGAAAGGCCATATCTTGAGCTAGAAAACTCCAAATTGGATGTGCTATGGCTTGTTTCAAAGAGAAGAAGGCCTACTTTTTGTTTATTTGAAGAAATATAAGGAAATTTGTATATTTGTAGGTCTGTGCAGGTCTGCAAAGTCTGAATACTGTTTGGCAACTACCTTCCGAGAGCCATATTTTACAAACTGGGAAGTCGATTGAAGTAATTTCACTTTGAGTCACTTGCACATGATATGTAACTCATATTATGATTATTCTCAAGTCCTAAACAAGTTTTTGTAGGTCTAAAGAGGGATTACAAATGCATTTTTTTGGGTAAATTTGCATTATATTTGTAAGCATCTGACCATGCTTTGTTTTGGAAAGTGATCTGATGTTTTCAAACACTTCAAAGTTTATATTCGGATCTAAAGAGGAAGGTGCAGAGGTCTTGAAGCTCATAAAAAAGGATTGGATGCATGGAATTCCGATATCAAACCATTTAGGGACATATGATTTATATTTTTAAGCATTTTACTTTTTGTTATGGCATGTTTTGTATGTACATGCATGAAGTGGAATGCATACATCAAAGTTGGTCATTGTGTTAATTATGAAAGTATGGATCAACTTTCTAGGAAAACAATTTTTGATGGCTTTTAGGAAAGATGGTTGCAGAAACCATGTGGTTATGCAACAAAGAGATTGTTGCTAGCATTTGTTCTTATGTTTTTGCAAGTTATGGAGTCCATGTATGAGTATATGGCATGCATGGCATGGGCTTGTCAATCCCTACGTCCTTGGATGGCCTGTGTGCCATTGCGTTTATGGATAAATTTTTTTGGGACTCCATTTCCTTGGGGAAATGTTGTCGAAATTTTTCCCATCTCATGGCATTATATACACACTTACCCTTAGGTAAGAATGTTATATCATGGTAACATGACTTTTTTGCAAACATCTCTAAGATGTTAGCATGCTTGTAAGCATGTATTTGATGGACTTTGGAACATCATAATAGTATAGATAAGGCAACTTCAGTACTAATAGGATCCCTACAAATAATCCTTATGGATTTAGACCATAGGATTGCTAAGGGGAAGGAGATATATCGTCACCATTAGGAAGGTGCACAAGCAATCCTATAGGTCATAGGAAGGTGTATAGAGGCATGGGAGATACAGTTATGATAATCTCCAAGGTAGTGAAGATTTACTTATCTTCACAAGAGTCTCACAATATGATTAGGAGACTATGGGGTATTATGAGGAATACCCAAAGAGTGACTAGCTTCACTCATGCACATCTCTTGAGTAAGTAGTGAAGCATTTTTGCTACACTAGTAAGGAAACCAATTAGATGGGATCGCAGAGATGGGTTGCATGCAAGAGCATCAACGGGTGCTTATGTGATTTGAGTTATGGTTAGGAAGGCCACATGCATGGCACTAGCTCTATGATATAGAGCATAGATCCCTTAGTTAGGAATAGTTGGGGTACCCAATACCTATATATATGTTGGGATCTATAGAGAGATACTTAGACTTAGTCTTGGTACCTAGGAACAAGTTAGTTTGGAATAGGAAGGGATATCCATTGTCATATATTGACTAGAACCAAGCTAACTAGTTTGAGGACATGGGACTCATTTGAGTCCACTAATATGAGTTGAGCATATGGGATCCATTAGAGTCCACCTACATATTCCATTATATATATGTGGATTATATATTCACTTTAGTGTAGGTATGGCACCATGAATTAGAAGAAGTTTTCACTAGTATGGGATGGTGGAAACAACTTCCCTTTGAGCACTCTTCTACTGATCTCACTCTAGCTTAAAGATCTCACTTTAGCTCCTGCTCTTTGAAAGAGAAAAAAGGAAAGGAAAATATGATTTCTTCATAGGAGAAGAATAGAGGTGATTAGAAAACATATCTAAGTCTATATTTCAAAAGGAATTCATTTACTCTACTTTTCAATGTAATTTTACTTCACATGTGAGTTTGATTCTTCACTATTTTGGAAGGCAAAGTATATAGAACTTATATACATGTTCTCAGTTATGGATCAGTAGAGCAAATGGATTCAATATAATCTCTTTCAAAGGGAAAGTGATTAACGTGGAATCGATTCCACTACTAGAGTTCTTTTCCTTAGACAAGATTAGAGACAGAGCTTCAGTTTCTCTAGATCAGATTGTCCAGATAGGAGTGGCACTCTTCTATCAAAGACAAGAGGGAGATGAGTTAATCATGATGATTCGATTGATTCTCACCTGGAGACTCTTGAGAAAAGTAGTTATGCTTATTTCCAATGATGGTCGTTGACTAGATGAGATGATCAAGTTATTGACATTAGAGAGTTTTGGAGTAGATTGATGATACCTCTCTTTAGAGTTTCTAGGAGATAAGGATATATCTAACCTATTGGGTACCAAAATCTTATTTGGTGTTACATCATGAGCATGATGTGAAAACATAAGTTAGTAGGATGGGTACTTAGGGATCTGAATCTCAAAGGGAATGCTTTTTGCATTCATTTGGAAAATGAAAGGGAGGATAAAATTTTACAGTTTGCACTAGTGCCAGTAGATGCTCTTCTAGTAGAACTTAGTCCAAGGGTAAAGGATAACAAACTACAGACTTTTTGGTTGGTGAACTGTGGAGATTGCATTTTAATACTAAGAAATTCTTATATATCAGCAAGGATGATGGATTGGCATAGTCAGAAGGTAGTTTAGAGTAAACTATATTTTAGAGGATTCTATGGTTTATTATCTCCATTATGGTAAAGTCAAGCTTTTAAGCTTGGCACTTTACACTTGCTTCTTATACTATTAATCCATAGAGTATACATCATATGGATGATATTGTATGTCATGTGAGTGATAGTTTGGAAGTGGAGTGTACATGGGACTTAGGTTATTTGGATGATGTTGTATGTCATGGGAGTGATAGTTTGGAAGTGGAGTGTACATGGGAGATAGTAGGCACCACTTAGATGGTTTCCCACCTTTGAGATAATCTCATACAAGAATTCTTAAGGGGAAGGACATGGGGAAACAACACATAGAGATGACCATGTATATAAAGTACATGGGGTTCAGGGGAGTTGAGCATTTTCTTCTACCATTATGGATATTTTATTTACAATTTTGAGGAAGAAAATGTTTTTAAGGGGAAGGAAATGCCACATGATATTCTTATTGAGTGTGAGCCTCCTTTTACTGAGGGATGCCACATGGCATCATATGGGAGTACACACATATATGGTAGAGGAGAAAAAGGAGTCTCTGTTGAGAGAATCATGCGAGAAGAAGCTCGATTGTGGTCGGACGATTCAAAATAGTCCATCCCTGGGTGAATCCTTCATGGCGATGAGCTATGCATCAGGCAAAAAATTAGTTTGGACGTTACATTAGGGATCAATAAAAATTTTTTATCTCTTTCAGCATTAGCTAAGATTGTCTTGGTCGTGAAATTTGTTGATGACAAATGAACAATTTATGATCTGTCAAATGGTGATTTTATTATTGCTTCTTGCATTTTATTCCATGGGCTTTATAAGCTCATATATTATGCAAAATTTGTGAATGATTCAACATGTGCAGTTCAAGACTCTGGGACAATGTCAGATGTGAAGCTTTGGCATGCATGCTTTGGTCATTTGAATTATGCTAGTTTGCTACACCTATAGAAATCTAAAATGGTATCCGCTTTTCCCAAACTCGACACACCTAGTAAACATGTATGTGAAGGCTGTATTTTGGGGAAAATGCAGTGTTCCTCCTTCCCAAAAGATGCTTTAGTTTGAGCTACTCAAAAAATGTAGTTTGTTCAAAGTGATGTCTGTGGTCCTCTACAGACACCTTCTTTTGGGAAGTATCTTTACTTTGTGACTTTCATGGATGATTTTTCTAGGCATGCATGGGTATGTCCATTGAGAGCAAAGCCTAAAGTGTTTATGAGCTTCAAATAGTTTCTAGTTTTGGCTCAAAATATGTCAGTATGTAAAATGGGAACCCTCTATTTTGATTGAGGGGGGAATACATGCCTTTTGATTTTAATGCACTTCCGGCTAAACATGGGATAAAACATCAGTGTACAATGCTGTATACACCTCAACATAATGGATTTGGTGAAAGGAAGAATACGTCACTGATGGACATGGTGAGGTGTATGGTCAAGAGCTAGGCTTTACCACATAGTTTTTGGATTGAGGCAGATATTTGTGCAGCATATGTACTTAACAAGTGTCCCACTAAGGCATTGCAGTCTATCACTCTATATAAGGCTTGGTGTAAGAAACTAACAATTATGAACACTACGTGCCAGAGAGATGACTCTCCTCCCAACCTTATGCCTATATATATAGTTCCTCGAATCAACTAGGACCAAAAATGTACCTAGAGTGCACAAGTGCATGTGCGATCTCCTCCACTCCTTTCATATCTTCCACTAGAGCCTACTAATGGTTGGAGTGATCTTGACCACTACTTTAGTACCTTCCACTAGAATCCACTGGTGGTTGGTGAACTCGTCACTCGAGTTAAGTCTTTCTTGACTCAAGTTAACTCACATTAACTTGATTTAGAAGGCTTGAGAGCTCCTTGGGCAAAACACTCTCCCCATGCTCCGCAATGGGGATTGAACCCAAGACCTTCTCCTTCACAACCCTAAGACTTAACCACTAGGCTAAGTGGATCACTTGTTTAAGAGAGCACATGGACTCATGCTTAAGTCTAGTCTTGAGATCTTTGGCCATACACATGAGTGACAAAACGATGTCCATTTTTAGATTTGTTTGAACTCGGTCGGACCCTTAGATCATAGACTTACTTAATTACATTGTTCTCTCCTTGGAAAAGATTTTGGTCCATCAACATAAAGCTATACATAATAATCGTAGGCAACCCTCGAGCATCATGTTGTTAAACTAGAAGTACATGGTCATGTTCTAAAACTAGAAGAACATGTCTCATCTCTCTGGTGGGATCCCTACCCAAATGATTCAAAACAATATCTAGCTTTGCACTTTGATAAACTGGTCAAAGTACAAAGTAGTGAATGAATTGTAAGGGTGGATCTAAAAATATTCCCAGCCACTTCATTGTTTCTTGATGTGCGATCTAGGCACAAACATATGAAATGGATGGATTCTAATTACTAGTCCATTTCTAGGCATGACAGGAGCATGGACTTAGTAAGTAAGGTGGGATTTTTTTCCCTAACAAGACTTTGAGAACTCTTGATTGACTTGAATTTGACTTCAAAAACTTGAAGTTTGATTGGCCCAAACATCTAACTTGGATGTTTGTACAAGAGTTAACTCCCAACTAACAGTTACTTGATTTCTTTACCCAACTTGAGGACTACTTTTTCCTAATGGGCTTGAAAATCCTATGTAAACTATAGGAGAAAGTTCTCCATTTACTTTGGGTCAACCTTAATATATCTTGAATCTGATACCAATGCAAGAAACTAACAACTACGACCACCACGTGCTAGAGAGATGACTTTGCTCCTAGCCTTATGCTTGTATATATAGCTACTCGAGTCAACGAGGACCACAAATGTAACTAGAGTCCACAAGTGCATGTGCTATCTCCTCCACTCCTTTCATATCTTCAACTAGGCTCTACTAGTGGTTGGAGTGATCTCGAACAATGCTTTAGTACTTTCCACTAGAGTCCACTAGTGGTTGGTATACTCGCCACTCGAGTTAAGTCTCGCTCGACTCAAGTTAACTCATGTTAACTTGTGTTAGAAGGCTATAGAGCTCCATGGGCAAAACACTCTCCCCATGCTCCCCATGGGGATTGAACCCAAGACCTTCGCCTTCACAACCTTGAGACTTAACCACTAGGCTAAGTGGATCACTTGTTTAAGAGAGCACATGGACTTATGGTTAAGTCTAGTCTTGAGATCTTTGGCCATACACATGAATGAACAAATGGTGTCCATTTTCAGATATCTTTGAACTGGTTGGACCCTTAGATCATAGACTTACTTTATTACACATGGCATGGTTGTAAGCCATGTGTTGCTAACCTACGTGTTTTTGTTTGTCTGGCATATGCATTAGTGCTTGAACAACAACATAGGAAATTGGATGATAAAGCAATAAAATGTATTTTTGTTGGGTAGAGTTCTGAAAGCAAAGGCTATCATCTGTATCATGCATGGAATAAATGCATTTTGGTTAGTCGTGATGCTATTTTTATGGAAAATGCTATTCATCCATTACTTTCATGTACTAAGGAGACATCAGTTAGATCCAAAGACATGTATGACACTTTGTTGCCTCTTTTTATAGGTGGGCACTCTAGTGTTGGTCCTAATGAGGCAACCTCTCAGCCTTTACTAGTTTCATGTGATGATATAAATCATTCCATTTTTTATGCAGATTTACATTGATGCAGTTATTGATGAGAGAATTGATATTAAGGAGGCAAAAAGTATGGCGAAATGGCTGGTGTAGACTTTGCATGATAGCAAATTATATGCACCTTTGTCATATCATACTTGTTCAAGCTCTCATAGTGCTTCTTTTGCATCCGATTGCTATGATATGGTTACCTTGAGCCTTTGTGATGAGAATGAGCGAGTCTCATTTAATGAAGCACAAATTTTAGAAAATTTGATGAATACTATGCAATTAGAATATGCCTACCTGATTGCACATGGTTTTGAGAATAGTCACACTGAGAGCACCAAATACGTTAAGCGTGCAAATGATGTGCTTCTATTCATTGTTGTCTATGTTGATGACATTGAGCTCATTGGTCCTCATGAAAAGCATATTATTGATTTGAAGGCTGATTTGCATGCCTCATTTGAGATGTTTGATTTGGGGAATTTGCATTATTATTTGGGCATTCAATTTAATAGGCAAGTTGATGGAAGAATAGCTTTGTGTCAAACAAAATATATTGACACATTATTGCAGATTTTGGCCTTGAAGAATGTAAACCTATTGCCACTCTTATGGAGAGGGGTTTATGATTGAGTCTTCATAATGCTGGAGATGTGTTTGATGTTGTTGTTTATCAACAAGTTGTTGGATGCTTGATTTAATTATGCATTACTCAGCTAGATATTCAATTTGTTGTCTTAGAGATGGGTAGGTGTTTATGCATTGCCCAAGTATCAAGCATTGGTAGGCACTTAAGTGCATCTTTTTGTACTTGAGTGGTACCCAACTACTTGGACTGTTTTGTCTCAAGGGGGGATCGCTATCGCCAAATTTACATGCTTTTTCTAACTATTCTGACTATGCTAGTTGCTATGACACTCGTGTGTCCACTAGTGGCTTTTGCTTCATGCTTGGCAACTCATGTATATCTTGGTTGAGCAAGAAGCAACCTATTGTGGCCACTTCCAACTGTGAGGTTGAGTATAGTGCATCTTTCACAACGACTCTTGAGTGTGTGTGGCTCAGCTACCTTATGGCTAATTTGGGTGTTGGTCAATCTTCTGCCACCACCATTTTCACTGATAGTAAGAGACCATTGGCAATTGGGGGGAACCCCCTGTTCCATGCTCTCACTAAGCACATTGAGGTTTACTATCATTATGTCAGGGCGAGGTTCTCTGCTAGAGAGATCATTTTGGCATATGTGCCCACAAAGGGGAACATTGCATACGTTTTCACAAAGGCTTTGCCTAGGGAGAAGTTTGAAGCTTTTCGCAAAGCTTTGGGCTTAATTCCTTTTGTGGATTGATTCCACATAGCTTGGCACTTCCTTATACATGAGCGACAACTCTTTGTTCACCGCATCACTTCGAGGGGGGATTTGTTGATATATTTAGGTACTCACATGTGTGAACACACTAGGACTGCCAGGGCATTTCGTTCCCTCTTTTGGAGCTTTTTCCTCTCTCTTGCCAGTATGCCTATTACCCTAATGGGCTACTTATCATTGCACATTCTCTTGGTAATACATTCAGTATTGTATGTTGTGTGCTCCAAGCTTCTTCTTCTTCACTGTGCCGTTCACATGCTTTCATGGACCTCAAACTCCAACACTTTGATTCTTTCCTTCAAAATTTGATGAGATCTTATTACTTCAATAACTACTTTTTGTGCCTTTGACACTCCACTTATAGGTCTCATACCATTTTGGAGGATAAACACTCCTATGTGCACGATGAAAACAAATGAATCTTCCTAGGATCTTGATTTGTTTCAAACAGATGCTCTATCTTTTCTACATCCTCTACGTACATGTAGAGAATGTAAATGAAAGTTTATAGACTCAAACGAGACTTAGTGAGCTTGAAAATGAGAGAAAAATCACTCCATTTGGACAGTGGATGATGCCTCACCCAACTGCATTATAATAGACGACCTGATTTCTCCATAGAGTACTAGCTAACTACACAAAAAATGTTATGTAGATTTCTATGCACTTGTGCATGCACTAATCTAGAGACATATACTACTCAAAGTATAAATTATAAGCTTTCCAAAAAGATAGAAAAACACTAGATATGGATATGTAATGAAGGAGAAACAACAATTACAATAACATGGGGCTTTCAAGATCATCTATAGCGATAGAGTGTATAAAATGAAATCTCTACAAAATATGTAGAGAACAACTAGTAGATTAAGGAAGGGGGTAGCTTGTGCACGCGTTTCCATGAATCTAAGTCATAATACAACTCATTACATGCTTTAGAGCTCACATGCTAACCACTTTAACCAATCAAAAACATGTACATGTCAAAAAGTGAGGTCCAGTCACATCAAGAGGTACCTATTTTATCTCTAATCAAATTCTTTGCATTATAGACATGACTAGATGCCTCCAACTTGTGGAAATCATCCTACTTTGATTATGGATGATGTGAAAGGTAAGACTTGGGGTATGTTCCCACACTCTTGATCTTGAAATGCTTCTTAACTTCCAGCACACACACACACACACACACATATATATATATATATATATATATATATATATATATATATATATATATATATATATATATATATATATATATATATATATATATATATATATATATATATGTGTGTGTGTGTGTGTGTGTGTGTGTGTGTGTGTGTGCATGTGTGTGTGTGTCTGTGTACATGCATGTATGCATGCATGTATGTTTGTATGTAAATAAAGGTGCATTTATGTATATATGTTCATAACTTATATATATATATATATATATATATATATATATATATATATATATATATATATATATATATATATATATATGTGTGTGTGTGTGTGTGTGTGTGTGTGTGTGTACATGCGTGTATGCATGTATATATGTTCGTATGTAAATAAGGGTGCATTTATGTATATATGTTCAAAACTTACTATCATGTCTTAGGCATTCTAGAAAGAATGATGTCCACTATGAAAAGGGAACGAGGGCACCCCAGAACGTGGCAATAAAGCGATATAGAATACTTGATTTTACAATCGATTATCATATTGGTTACCCATAATGAGTTGGATGGATTCCATATTTAATGCTTAAAGGATCTGCACATCAGCTAAGAATAACAACAAAAATCCACCACCCGACGAGAGGGAAAAACGAACTTTGAAACTGTGAAAGGAAATGATTAGACGTACTACTGGATATGTGTGTGTGTGAGAGAGAGAGAGAGAGGGAGAGAGAGGGAGAGGGCTGCTTATCTTTGAGGTATTGCGTTTTAGGTAGCTACTACACTTACAAAGATCAATCAGTTATAAAGGACAGTTTTTATATCGATTAGTAGTAGAGACATCTGATTTTTCGAGAGAGAGAGAGAGAGAGAGAGAGAGAGAGAGAGAGAGAGAGAGAGAGAGAGACGGGGATGTATTAAAGGCAACTAAATCCTTCATTACCTGTGAAAAAACCATTTTTTGTTCTTGCATTCCTTGGAATACAGAAAGGTTTGAGAATGTCCGAGACAGAGCTTACTATTGTATATTGTCTTATGCAGAAGAGCGAGGAATTTATTGGATTTGTTCCGAAGTTTATGGTATTTGTATATAACCAGCATTCCAAAGAGCTTCCCTTGTAAGAAAAGTATATTCTTGAAAATCTGATGGATTTATTTGGTGTTTTCGATCATTTAAATACAATTATCATATGCAAAATAAAAAAAGAGTGCATTAAAAATAGATGGTTTTTAACGTCTTCGACTATAAATTATGAGTATAACGCAGGCAAAATTAAACAAGACGCGCTTAAAATATATAAGTATTCTTTTAATGCCCAAATCATAAAAAATGCATTAAAATTCTACTGTTCTTGGTGTTTTGGACTACTGTAAAGTATAATAATCATAATCACATTGAAGAAAAAAAACTATAAAAGTAAAAGTACATGTCGGTAGTAGTTCCACATAACTTTCATACATGAAGGGGAGAACTTCCAAATTGAAGAAAAGGCGCGAATATATATATATATATATATATATATATACACACACACATAATGCAAAGATTATAATATAATGCATTAAAAGTTGAGTCTCATTGAGGTTTTGGGCCTTAAAAGTATACAAATTATGAACAAGGCAGTAAAAGTAAAAGTCGGTATAAATTTAGATGACCTTAAAGTATGAATGGCAGAACTGACTCACAAATGGATGGGCCTTTCGCCGCCAAGATTTGATCTCCATCTACAGCAAGATAGCTTGTGGACCGAATGCTAGAGTAACCACGTTGTATCCATTTGAAACCAGTTGTCTTTGGACAGTCCTTTTTTGTGTCTCCTTTAAGCAGTCTAACCTTTACTTTGTGGGATTCGGGGAGTCTCATGGATAGTATGTCTAACCTTTACTTTGTGGGATTCGGGGAGTCTCATGGATAGTATGCCCATTCACTTGTACATTTGTAATTTCAAAGTTCAAGCTCGAAAGAGTAAGCTTTGGATGAACCTTCATTTAAAAAAAGATCGCAGAACAGTGAATCACAAATGAAGACTGCCTACAACTGCATTTGTTAGTTTTTCCGGATATGGCAACATTGAACTGCATCGACTTCTCTGTCAGAGAAATTATTGGCACAAGAAGATCTGAATAATATCCATCGTGTTTCCTTGATGCAGGGGGACTTTCATGATCATTGTCGCAGCTGGCTTTTCAACGCATAGTCCAATTTCTTGCGCTGAATGCGGATTGGCGGCTTGCGCAACGAGCTGACGTGATTGGACCTCCTGCATTTCATTATGAGCTGCGCAATATGCGCAGTCCAATCTTGCCTTTTGGGCCAGCACCCCTCGTCTTGACCACGACTCATCTCCTCAACCTTACGCTCTGTTAAAATCAGCGATGGCCCCCATGAAAAACACTGCAACAGCTCCAAGCCCATCTTAGCTAATCGCCATCCTCTCTCTCTCTCTCTCCATGGAAAAACGCGATATTTCTGTTGCTGCGTTACCAGCCGATGTGTTGGAGGGACAGTTACCTGCCCATGTGCCGGAGGAACGGTACGACATTCTTTTTACGAGTGGCGATGGCTTCACTGATAGAAGCGGCAGACCGCCGCCAAGAAGGGGGCAGGTGAAGTCGGAGATCGTGTCTAAACTAGTACGCTCTCTTTCCCGTCTCATCTCCCGCTCGGATATAAGGTCTGCTCCTCCTGTGACGCCATCTTCCACCCCTTCTCTCAGTCGAGCTTCATCTCATGATTGATCATGTTGACGAGATTCCATGTGTTATATGTCAGCTTACTTCTTCACACTTTGTTGAAATTGTACATATTCTGCTTTCGTAAACGAACATGCAGAACCGAATTGATCAGAACTTCATGTCACTCCATAGCATTGATAACTGGTTTATCTTTTTCATACACATCTAGACAGCTAGCTATAGTGTACTCTTCATTAAGCAGCATATATGAAGCTCTTAAGTAGTTGAACAGTGGAGAATGAAAAATAAGCTCTCTCGAAAGTGTTCCCCCTCTCTCTCTCTCTCTAACACACTCAATATTTTTCATAGAATGGGATAACTATAGAAAGACCATTCTCACTATGAATAGAATAGTCTATCTCTAACATCATCTCCAAAGTGATAAATTGCCAACATGTTTGCATGCCTTTCTTTCAATGTATCTTTCTATAACACAGAAAAACGTACTTTTTTACAACGGGACTCCACGAAATTTTAACTTGAATAGGAGCTTCTTCAACAGTGGTTATAGTATTTTTGCGCAATACTATGGTTTTCGTTATAGTCATTATCATCGGCATGAGTAATTGAACATTCAAATCCCATATCCATGCTTATGTAATGTTTACGAAAATTCAATTCAAGGCTCAAAGCAACAAGAAATTGAACGATGATCACTTCAACAAGCTACACGACTTTCATAATTCACTCCCTGATTGGATACAAAAGATGCTAAAAGTAAGGTCATCAAATTGTTACCGATGAGTTTCAATATAATTTGTGAAAGTTTTAAGTATTTTAAGGGAGTACCTCTGAGAAGCTTAAAGTTAAAGGAGAACAATAAGTTATGTAATTTAAATTGTTTTCAACATCTTATAAAGAAAGAAGCATGCTTGCTTCATATTTCCACATTTCACAAGCTCGTTCTCTAGTATGGGTCAAAGAACATGTCCCATGACTTGAATAACAATCAAACATGAGATGGAATTTTGTGGGGCTAGAATGCAAAAAAACAAAAAAAGCGATATGTCCTCAAACACCACTTTAGAAGCTTGTAAAGTCAAAATTCCAATAATCTCGAATCCACCCACGATAAAGGCATGCCTAAACCTTTAGAGTATACACATTAATATGCTTGAAGACACATTGGCCTAATCTCCTGAGGTTTGAACCTATTAAGGCCCATTTGGTCCAATACATAAATGGTATTATCTCAAAACATCAACTCCACCATTCTAAGAGTTGTGAATTATTGCAAATTAGAGGATCAAATACTTGATATAGATCAGACATGAAAGCGTTCAACTAGACGTAGCAAAAGAGTTTTCTCCTTCATGCATGGCCTAAATCTATGAAGGAGGGTAAAATCTCTATCCATACAAACAAGAAATACTATTAGAGCAACTGATATAGAACACTTGTTGAAAGTTTGATTCGAAGAAAGTGTAGATCTCACTTCCAAAGCCATGCTCTGGGTGATGAGAAGAAAGATGGTGGTAAGCTTTATCTATGGTATCACAATCGATGGGATTCAATCTATTGATGAAGCTTTTAAGGAAAAATTAGCAAAAATTTTCTTTAATAAGATCTTTGCTTCGAATTCCATATAGATAAATAAGGACAAAATAATCATGACGTCAGTTATAGATGCCAAAGGAATTCAATAAGTGCTTATATAGGCTAATAGTTTCAATAGCCATTTGAATTATAGGAATGCAACGTAGGAACTTTTCGCATTTTCTTCAATTTTTTTTTGTAAAGTGTATGGATTAGTGATGAACCAAAATAAAATTAAAGGTAAACGCTTTGATCGTGAAATGCCTAGATGGCAAAATTCTTAGGTCTCATGGCATCTCAAGGGCATTCAAGCTATCTTTGAAACATGGATGAACCAAGATGATAAACATATTCAAGACAGAACTCAGGAATTTGAAAGTCCCATGGATCTCTTTTGTTGCTTCTAATCCATTATTTGGTTCCTTGCATTGCATACTTAGTTCTCACTTGTATTCCTTGTATTTGTGAAGCACATGTAATTCTATCAACATTACTTTGGTAGATGAAGATCCTCAAATTGATCCATGCTATTTCTGATATAGAGATGAAGATAGGTGCCCTTGGTCTAATAGATATGAAGATGGGTGGCATTGGCCTTGCAACATAGGAACGAAGAAAAATACATGATACATGATATAGTTAGGTTACCATTTCAAGAAGTGGAATCATGCTATAAAAGAAGAGAATTTTAAGAAACGATTTCCTTCTTCTTCATATCTTTGCTTCCATATTAAGATTGATGATTCTTCTTTGGAGTTCCTTTCATAAAAGAAGAGCTTCAACGTGTATTATGCATCCTTATGGTGTTATACAGTAATAGAGAATGGACACGGATATTGCTAGTTATCATCTCCCTTATTCAATGCAAACAATAATATAGATATTTATGTGTGTCAAGTCTTTTTTTCTAAACGTAGAATATGTAAATCTCCATGCATTTGCAATTATCTTCCATCCACTAGATATGGAATCTTCTTTGAAATGGAAAGATTCACGAATGTATACAAAGGAGTGCTTTTTTATCATTATTTTTTCAAAAAAAGAAAAAAATTGTTTGGTTTCAACTTAATATGACCATTGAAGCATCACATAAAAGTTTCCTAAATATGATTATGGAAAATGCAGTATTAAAAAAAAAATATCAATTTTGAACATTGGGGACCAAGAAGTTCACATTTTATAGTGTCCATGCCGTGTTTGCAACGATTTTATAGATAAAGATTCATTCAACCATCTTTACAATCATCACACTCTAATGTCTTATAAAGATGACCAAAAAATGTGAATGTGTTACATAACTAATATACAAACATCACCATTGAAATATTAAACTTTAAAATAAGGATTAGAGTGTCATAAAATGATAGGTAAGAGATGGTTGAACCACACCCTTGATAGGCAGGAGATGTCGAACTACACTCTAAGAGAGAGGATTACAAAGTAATCCTCAACCATTCCTCAACCATGGATTTTGAGGCAAGTGGTAAGCCCATCAAAATCCTAGTTGGTAGGTTTTGAGTTCAGTTCCCCTTAGATATAACATTAAAAATAGTGTTACACATAAGGGGATATGAATTCACAACCTCCTCGCTAAGAGTGTGATGGGCCAACCACTCGGCCCAAAGGCCATACTTGAGTATTACTTCCTAATCCTCCCTCTTATGGTGTGGCTAACCCGCTCCCATGTGGCACTATCTTCTGAACTATCTTTCCACTTTACTAGACACTCTTTATACAAGTGACTCCTCATCCGTTTCTCTCGAGTGCGTAGTATGCTCTCAGGCTCATGTGGAATAGATTGAACAAAAATAGGCTCTACTACCTCACTATCTGGAATGACGTTGTCAAATTCACCCAGCCTTCTCTTAAGCCGACTAACATGAAAAACTGGATGGATTTGACTATTCTCTGGAAGTTGGAGCTGGTAAGCCATCTTTCCTATTCTCTTAAGTATTGGGAAGGGATTTGACTATCCTTTTGGACAAGGTCCCGTCTTCATGGTTTCAGATCTAGATGGAACTCTAAGATAGACTTGCTCTCCTACCTCAAAGTTGATATCCCTCCTTTGAGGATCAGCATAGGCTCTAGCTTTATCCTGACCTCTCCCAATGCTGTCCTTAGCAAGCCTAAGCATATCATTCATCTCTTCAAAGAAGTTCTTTGCAGCTTGAACTTTTTCATTCTGCAAGCCTACTGCATAAGGAGCTCTTGGCTGAAACCCATACATAAGCATAAATGGACTATGCCCAGTGGAAGAGTGCTTGGCACTATCATATGCAAACTCTACTATAGGTAAGTACTCTTCCCAATTAGTTTGCCTTTCATTCACATATGCTCGAAGCATATCCTCTAGGATTTGGTTAACCCTTTCTGTTTGCCCATCCGACTGTGGATGCTCGGTCATACTCATGCTAAGTTTCGTATCCAACCTTTTGAAGACCGCTCTCCAAAAGTGGCTAGTAAACTTCCTATCCCGATCGGAAACTATGTCTAAAGGAAGACCATATAACCAGTATAGGTTCTCCACAAAAAGTCTAGCCAACTCTGGTGTCTTCACTATAGTACGTGTCGGAATAAACCTAACCATCTTGGTTAAACTATCCACAATTACCCATACTGAGTCGTGCCCTCTCTGTGTCTTAGGTAATCCGACTATAAAGTCCATGGAGATACTCTCCCACTTTGCATTAGGAATATCCAATGGGTGGATTAGTCCTCCAATCCTCAACCTCTCAGCTTTGTTGACCTGGCATTTGTTGCACTTAAGCACATACTCTAGGACGTCCTTATGAAGTCCATGCCAATAAAACTACCTCTTAACAAGATCATAAGTCTTGTTAACTCCTGGGTGTCCCGCACTAGGTGTGTCATGACACTCATACAAAATATGCCCTCTCATCTCAGTATCTCTAGGGACACACACCTTACCTTTATATAACAGATATCCATCATGGACACTGTAATTCTTCCACTTGAATCCTTCTTGAGTACTCGTCGATACTCCATCCTCACTGGAAACCCGTATATCTCGATCCTCATTCTCTATGGCTTCCCAAATTTTGGAATATGCAGGATCAAGCCTACATTTTCCTCTAATGGACTCAGGTAGCTCACTAGTGATCTGAGTAAAACTCAGTCCATTGAGCATAGGCATGCGAATAAGTGAATCAGCCACTACATTAAACTTTCCCTTCCTATACCTAAGCTCATAATCAAACTCTTGAAGGGTCTCTGCCCATCGGGCCTTACAACCTTTAAGGTCTATTTGATTAGAGAGCCACTTAATGCTCTCTTGATCAAACACTATCATGACTTTGGCACCATAAAAATAATGACGCCACTTCTTCAAAGCATGGACTATTGCATACAACTCTTTCTCATAGACGGAGTAATTCTTCTAAGCCGGTTCTAGTTTCTTGCTCTCAAAAGCTACTGCTCGACCATCCTGCACTAAAACGGCTCCTATGGCAAAGTTACTCGCGTCAGTCTCAACCACAAATGGTTTGTTGGGATCTGCTATATGTAAATAATTCTTCTGAGCCGGTTCTAATTTCTTGCTCTCAAAATCTGCTGGTCAACCATCCTCCACTAAAACCGCTCCTATGGAAAAGTCACTCGCGTCAGTCTCAACCACAAATGGTTTGTTGGGATTTGCTATATGTAAAAGTGGAGCTGTAGCAATTGCTACTTTCAACTTCTCCATACTTTGATTCTGTTCGTCTCCCCAATGAAAGGCTTTCCCTTTCCCTTTAAGCTGTTCCGTCATCGGGACAACAATCTTGGCATAGTTCTTAATGAATCTTCGATAGAAACTTGATAAACCTAGGAAGATCTGTAGCTCTTCCACGTTCCTTGGATGTGGCCATTCCATAATAGCCCTTACTTTTTCAGGATCCATCTAGATTCCATCATGGGAGACTATATGCCCAAGGTATCTAACCTCTATCTTGAAAAATTCACACTTTGATTCCTTAGCAAAGAGTGAATTTTCCCTTAGCACTTGAAATACTTTCCTCAAGTGTTCCAAGTGTTGTTCTTCTCATACACTATAGATCAGAATGTCATCCAAAAAGTCTACCACAAAGTGTCCTAGATAAGGCCGTAAAACACTATTCATGAGTTTCATGAAAGTGGTAGGAGCATTGGTGAGACCAAAAGGCATCACCAGAAACTCATAGTGCCCATATCTAGTCCTAAATGCAGTCTTAGGGACATCCTCTGCCCTAATCCTGATCTGATGATATCTTGATCTAAGGTCAAGCTTGGTAAAATAGCTAGATTGATGTAACTGATCAAATAGGTCTTCCAACCTAGGCATTGGAAATCTATTTTTGATACTTACCGTATTAAGTGCTCTATAGTCTACACATAATCTCATAGAGCCATCTTTCTTTTTAACTAGGAGCATTGGCGATGCCCATGGTGAGTTACTAGGTTTAATGAAGCCCTTATCTAAATAATCCTACAATTGTTTCTCAACCTCCTCATGCTGAGAAACACTAAGCCTATAAGGTGGTCTACAAATAGGGTTAGTGTTACTAACAACCTCTATGGCATGGTCAATGTCCCCTCTCTCAGGTGGTAGCCCTCTAGGTAAGTAAGTGGGAAAAACATCTCTGTACTCAAACATAAGATCCTTAAAACGTTTAACCACACACTCTTGCAAAAAAGAATAGTAAAAAGTCCTGTTCATATTTACATTCCTAGCATGAAAAAATACATCAGATGAGCTGTCTGTACAATGCTCCATATCATGACTATACAATAAAAACATGTCCTGTACAAGCTAAGAATAACAGTGACTATATAACTCTAGTGATGAAATGAGAGGTGCACTAGGTACATCTCTCTCTCCCTGAATACAAACTTAACTTCCATTCTTTTCAAATTCAAGTGTGTTATTTTGATAACTGCGTTTAAGTGTGTCTCCCAATCCCCATAGCCACTCTCTTCCTAAGACTAGATCTGTCCTCTCCATGTGCATAATTTGGAAGTCCATATAATCTGTATAGTCCTGCATCTTGACTTCCAAATTGGATACCATAGTATCCCATATTCTTTTATCTTGCCCTTGCATCATAGATACAATATATTTATGTGCACTAGGCTGCTGGGGAATCTTTAATTTCTTGACCAAAGCAAAGTTTATAAAATTATGAGTAGCTGAGTCATCTATCATGACCCGCACCCTGGTCCCGTATACACTACCATGCAGTTTAACTAGGTCATGTGGTCCAAACTGCGATGACCACAATGATTGAGTCAAACAACAGGTGTGCTCTATATCCTCGTGCATCACCTCCACTCCCTTGCAGCTAGAGCTGCCATGAATAGGAAGGGTCTGCACTAGGTGGACCGCCTTTTTTCCCTTTTGGGGGGCCGTACTAGACTCTAGTCCCTACTTCTTTTCCTCCCCCTTCTTGAGTGGACAAATCCACTGTGAATGGCTAGGACATAGGCACCTAAAACACAGGTTCTCTCTTTTGGCCTTCTCAAACTGATCTGTGGATAATCTAGGCAATAAAAACTTTGTTTTTCCAAAAGGCAACTTCTTCTTGAATTTAGTGAAACTAAGAGGCTTGAGGGGCTGATCCGTCTCCATAGGAGTATACTGAGGACGGTTATGGTCCTCATAAATCTGTGCATATTTGATCGCCTCCTCAAACGTCTTAGGCGCACTCCTTCTGACTTCCCTCTTTATGGCTTTATCTAAGCCCCTAACAAACCCTCTAGTCTTTTGGAAATCATCTAAGCCCTTAAGTTTCAAAATGATCTCTCTATAGTGGGATAGATAAATTGAAAGAGGCCTACCTCTTTGAGTAATCCTATCCCACTCATCCCAATTCCTCTCTTCCTCATTCTCAGGACGAAACTCTTTTAGAAAAAGAGTCTCAAACTGAGTCCAGTCAGTAGGGATAGTGTTCGCCTCCTTAAGACTCATCCACCACTTGTAAGCACGCGGACCGAGGGAGAGACTCGCCTCTAGCACACGGTACTCTGGTGGGGTGCCTTTCAATTGATGTAAATCATGCCACTTTTGTAAAAAAGTGTAGATTGCATCCTTATTCCTATCTCGGTCATCCCCCGTAAAGGTAGGTGGCTTCAAGTCTTTCAGGAGGGGAGCTTCCCTAGAGCTCTCTCCTTTGTGTTTACTAGGAAGAGAAGTATCTTTCCTAGTAATCTCTAGAGGAATAGGAGGAGTCTCTCTTTCCTTCCTAGCCAGGAAAGAAGTGACACTATTCTCAAGTGAGATCATTTGAGACTTAAGCTGCTGTATAAGAGATGGGATGCTACCAAGATCTTTCTCTAGCTTAAGGGTCTGCTCTTTCAAGTCTATGAATTGGTCACGAGTGACAAATTCATCTATAAGATCTTCATAAGTGTATTCTTCCTGTGAAGGCTCTTTCTCTTCTAAGTTCTCTTCTATTTCTTGCCCTAATTCTACTTCTTCCATTCTAGAATCAGGATCCTCTAGTTGCTCTTTAGATGGAGAAGTGGTTTCAACTACTTGTTTTTCTTTAGTTTCCATGTTTAAGTTCCCTTCCCCCGTTTTCTAACTACAGTGCACAAAACTAAATGGAAGTAAAGTTCAAATATGCAAGAAGAAGAGAAATATATCACAAGAGCACTTCCCTGCTACAACTAGAGCTGCGGAAGCGAAATCCAAGTGGTTCTTGAAGCTTTAGGTCGCTGATTTTGATTTCTTGCCAGGCCCAAATGAAAATTGGAAATGTCCGGTTGGTCCGAGGAGGTTCTAAACACCATAAACCATCCAAAACAACGCGAAAAGCATATAGGAAAAGCCCCATTCGAGCAAACTGAGTGAAACTGAGCAATTTCAGAGATTCGATAATCCTCACCAGTCCAAGAATGGCTACCCAGCAGCTGTAATTCAAGAATTTGAGACTATCCCAAGTGAAAAAAGTGGATTTGGAGTCCGGATGACGAAAAACTAGGCCCGGGACTGGCCGCCTAGTTCTTGCTGAAGTGCTGCAGAGAGATTTTGGTGGTGCAAATCTCGTCCAAATCCAACATCAATTATTTTTCAGCGAAGCTTAGGAGTGTAGCTTTCAAACGTGACCAAGATTCTTGAAATCCGATATCGTATGAAGAAGCTATGGTGCGGAGAAGCCGGGTAGGTCAAGGGTAGGAAGTGAAAATGCTAACCTTCTTGAAGTAGAGACTTTGAAGAGCTCAAAACTGAAGGACTGAAGCTTTTTCAAGGAAACCCCATGACCCATAGCCCTTGTCTAGAGCCCATGATACATATATACATCCTCATTTGGCCAACATCTAGATCCAAAATACCTTTCTTGTATCCCCAACTTTTGCAAAAATATTCAAGTCTAAACTTGATCTCTTGTCCTCTCAAATGGTGTTCTCCATGGGCTTCAGAAGTCGACGACGAAGAGAGGACTTATTCCACATAGACAGAGCTGGGTGCGCAAATCGGCATATAAAAGAACAACTCATTCCATGTATTACCCATCCTGAAGGGAGGGTAGAGGGAGAGCTCTTGGGTCACTTGATCCACTCTGTGGGACGCATGCAACGGCAGTCTCTGTGCTCCTTCGCGGGTAGTCACATCAGCAGTTATGCCTCGATCCGTGCGCGTACGTGCTCCGATACCAGCTGTAAGATCCTCCTGATGATATCCTCCACTTTTGGAGAGTAGTCTCTATTCTTCTCTGCACAACCCTCAAGGATGACGACCGGCTCAGTTCCCGAGTGCACACGGAGATCCATCTATCTTTCCCCCCAGCCGCGTAGTAGTCTTCAAATAAATGCTCTCTCTCCAACATACCCAAAATGGGTCATAGTCAAAGCTCCTTATATGAGTGCCACTTGGCACTCATATGAGTATCCTACTCAATATGTAATAGAGGAGGGTCACACCTCTACTTCCTATTCATATAGGATACTCCATGTGACACTCTTGCTTGTCAAGGGTGTGGTTCAACCATCTTCTAGCTATTACGTCATGACATTCTTGCCCTCTTTGGTTGATCATTGTCCTCTATGATCTACTCTTGTATCCATCTAGGCTAGCTAATGAGCTCCAAACTCCCTAAGTAACCTTGAATCAATGTCCTCAACCTCACATAGTTTATTTAATCTTGTTTGCAACCTTGGTGTCTTGAACCCTATTGTCAACCTTAGTTTCTTGAACCTCCTTCTCATCCATGTTTAGTAACTTGAACCCTCAATAAAGTGCCAACCAAGGAGGCCCAAGGGCTTCGCATGTTTGCTATTTATGCATGGTTGTTTATACACAAGCGTTCCCAAAAGTTAAGGTCAGATTTTTTTCTCGTTTATAAAGGTGCATGGTCAAGTACAAGTGAAAATATACATGTATTTCAGTATGAATACTTTATAGATAAAAGCCTTGAAAAATTGCATTCAATTTCCTCAATTTAGAGATTTCCCATTGAATAATAAGCATTCAAACAACGATGTTTTAAATTTTATTTTCTATTCTCTCATACATCATTATTTGTTTTGTTTGTAATAATATTTTTATGTGCATCTAAGCATATTTTATTTTTTTAATTTACTTTGAAATAGGGATCAATAATCTAAAAGAATGGTTTGATGAACCATCCTCAATCACAAGATGAAATATTGAGGGATTGCCTTGGTGAGCATCCTCAATTTGACTTCATGCAATATAGGGTTTTGATTTCTCTTCAAACCGTTTTGAGAGGGCTATAAGCATATTAAAACTCCACATAGTCCTCTAAAAAGAGTTCAAAGGGGTAGCAAAAATGAAGTTTTATAATGCAAAATGGGGGCTTTGGGCAAATAGAACCCCTCATTTCATGTCATGCAATTTTAGTGGCCTTCTCTCTTGAAAGTCAAGCTCCAACCATGGGAGCATATGAAAATTATGTTGTGTGGACACCCGGAGCATCATAACGCAAGGATCCAAGCACAAGAACTCAGAACTCAAATTTGAATTTGAAAACATGAATAGTGCGTACCTATTTGCAAATCCTATGTTCCATGCTAGTAGCAAGCACATTAGGGTGAAGAACGGAAAAAAATGGGCCGTGTAAGGATCTCAATTAGTTGTGCTTAATCTAGATTGACCTTGTCAAATCATCTTTGAAAATTCCGTGTAGGCTCATTTAAAACGTATCTCCAGCAACATATTAGTTTTGGAAGAGAGAGAAAGTTCGTGTGACAATCATGAAAAGTGATATGCCTCAAAGTTTGTGCCCCTCGGACATTCGAAAAATTTGAAAATTTCCCTCTTGTCCTTTGACCTATATGATGGAGTTCTTAGGACATGTTCCACCTTTTTGCTCTACTCTCGAAAGCAAACCACCTTCTATCTTTTTTATAATTCTAGATGCATTTTCCATGTAGAGCCTCAATCAAAACACTTTCATGGAACTTTCAACCAACAGGACTCTGTGTCATAAGTTCCTATATCAATATTGTGTAGATTCATAAGTATGCAACAACCGAAACGATTTTCGGAATATCTCTACGACCTTTTAAAGTTGAAGCATCATGCAAAGAAGGCAAAAAGCATATTGACATATGGATAGATGAAGCTACTTATCCAACTGATCCTTGAAATACAAGGTACTCACCTTTTCATAATCTTCATGATTTTATTAGATTTGTAGGAGATGGTGATGAGGGTTTATGTGGATATTTTCCAAAGTTGTGAGAGTACTCAAAGAACTACATGTAATACATAAAATAGATGAATTTTTGCAGATCATGAGGCACATATGCAACATGTTATATCTGATATGTATGTGATTAATTTGAAAAAGGCAATCATAGAGCTTATAGGAACCATCACAAAGGCTTGGAGTGTCAAAGACATAACTTACTACTTGGTGAGCTTTAAAGAGATTATTTAGTCCAATATTACCTTAAAAAAAACATCTCATGGTATTAATCTTTATGTTATTACAGCATATCCTATTTTTGCATGGTCCATTCTTTGTGGAAGAAGGAAGCCTTGCCACATGTAACACTTAGGGGATGGAAAAGTCTCATTATGAAGCAAGAAAAAGCTTCTACATATGCACAAGAAAAGAAGTTACAAAAATTAGTCCATTCAAAAAGCTTTTTGATTAGTTCTTTAGAAGAAAAATACAAAGGAACACATGACAAAAACTATCAACGGACTGAAAATATCAATTTGAGGAGAATCCTTTCAAGACAAAGCTGGATTAAATACAAGAAGAGTGACATCTCATTCTAATGTGAACCTGAAGATACAAAGATGGTGTCAAATAGGATTTGGAATATGTTTTGGTATTTCTCTTACCCAAAACTACATATTGATGTATTTACAATTTTTTAAACCATAGAATTGATGACACAAAAAGGCATTATTCTTCTTCTCTTTTGAATAAACTTGACTTTGGAAAATCTCCTCTACAAAGCTTATGTTCATCAAAGAATGAATATGGAGTCGAAAGATTTTCCTTTTTTCTCTAAAGCTTTCATTGTGCCCTTCCATTTGCTAAGAAAATTATCTTCATTTGATATAAATATCTGCAAAAAAAGCAATAATAGTAAGATTCTACATGTGATAGGGAAAAGGAATCATGAAGCAAAAGGAAGTTGCATAAGAAAATGGAACATGACCAATTCAAGCGACTAGGCTCATTAGAAGATATTGGATGGGCCTAATCACTTGAATCTGTTGTTCCTCAAAATCATGAAAAAACAAAGATATTTGGCCTATTAATTTTGCAAATACCTATGAATGGTGAGGAATAAGGGGATTGCATAAGAAAAAAAACAAAGAAATCAAGTATATGAATGAATGTAGGACACGAACAATTCAAGCGATAAGGATCATCAAAAAATCTTGGATGGGCCAATCGATTGAATTGGTTGTGTCTCAAAGATGAGTCACAAATGAAAGGTAAATGATTTTGGACATAGCTTAACCTTATACTCATCCTAAAGCAATTCTTTAGCATCAATTCTTAATTTTGTTTTGTCGTAGTTTGATTCCATTACTTGAGATTTTTTGTTTTCTCCCTATGCAAGGTCCCTCATGTCCTAGACACAAAGGAGGTCATCTTGAACCTCAAATTGCATGTGAACTTCTTTATCTTATTATTGGTTTAAATTTGGAGAAAACTATGCTACCATTGCGTCTGTAATGTGCCTAGAGGTCTTGATAAGCCTTTTTGTACTGATTTCCAGACACGATCAATTCAAGCGATTAGGCCCATCCAACATTTCCACATGAGCTTAATTTGCTTGGATTGGTCCTGTTCTAGATTCATGTACAAATAGGCTCATCAAGACCTCTCAGTATCAGAATCATGAAAATAGACAATCAATCTAAGGGTTTTGGCATGTTCTGGATGCAACACTATTATTACTTTCTTCAAATTCAGAGCCAATAGTAAGATAGAGAAGTTCACATGGAATCTGAGGTTCAAGTCTACAATGAGATTATGCATACACTGTGGACTTAGTCAATGGGAAGTGTAATGAGACATGAGACTACATCAAAAAAGGCCAGTCCTACTATTTCAAAGTCCAATTTTTTCCTGTAGGATTGGATTTGGCTGACTTCCTTTCTATCTAGAACATTAAGGATCTTGCATAGGGAGAAAACAAAATATCTCAAATAATGCAATGAAACTAGGGCACAACTGAAAATCATAAGGAATAGAGGGTAATTTGCCCATTTCTTCGGTCAAATCTATGAATGATGAGGAAAAAGGGGATTGCATAAGAAGAAAACCAAAGAACTCAAGTATATGAATGAATCTAGGATATGACCAATTCAAGCGATTATGCTCATCATAGAATCCTGGATGGGCATAATCGCTTGAATTGGTCATGTCTGAAAGATGAGTCATAAATGAAAGGGAAATGATTTTGAGCATACCTTAACTTCATACTCAACCTAAAGTAATTCTTCAACATCAATTCTTTGAGGGCTTTAAATCTAGATGCAAGGGAGGACCGATGCAAGCGAATAGAGGCAATCAAAGATGGTCAAACATGTGCTATTGCTTGAATTGTTCATGTATACAATTTAGGTGTAGGAGCACTCATTATGGATACGCAAAGTTGTTGAAGGTAGAAAATGAGAAAAAGCTAAGGGACCTAATATTTTTGAGGGAAAAGAGATGTTGGAGAATCCATGTGGACCAATGAGCGCATCCCATGTGGAAAGGCGTCGAGAATTCCCATGGTCAAATGATGTGGACGAATAGAATTTTGGCACATGGCCACTTGCACCTTGAGATCCACAAGGGTCAAATGACATGGATGAATGAAAATGTTCCATGGGTAATGTACATTGGGATTCACAACAGTCAAATGACATGGACCAATCAGAAGGTACCACATGGCATCAATGATCAATAGATCGAAAAGTCTCTATATAAGCTCCTCAGCTCATTTGTGGAATTTTTCTTCTACTCTCTCTAGTTTCACTCAACTCCCCATATTCTTCATTGCATTTGTTTTTCGACTCTCTTTTGCAAGAAAAAAATCTCAGCTCATTGCTTGTTGAAGTCTCTTGGCGTGCAATATGAGATATGCATTTCTTTGATTTTGAAGTGTTTTTTAAGTTGTTCTATATGGCGCATTCATTCATATAGCTATAAATATGAAACTTGTTTGGAAACAAACAATTCAAGTGATTGGGCCCATCCAAGAAGCTTAGATGGCCCTAATTGCTTGAATTGGTTTGATAAGCCCTTTCTCCATATACTCTTTCACAACCTTGCAGACTTCATTCTCCTCCTACAAGCTCATTCGAAATGGCAACGGAGTGCTCAGACTGACTCCTCGTACCAATTTGATTCTATGCTTAATGTTCTTGTAAGGAGCTAAACCTGAAGCTAATTCCTTTAGAAAAAATCTTGGAATTCTGCTCTTACTTTATCTGAAAGTACTTGAACATTCCAACTAGAGTTTCCTTGATTGCTAGAATCCATCACTACACAAGATGAATACACAAAATAAAGAAAATAAATATACTTACAATCAATCTTAAGCAACTTGATTGTGGTCACTAATTGCATCTCTCATTAGGAAAAAAGGTGAGCCTTGCATGGGCCTTGTAAGGATCCCTAATTTTTAGGGATTAAAATTAACTTTCTTGAGATTAATGAGGCACTCTAAACCACTAGTGGTATTCTAGAGTAAAATAATATTTGTTCAAATGCATGAAATCTTGGCCTATGGATGCTTAAGATCCATGGCTAGCATTCAAATGGGTGGGCAAATAAATTCGAATGATGCAATAGGGGACCCATGCTCTGCGCAATCTATGCAAGTTTTTGGACCCTTGGATCTGTGAAGAGAGATGGTGGATGCAATCCAAAGATGAGTAGGTGCCGCTACAACCAGCTTCACACCAGCCAACTGAGACTTCAGAGTTGATTAGTAGACCCTTTGAGCTTCCTAAATCCACCAAAATATCAGCCAAGTACTTTGGAACATGTATCCCAAAAGTTTAAGTCAAGACAGGCTAGTTGCGAAATGACTAGCTCCCAAAACTTGCTATTTTTGGACATACACCTGCTGGAAAAAATGAACAGTGCTCTCAACCTGGAAGGAATTAGAAAAATTCCTTTTGGGCATAGCAAATAGACTTAGCAAGCTTCCTATTCCAAGTTAAAACACTTCAAATGATGGACTGAGCACTGAGAACAAGTTTCATCAAGTTCTGGAACATTCCCACAATTCTCGGGGCTCTGCAGAGATAGACCAGTAAGCAGTAAAATGCAGATATCTCCAAAAGTATAAATCCAATGACCTTGAAAATTTATAGGTAGAAACTAGACAGTGAGAGCTATTCAACGCACTTTAAAACACTGAAAAAGGTTCAGTAAAACTCGAGATATGACCTTCTGAAGTTACTGCTCTGAGTGAGTATAGCAGAGAACAAAACAGAGAGGTAGATGATAATAAATGTATAGATTCACATATGATTACAACCACATTGGCAATGAATCTTTGCACAATGGGAGTAGAATGATAGAGCTATGGAGTAAGCTCTTCAATCTCTACAAAATGACATGAAGTGGTCACGTACAAGGCTTGCTAATCGCCTCTTCCTTCTTGCTCCTTTTATAGCTATTCTTGGAGGGAGTTTTGAATTCGAATTCGAATGGCTCCACCTAAAAGTGATCCCCAAAGTTAGGAGAGATTCCCTCAGCTCAAAAATTCGTGATTTTGGTAGTTGGAGCCACGAATTTGCTTTTACATCATGGATGAGGTAAGCCATCCTTTTACTTTTTTCTTTTTCCATTTACAAGAGATAAAATGTACTCTTTTACAAGAGGTGTTCACATGACTACTCATGTGACTTACAAATGAGGATAATATCAAGCATATCAAGCATGTAGGCTTGGGCAAAATGCACCAACAGCTCCCCCTCAAGCCTAACATGCTTGGCCTCCAAATAAGTCTTCAATTGTCCTTGATTTCCTGCAAACCAATCATCAACTTGAATCTACTTAATTTCGTACCATCAAGAGCTTTTGTCAACATGTCTGCACATTGCATATCTGTAGAGACGTAGGATAGTTGAATATCCTTGCTCATTAGCTTCTCCCTTACATAATGGTAGTGGACTTCAATATGCTTGGTTCTAGCATGGTATACCGGATTAGCTGCTAGATGTAGTGAGCTTGTGTTGTCACCAAAAATGTGAGGTGTTGAAGAATGAAGTCCAAGATCTGTGTACAAAGATTTTAACCACATGATTTCTTGAGTTGCATTAGCCAAACCTCTATATTCTGCTTCAGTAGAAGATAATGCCACGGTTGGTTGCTTCTTCGATGACCAAGAAATGATTTTTGAACCTGCAAATGATATATACCCTGATGTGCTTCTTCTATCATCTTTAGATCCAGCCCAATCTGCATCTGAGTAGACCTTTAGCTCAATATCTGAAGTATATGAATAGAACAAACCTTCATTCATGGTCCCCTTTAGGTACTTGAGGACTCGCTTGGCCGCTTCCATATGTGGTCTTCTCGGCTTATGCATAAACTGACTCAATATGCTAACACTATAGCATATATCCACCCTTGTGAGTGTTGCATAGTTCAAACTTCCAACCAAGCTTTGATAGCTTGTGATGTCTTCAATTGGCTCTCCTTCATAAGCACTAAGCTTATGATTTTGCTCCATAGGTGTACCTGCACACTTGGTATTTTCCATCTTGAACTTGACGAGCATGTCATGGACATACTTCCTTTGTGTGATGTATATACCTGAATCTGTGTAGATCAACTCCAATCCAAGAAAATAAGTGAGTGGTCCGAGGTCACTTATTTTGAACTCCTCCTTCATTTGACTCTTTACCTGTTTGATTCCTTCAAGATCATTGCCTGTGATAATAATATCATCAACATACACACATAAATAGATCACTTCAGATCCATTCCTCTTTATGAACAAAGAGGTATCCGCCTTGCTAGCTTTGAATCCTTGGTCCTGCAAATAAGTAACCAATCTGAAATTCCAAGCTCTTGGAGCTTGCTTCAATCCATACAAAGCTTTCTTTAGTTTGCATACATAGTTAGGATGATGTGCATCCTCATATCCAGGAGGTTGTGCCATATACACTTCCTCAGAAATCCATCCATTCAAGAAAGCATTCTTTACATCAAGTTGATAAAGATTCCAATTTCTAGATGCAGCAAGACTAATGAGAACCCTAATTGTAGGCATTTTTGCAACAGGAGAGAAAGTCTCCTCATAATCAATACCATGGGTTTGAGCAAACCCTTTAGCAACTAACCTTGCTTTGTGTCTATTTATACTTCCATCTGGATTCTTCTTGATTTTGTATATCCATCGAGATCCGATTATCTTCATAGATGGCTTGTTAGGTACAAGCTCCCAAGTGTCATTCTCCTTCAAGGCTTCCATTTCTTCATCCATTGCATCTCTCCAAGCTTTCTTGCTTTGTGCTTCTTCAAATGTGGTAGGTTCTTCATTGGTTGAATCCTTTGCAATGTAGATTGAGTGCTTGGTGACCAAAGAAGTATCATAACCAAACCTCTCTGGTTTCTTCTTCTCCCTCGAAGACCTTCTAAGTGGTTGATGTGAGCTCTCGGGTCCATATGTAGCATCCTGCATCTTTGCTTTACCTTTGTTCTTCCATAGCTTTAGTCTTTCCAAGTCTTCTAGGTCAATCTCCGAATCACTTTCTTCAATCTGCTTTGGCTCCTTTGGTTGAAGTGATGGAAAATCTTCATCCAAGTCATATGGCAGCTTCACTTTCCTGTCATCATCAAACCATGATTTGTTTTCATCAAAAATTACATCTCTACTCACAGAAAATCCTTTATTGGTTGGATTGTACAATCTATATCCTTTTTGGTTTTGATCATAACCAATGAATACACACTTCTCTGCCTTGGGATCCAATTTCCCTCTTACTTGAGAAGGAATGTGAGCATAGGCTAAGCATCCAAAGATTTTACAATGCTCTAGACTAGGTCTTCTTCCATTCCACACTTCATATGGAGTGGTTCCATCTAGTGACTTAGATGGAAGTCTATTTATGAGATATGTGGCTGTCGACACAGCCTCTGCCCATAGGTAGTTCGGCAATCCTTTTTCGTTGAGCATGGACCTTGCAGCTTCGACGATAGCTCTATTCCTCCTCTCTGCTACATCATTGAGTTCGGGTGTATACCTTGTAGTGACTTCCCTTTTAATGCCTCTTTCATGCAAGAAGGCATCAAATTCAGAAGAGAAGTATTCTCCTCCACCATCTGATCTAAGTCTTTTCAAAGTCCTACCTGTTTGATTTTCAACAAGAGCAATATACTTCTTAAAGCAATTAAACACTTCATCCTTGTGCTTCATGAAAAACAGAATGGTCCACCTGCTACAATCATCTATGAAAGACACATAATATCTTGAGCCTGATATAGATGGCTCCTTACTTGGACCCCACACATCCGTGTGCACTAGATCCAAAGGATTTTGATACATATATCCTTTCTTATTGAAAGGTTGTCTATGAGCCTTGCCGAGTTGACAAGCTTCACACTTATAAATCATGTGTTGCCTTGTGATATTAGGCAAACCAAGTACACTTTGGTCCCTGCAAATCTGTTTGAGTGTCCTCTCACCAATGTGAGCAAGCCTTTTGTGCCATATCTCCAACTCTGTTAGAGTTTGAGATCCATAGCTAAACAAAGCTATGTTCTTTGTATCTTCCACTTCAAAAGTGAAAAGCCTTCCTGTCTTTTCTCCTTTGGCAATCCTTCGAAAGCCTTGCCTTGGGTCTTCAACATATGCTCCAAATCGATTGAATCTAACCTGCAATCCTTTTTCAACAATCTGTCCAACACTTATTAAATTTTTGGTAATTGTAGGGACATACAAGACTTTGCTTAAGAGGTTCATATTCCCATCTGATGTCTTCACATTACCTATCTTCTCCACTGAGTGCTTTGTGTCATCTCCTGTCTGCACTTCATGCTTGTTATGAGGATCTTCCAAATCAGAAAGTAAAGCCACATTTCCTGCTACATGGTTCGAGCATCCCGAATCAATGTAAAATATGTGATCAGCATCCTTACCCTTCTTCGTTGATAGATTCATAATCAATAATGAATCTTCTTGACTTTGGTCCTCTGCATAGTTATTGTAATCTCTTCTTCCTCTATGGCCACTTTGATAGTTGTTGTTGTTGTAATTGTTGTTGTAGTAATTGTTGTTGTAGCCTCCATTGTACCTGCCTCTATTTGATCCATAGCCACCTCTATTGAATCCTCTTCCTCTTGAGTTCCTCGGGTTCCTGAAACATTCTTCAGTAGTATGGTTAGATAAGCCACATATGTTGCAAGGTTGAGATGATTGGAATCTCCCCCTGCCTTGCTTTCCACCTCTGCCTCTTCCTCTAGCTCTTCCTCTACCTGCAAAGTTTGCTTGGAAAGAGCTTCCTTCATCTTCATTCTTCCTATTCTTTGACTTGTCCTTGACCTTAGCTTTATCAGAATATAAGGCAGAAGTTTGATTACCTCTTGAGGACTCACCACCTTTGCTAATCTTTGCTTCATGAGTGAAGAGTTGGCCCATGAGTGTGTTGAGGTCGGGTACATGCATATCCATGTATAAATCCATGGCTGTTGTGAATGACTCCCACTTGTCGTCTGCTTTGATTCCATTCAGGATTTGTCTTATGATTTGCTCCTCTTCAATTACCTCTCCAATGCTTCCAAGTTGGTCGGAAATCTCCTTCATCTTTGTGACATAATCAGTCACATTTTGCTTCGGGCTTTTCTTCATTGTTGTGAACTCCATCCACAATTGGTTCTTCCTTGCTCGAGTGTTGGAAGAGAAGAAAGAAGCAAGTGCATTCCAGGTTTCTCTTGATGTCTTGCATCCCTTGACATGAGGTAAAAGAAAATCAGAGATTGAGTTTAGAATATAGGACCTTGCAAGTGCATCCTTCGAACACCAATTCGAAAGTCCTTCCACTTCTTCATGTGATGGTTGCCCTTTGTTCCTCATGGTTGGCATTGCTTCATCTCCGGATATGAATCCATATAGATTCCTTCCTTGAAGGTAAGCCTCCATCCTTAGAGACCATGCCGGGTAGTTGTTTCGATCCAATTTGTCAATTGTTGATGGAAATCCATCTCCCATGTTGCTTGACTATGCTCTGATACCACTGTGAAGAGAGATGGTGGATGCAATCCAAAGATGAGTAGGTGCCGCTACAACCAGCTTCACACCAGCCAACTGAGACTTCAGAGTTGATTAGTAGACCCTTTGAGCTTCCTAAATCCACCAAAATATCAGCCAAGTACTTTGGAACATGTATCCCAAAAGTTTAAGTCAAGACAGGCTAGTTGCGAAATGACTAGCTCCCAAAACTTGCTATTTTTGGACATACACCTGCTGGAAAAAATGAACAGTGCTCTCAACCTGGAAGGAATTAGAAAAATTCCTTTTGGGCATAGCAAATAGACTTAGCAAGCTTCCTATTCCAAGTTAAAACACTTCAAATGATGGACTGAGCACTGAGAACAAGTTTCATCAAGTTCTGGAACATTCCCACAATTCTCGGGGCTCTGCAGAGATAGACTAGTAAGCAGTAAAATGCAGATATCTCCAAAAGTATAAATCCAATGACCTTGAAAATTTATAGGTAGAAACTAGACAGTGAGAGCTATTCAACGCACTTTAAAACACTGAAAAAGGTTCAGTAAAACTCGAGATATGACCTTCTGAAGTTACTGCTCTGAGTGAGTATAGCAGAGAACAAAACAGAGAGGTAGATGATAATAAATGTATAGATTCACATATGATTACAACCACATTGGCAATGAATCTTTGCACAATGGGAGTAGAATGATAGAGCTATGGAGTAAGCTCTTCAATCTCTACAAAATGACATGAAGTGGTCACGTACAAGGCTTGCTAATCGCCTCTTCCTTCTTGCTCCTTTTATAGCTATTCTTGGAGGGAGTTTTGAATTCGAATTCGAATGGCTCCACCTAAAAGTGATCCCCAAAGTTAGGAGAGATTCCCTCAGCTCAAAAATTCGTGATTTTGGTAGTTGGAGCCACGAATTTGCTTTTACATCATGGATGAGGTAAGCCATCCTTTTACTTTTTTCTTTTTCCATTTACAAGAGATAAAATGTACTCTTTTACAAGAGGTGTTCACATGACTACTCATGTGACTTACAAATGAGGATAATATCAAGCATATCAAGCATGTAGGCTTGGGCAAAATGCACCAACAGGATCTACTCAAAATCCGATGGTGTGCCGCATTTGGGGCTGATCTTGATTGGGGAGCTATGAGAACCCTTGGATGGAGCTCCAATCTAAGGGAAGGGAAGCTAATTCAAGAGAGGATGAGGTGCATTTGCTTTCTGGCCATCTGGTCATGGTTTAATCCAAGGAAGGACATGAAAAGGCGCCTTCCCATTCTTCTATCAATCCTAGCCATTAGATTAGCCACTTGATCCAATGGTCCAGGTTTATGAGCGCCTTTTCCTAACGGCTACCCATCTAAATCACACGATCTCATCATGATCCAACGGCCGGAAGCCAATCCCGCCTTGACTTTTGTGAACTCACTTGAGCCATTAGATTTTGAGAGGATCCAAGGGTTGAAATGAGCTCGTGTGCTCTTCCAAACCTCCCAAACCAACAAAACCACGGATTTATGTCTCTTTCTATGGTTTTGACTAGGAAAAAACCATGGAAGCCTAGGCCTAGTCTACTAGAATAAGAGACTAGACTGTGGCCACCACCCTCTTTTGATTGGTCCATCACTAATCACTCCTTAAGCTAAAAGGCCCATCCAGGGTTCACCTTTTTTCCTAATGTTGGAGATTTGGCTCTCTAAGATCACTAATCAGCATCCCTCATGCTCAAGATAATAAACATGCGAAGCAAAATCTATGAAAAATCATTTCCTAGCATGCCACTTTTTACTTAAGACTACATCAAAACAGGCCAGTCTTGCTATCTCAAAGTCCAATTTTTTTCTCGGAGGATCGGATCTGGATGGGTAGACATTAATGTACTCGTTGGTCCCATGTTTCATTACACTTTCCATTGACTAACTCCACAGTGTATGCATACTCTCATTGTAGAGAAGTGTAACCTTCTAACAAGTTGGGAACTAATGACATTATGGGTAGACCTAGTGTAAAAGAGGACCTTGATAGGCTATCCTACCACTACTCCTCTCATAAAAATGAGCTTTGTATCAAGGAGCTAGTATCCTTTCTATGTGGTTTATATGTTCATTGTAAACCACCACATAATTGTTTGATGGTGTGCATGTATCCTACTCATCTTTCCTACTCGTCTCTCATCATTGCTTGTACTAAAATGTTGAACATTTTTTCTTTGTATTCTTCCCTAAAAGAGATCAAGTAATTTTATAAGTGATTTTCTTTTTCTTGTAGATCATAAGAAGCTATTTTTACTTCTGAATAATGAGATTTTTCTATCCCTTCCATGTCCCATGTAGCGCGTGTTCCACTTTCCACAAGATATGGACCATGAATATGAAGAATATGTTGCAAAAGAATGCATAAATGCAATAGCTTGATGGATTTATTCATCATGTTGGAAATGAATAAAATGTTAACATACCAAGTAATATGTGATGTCTTTTACCCTCGATGCTTTTGTGATACGTGTAACAAGCCCTATAATTTTTTTCTTTAAGTCTTCTTTATTTTTTTAGTAGTTGTAATGTTATTGTGAGTAAACAAGCATTTTATAAATCGTTTGTGGGATTCAGATGGAACTTGAGCACATATTATCCACCACAACCCCATTTTTTTAATGTAGGAGAGTCACGTTCAATAAGATTAAATTGCAAAGCTCTATTCGCTACTCCAATAGTTATTTTCTCCATTTTTGGTTCTTTTGAATTTGAGCTTCATAATTTTCAACATGGATTTTAGAACACCATCATAATGGCATACATTTATTTCATATTATTTAACCATAACAACCCCAACCTATTTTATATCTATCCATATATTATTAAGACTATTATAACCAAAACGAAAGGTTTGTTTACCTATGCATATTGCTAAATGGCTTTCGTGTTTTATATTCCCCTATTATTTGAGGGATATTTTCACTTAAAAAAATATATAGCTTCATACATGTAAAAGGTCTTGTTGAACCAAAATTCATCAATTCATTGTAATTTTAAAATTGATACCATCGATTTGTAATATCTCTATCTCATTTCCTACTTACTCCTATAGTACAACATACCTCTTGAGTTTGGGACGTATGTGGTACTAGTTTCCTATCCTTTAAAAGTTCTTTTTTCAAGGATGGATTCAAATCCAATCTTAATAAATTCAAGAAAAACATTTTGACTGATAGCTTCATTAGAAACCATCACTCTTTCATAAGTATAGGTCATGTTTAGATCTAGTACATTTGTCACATGATCCTTAGATATTTTCATTCTGGTTTTGTCCTGAATCTTCAATTAATTTTGCGAATGGTCTGGTTCATTTTGATTTAATTCACATTAAGATTATGTTTTCCTTCATAATTTTAAAGTCTTTTAGCTTGACAATGGTCATAAGTGTTAAATGTTTTTGAAGTTCTTGCAACAAAAATCCTTTCGATGAAAGTACGTTTTAAATAATTGATGTATTGAACATAATTATCAGATGGTTTAAAAGCTTTAAACAATATCCAAATACATAATATCCTCCCTCTCCCATGAATCTAATCGGATCATGTAATCTACCAAAAGCACGATGCTTAACAGTTTCAAGATCCAATGGATAAAGAGTTCCATATGTCCATATGTAAATATAATTCCAAAGCACCTTCCTTATTATTGCATACATGCAATCCACCATAATGGTGATATGAAACTTTTTTCCTGCATTCATTCTTGCACTCATTCGAAAAGAAGATCCTTGACTTAATGGTTTGCATGAACAAATCTCTAAGAATACCTAATATAGACCTCCACATGTTTGGTTAAGGTATGCGAAATACAAAAATTTAAACTTACACAAACTTCATGGAAAAGGATCACCTTAGAATAACTTCATAAAAACTTCACATGATTTTAGAAAGTAACAAAATCAGAGATATGTTGATGAGGTATGTTTTAAATAGATCTTCATGCTAATTTTACACGTGAATTGAAAACTTGAGTCCTATTTGATTAAAAACTAATGAAATTCATTTCATGTCCCTTTTTTTCATTGTTTTCGTCAATAATGATTTATTTCTATCCTTTTAGAAATTTAATAATTATTTCAAATACTATTTGAATTTTTTTCACATTGAATGGAGTTTTACATAGCTTAACTTTGAATAGGTAGTGTAAATGGGAACCACAAATGATCATAAGTACAATGGCAAGACTTCTAAATGAGAATGCTTCTTTTTTCCACCCAACCATTCCATTAAGAAGATTTTGGGAATTGCAATACTTTGGATCTTAACCGTTTTTTTTTGAGGAACCGCTTTAATCATGAACCATTCCTTTCAACTTTTACACATTAAATCCCATCCACCCTTTTGAGAGATGAACCTACACCATCCTTTAACTCTAAAAATAGCACTTAGAAAGAATGGACCACAATGCTTGGGCCATTAGGCCTTTTGTGAAAAAGCTTGTACTTGTGGGATTTGAACCCAATACCTACCTCTTCCCATCCTTGAAAATTAACTAATAGTCTAAGCTTCTTACTTGATTTAGTACTCTTTTCTAACTTGACTCCTTATTCACTTTATAACATTGTTCTTACCTTGGAGTGCACTTTTTCCTCAGAATATATACGTCAAGTGTAATAAATAATAGCACAACATAATAGACTAGTAGAGACAGTTAAGAAAAAATGCAAACAAAGAAACACACACAATAAGAGATCGAGAACTCAAATTCTCAATATGCCAAGAGTAATGTAGATACAAAGATGGTGTTGTCCACCATGGATTCTCAATATGGAGCTTATATGGTGATCTAGGCAAACTCTATATGAAATGCTTATTATTGCACAATGCTAGGTAGAGCTGCACATGGGCCATGCTTATATAGATTTTACAATGGGATTCAGTATAGATGAACATAGTTGAGAGAGAAAAAATATTCATCAAAATATATAATCCCACAATATCTCGATGACAAGAAGTCTTACTATCCACACTCCTGTTGAGAGCAGTATGGGCACCCAAGGACTGAGGAGACAAGGAAGCCAGCGGAGAGAGTCAGAGCAAAGCGAAGGATTAAGTAGACAAAGCAGTCGACGCAGATCTGGCAGATAGGCCCTTCAAAATTTTCCAAATCAACATCTTTATAAAAGTGATTCTTATCACTAACAATCATTGTAAATACCATTTCATATTTTTGTAGCTCCATTTTGTGCAAGCCAAGGAGTCCTTGAACTTGAGGAGCTTTAGAAGTACCTACATATCATTTTTTCTTATTTTTTAGACTCTGTTTAAGCCCTCAAATAGGCCCTGGAACCTAATTTTTAACTAGGTCGGACACTAGGTCTGGACAGGGCCAAAACCTAGTCAAAAACTATAAATAGAGCTAGGAAGCTCATTTTTGAGGGTAGCTTGTAATTGATTTGAACTTGTAAGAGCTTTCTGGAAGTAATCTAAAGAACTCCATTGCTTCTCACTCTTTGTCTTACCTTGTGTGCACGCGTGTGTGTGTATGTGTGTGCATGTTAGTGTGCTTCTCACTCACGCACTTGTGCTTTCACTTGCTCGAGGTCATCATACCATCCTCACGTCTTCCCGGATTGACATTAAAGGAGGTGCTACTCATCACTGAGCTACACCAAATTTTGGCGCCGTTGCCGGGGATCGAGCTTTGAGGACGAGCGTGTGATGGTAAGACGTAGATTTGAGACGTTGGCGTTGTAGGTAATTTCTTCACTCTTCTTATTTTTCTTTTTTCTTACCTCATCATCATCATCACCATCATCATCATCATCATCTCCCACCTCCATCTCCATCATCGCGAAAATTTTCAGTTTTTGATCATACCACCTTCTCCACCTCATTTCCCTCATTCCACTTGTGAGAGAGAGTGAGAGAGCAATATTGTGTGCCTTGTTTTTGCATGCTTGTTGAGTTTTCTTGCAGGATCTAGCAGTATCATCCCCTCCACCATGCTACACAGGTACGGAATTGTGCAGAGCTGTCTCTGTGTCGCAAGCTTCTGTCGATCGCGATTGACAGAAAGTTTCATCTTTTGGTAAAACTAAGTGCACCACAGTAGACTAGAGACCTTGCACATCAGAGATCCACAATAAATTTTTAAAAATTTGCATTTTTTCAGTCCATCGCGATTGATAGCATCAATCGCGATTGACACTGTCCATCGCGACGAACAGCCAGTCAATCGCGACTGACAGACCCCGACAGACACGTGTCCATCACGACGGACACCCCTGTCCATCGTGACTGACAGAAAAATCGTGATTGACACCCCATTTCGACGAGAATCTTGTCCATCGCGACGGACACCCCTGTCCATCGCGACTGACAGAAAAATCGCGATTGACACCAGTCCATCACGATTGACACCAGTCCATCGCGATTGACACCTGTCCATCGCGATTGACAGCCCAATCGATTGCGATTGACAGCCAATTTCGACCAATTTTTTAGGGTTTTTTAATTTGAGGATTTTGGCCAATTTTGGGCATAAATATTGGGCTGTAGGGCATATAAGGAGGCTATAAGTAAATCATTAGGGGAAAACATGTTTGCCTGTTAGCCTGTTTGAACCCTGTTTTAACCCTAGAACCCTGAACTGGCATAACTTTCTCATACGAAATCCAATTGTTGTGATTTTTGTCTTGTTGGAAAGCTCGTGGGGAGTACATGATTATTAGATAGGGTACTTTGAAGTTGGCCATACCTAGGGAGAACAAAATTCAGGGATCTCTAGAATTGTTTTCCAAAAAATCACAGTGCAAATTGGTGTTTGTGTTACATGAATGAAAGTGATTGGTTCTGTCCTTGGAATTTAAGTCTTGAGCTAACTTTGGAACTCTTACAGATCTATTGAGAGCATCGAAGGGCATTCTAAGCAAGAGTAAGTGCAAGCGTGGGAACACATTTCCTGGGCACTCAAGGGCAACCAGGAAGGAAACAAAAGGTTGGAAACTCTCAACTCCCTCTGTCAATTCCTAGCTTAAGCTAAGAACGACTAGTGATAGGAGTAGGCCAAGGCGGCGATAGGCATTTATCAAGTTGAAGACTACCTAAATACTCAAGTTCAAGCTAACGACATAACCTGTGTGTGACTGAGAACTTTAAAGGAAAAGACTTAACGTGGAACGATCAACTTCAAGTGCAGAAATTAACTTAAATGCTCTTGACGATGTGATATCAGACAAGAGTATAAACACGATAATCAACATAAGAAGGAATTAAGTAATTGGTATAAAAGAACTCAGCAACGAGGTTGTACTTGGGCAAAATAGGGGCTACTTAATTAGGCATATGAACCTTAAATCAGGACGGCATCTAGTAAGGGATAGACAAGTCTTAGGTCTTCAGAGGCTAGCGTTAATTATACTGCTAGGTCTTGGGCCCAACAGTTGAGCCACCACTCGCATTACCCTAGCTTTGAGACTAGTGAATCAGAGATGTCTCAAGGTATGGAGAGACCTGCGGGGAGTTCAGGTGTGCCACATTTGTATAGGGTGGAGGGCCCCTACAAGACGCAGCTCGAATACCTTAGGACCAATCGATTAGGTGCTAGCATCTATGAGGACGGCCTAGGAAGATCTGTGGTCCAGATTAAAAACCCTGACCAATCCATTGGAATAGAACACCCAGCTGTAAAGTTTGAAAATGGAGCATACTTGGACAAAGAAGGAACCATATACGTAGTCACCAGTCACCCAGATAGGACAAACGAATTCGGAAATGTGATCCCAGAAGCGGACATAGGTGATGTGGAGCAAGGAAACATGGGTATAGAGCCCAAGACCCCTAGGGGGAAGTCTGTTCTTACTAGAATCCTCAATCCCGAGTGGATTCCCCAGGATAATAAGAGCATAGATCTGCTCCTAAACCAAGAGACAGATGAAGCCTTTTGGAGGTATAAATCAAATAGGCCAAATGATGTAGGGTCAATCATGATCTATGAGTTCAAAGATCCTGATAGCCCAGGTAGAGTAACCTACTTAGATCACACTTCAGAGAGGATCTTTGTGGTTACAGAACATGATAGGCATGCTTATACTTGGAAGGGTGAATTCGTTTTTCCCCAACCAAGATCGAACGTGTCCAATGGTCACCCTGGAGCTGGAACATCCCAAGCTCATGGAACTCAAAGAGACAGAAGTAGAGATAGGCCAGAAGTAAGCTTTGCCAACCCAGGGGGTAGAGAAAGAACGAGGACGGAAACAAATAGAGTAGAACCTGAGGTACTTAGAGCCCCCAAGAATCAAAGAAATGCGGAGTAGTTCCCTCTACCACGACCTAGAGAGCACACAAGGACTTTGAGACCAACTCAGCTAGTCAAGTCCATGAAGAACTACTTCGATGGCATTGGAGATCCATACGATCATGTGGCTGAGTTCAGGCAAGTCTTGAGTGCTGAACAAGTTGAAGATCTGTTCACGCAGTACAATGCCTTTGGTCTAACCCTTAGGAACACTGCCCTGACATGGTTTCAACCACTAAACGAGAGGCAGTTCAGGAGCATAGACCAACTCCTAGAGGCTTTCATTATTGAATTCTCTAAGAGTGGCATAAGGCATAATACCTCCTCATTGATTCATAGCTTCAAGCAAACCCCTCAAGAGACCGTGAGACTTGGAGGAAGAAGATTTAGGCAATATCTTGAAAGATGCCCTGTTTCGGAGCTACCCACACCAGCTAAGCAAGTGGCTTTATTCTTGGATGGATTGCTAAGAACCAAATTGAGATCATATGTGTACTTGAAGGACCCTAGGACCATAGAAGAGTGTGTACACATGTGCATTGACATCGAGGATAGCCTAGGGGAAGAACTAGAGCTTTCCAAAATCTACAAAGACTCAGATAGTGCCTCTAGCCTCTCTTCCTCGCAATCCACATCAATTGAGGAACTTGCAGAGAAAGTAGCTCAAAAATTAGGTGTCACTAGCAAACAGATCCCAAGATTTGCCCGAGTGAAAAGATGCTATACTTGTGGAAGTGACCATATGGCGAATGTATGTCCCATTATGGCTCAACCCCAAGTAAATCCTAGTAGCCAGTACTGCACCATAGAACGAAGATACACAAATCACTCAGCACAAGACTGCCCATACAATAAGCAAGCGGTTAGGCAAACCTACCCTTAGCCATACCAACAAGGCAGATACTAGAGTCAACACCCACCACAACAGTATACTAGGCCCTAGCAAAATTACCAACCGCAATATCAGGCCCAACTGAGACCCCAACCAGTGCTAGCGCAACAACCACCTGCTCCTACTAATGTGATTCCTGTAAAGTATGCAGCTGCAGAAGAAAACTTGAATAGGGCCATAGTGCCAGTACCCCCATTGCTATCAGAAAGTGACCCCAGTGACCATAGTTTCGATTCTACACATGTTGATAGCCCCCATGCCTACTACATGCAGTCTCCTGAACATGGTGAGTCCTACTATAGTGAAGAGCCACATGAACCTAGTTGGGAGTCAGATTACACAAACATCATGTATGCAAACCCCAACCCTAGACCTCAACCTAGGCAAGTAAGACCCCCATTCCCTAGAGGACCATGCTACAGATGTCAGGGAGATCATCTCATTCTTGATTGTCCCTTGCCTCCACCTACACAACCCCAATCAGTGACGATTCAGGGCTTTTGCCAAGAATGTGGAAAGGAGCATCTCTTATGAGATTGTCCAAAGAATCCCAGCAATGTGCCAAAAATCACTCCCATTAACGTTATTGGGTTAGTGGTAGATTCCACAGGAAGTGTCACTTCCACTGCACTGATACAAGTGGTCACTAGAGCCCAAGCCTTACAGCAAAACCCACGTGTAGGCCAGGAAAAGAGCCCAGATGTTAGTGAAACAGAGAGCATGACAAAGAAAAGGACTAGAGCTTGGAGAGATAGTCGTGAAAGAATGAAAAGGCAATGGGTAAAAAAGATGAGTGAACTCGAGGAAAGCCTCAGAGAAACAAAGGCCAGGATAACTGAACTCACATCTCAAACTCCCTCTCACACTACCCCACCACCACCATTCCCATCTCCATCCGACCCGCCACCTTCCAACCCACCTCACACAATTCCACCACCCCTAAGAGTAGGATCAGTATCCCACTCCCGAGGACCTTAATATGATGCTTAAAGCATATTAGTCCATAATCCAAGAAGGGCCAAACGTAACTGATCATGAAAAGTGTTACCCTAGAGCAGAACTAGAGCTAGAACGAACCAAAATTTGTGCTAAGATGGTGGAATTGGCTCAGACCATGTTTGAAGCCAGTCGCCTATTTAACATCTCTAGTTCAGCGAAGACACAGTTGCACTTTGATGGACTGTTAGAAAGAATAGAGAAGTTAATTGCACAATCAAAAAAGGAACCCGCCTCTCAACACAAGGACAACGCAAGTGAAAGGGCAAGTCTTCCTGCCCAGGAAGCCTATGTGCCTAACTCTACGGATCCAGATACATCATCTTCTATGAATCGGTTCACACCAGAATTCCTACGAGATTCAAGAAGACAAATGGGCTAAAGAAAGTGAAGTCCCTCCTCCCATTGAACTTGTGGATGATGCACATGACCAATTCCCACAAGACATCCCATCCATTTATGAGGAGCAGGAGAGCACCCAATCTCAGGAAAGATTAGACTTTGAGTCTAACTCTCTACAAGAATTACCCCACTTCACAGGCCCATGGGAAGCTAAGTCTACTTGTATGAGAGCACCCACGGTCATGGTACGAAATGAGGACTCAGTCATACCAAGGAACACAGAGGTAGTGAAAAACACTAAAGTACAGTGCAACCTCACCTTAGAAGAGCTACTCAAAGTAAGGCCAGAGCTATGGAAACATGTAGCCAAACAAGTACTAGAGATAGCAAAACCTCGTTCCCAGGTAGGATCCCAGAGAACAGTGCCAGAAATACCATTGGACAAGATACGAGAAATGAGTGAGGGCAAAGAGGGAAACACATATCTTCCTATCACCCATCAAGGATACACCACCAAGGCCATTTTAGACTCAGGCGCAAGAGTTGCAATTGCTACCACTTCCCTATGGAAGCATTGGGGCCAACCTGCACTCAGGCCCACAAGGATGAAATTGCAAATGGCCGATGGTCACATAGAGAGACCCCTAGGGCTGTTAGAAGGAATAACTCTCACCACATGTGGTGTTGAGTTCGAGCATACATTTGCTATATGTGATTTTAGCAAAAATCATGCCTATGAAATGATCTTGGGACGACCCTTTATGCGACAGTTGCAAGTGGTACAGGACTGGGGAACCAATTCCTTGTACCTGCAACACTTAGGTGTTACGACCAAAGTGAATCTCAAAGATTACTCTCAGAGAGATGTCCCTCCTATCCAATGGAATCCCCTCCATAGAGCCAAAGATGATATGGAATCGGTGCATTCCATAGGTTCAGGATCATCATGGATGCATGAAGACACCCACTTATGGATGTGCAAAGTAGCAGTAGAAGAAGAAAAGAGAGAAGAAGCTAGAGAGATAGGTGCAAAAGAAACACATAGATCAATACAAGACCCATCCTATGCACCTGTAGTCTTTCCTGACAAAGAATTTGAACCCCACGGCTGGGCAGAAATCCTAGTTACCATGGATGTAGCCATCAATGAAGAACAATGGACACCTCACTGTGATGAAGATGGCTATGACATTTTAGTCTTCTCCATAGAGCCAATCATGGGAGAGGCAGTGTTAGAAGAGTGTGAACCTAGCCCTGATGCATTTGAGGATGCAAGTGACTCTGATCTAGAGTCAATCATCATGGACCCACCTTTTGCATCAGATGAAGAATACTTCTATGAAGTAGAATTTCAACCCCAGAGGTATGGAGAGCTTACAAATGATGTAAGGCTAGCCACACATGTGACCTCGAAGGAAGAAGGAAAGAAAAGAAAGAAGAGAGAAGTCACACCAGAAGAGGAAGAATCTTTGTTTGAGGTCCCGGAAAATTTTAAGAAGTATGAGATAGATCACAGGAGAGTCATGATGAGAATGCCTAAATGAGAGGCACAATTAGGGGAGCCCTATGATAACAAAGAAACTACCAAGAAAATAGTGGTAGCTATGGAAGAAGGAGAAGAGAGATGCACGTACATAGGCCACGACCTGACGGAAGACAAAGAGCACGAATTGATAGCCTTGCTAAGAGAATACAGAGATGTATTCGCTTGGAGTTACAAGGATTTGAAGGGTGTTGATCCAGACATATGCTCACACACTATCCCCATGACCTCAGATGCCAAACCCTCCAAGCAAAAGCCATACACATACAATGACAACTATGCAACCAAGATCAAGGAAGAGATAGATCGCTTGGTTGAAGCTGGATTTATCTATGAAATTGAGCATACTGAGTGGGTATCCGCCATCGTAGTGGTGCCCAAGAAAAATGGAAAGCTGCGTGTATGCATTAACTTGAAGAAGGTCAATGCAGCCATAATTTGAGATAACTATCCGCTTCCTATCACAGAGCATCTCTTAGAAAGAGTAGCAGGCAAGGAAGTGTACAACTTCCTTGATGGATTTTTGGGCTACAATCAAGTAGCCATAGCTCCAGTAGGTCAGCATAAGACGGCTTTTGCCACTGAATGGGGCATTTTTGCCTTTAGAGTAATGCCATTTGGGCTTACCAATGCACCAGCTACCTTCCAGAGGCTGATGTGCCATGTATTTAAAGAGTTCCTGAGGAAGAACTTAGAAGTCTATGTTGATGATCTTTGTGCTCATTCCAACATTAGGCAAACCCATATTCCTGAACTCAGACAAATCTTTGACAAATGTACAGAATATCAAGTTGGCCTGAACCCAGAAAAGTGTGTTTTTATGGTCAGGCAAGGCAAGATTCTAGGACACATAGTGTCAAAGAATGGCATATCCACTAATGAAGAGAAAGTGAGAGCCATAGCCGAGTTACCTACGCCAAAGAATGTCAAGGAAGTACAAGCTTTCATGGGGCATTGTGGTTATTACCGACGGTTTATACACATGTATGCCATCATAGCAAAGCCTCTATATGGACTTTTGACTAACTTTGAGTGGACTGATGAGTGTGAAAATTCCTTCAATGAGCTTAAACGACGATTATGTTCAGCCCCAATCTTGACTACACCAGATTGGAATAAGCCTTTCCATGTTCATGTGGATGCATCCAATTATGCTATTGGGTGTGTACTCGCGCAGCCTATCGGTGAAGGTAATATGGATCTTCCAATTGCCTATGCTAGTAGACAATTGAATGCAGCTGAACGAAATTATACCACTACTGAGAGAGAAGGACTAGGCATGGTCTATGCGGTTAAAAAGTTTAGACATTACTTGCTTGCAAATAAGTTTAAATTTTTTACTGACCATCAGGCACTGCTATATCTTGTGAACAAGCCATGCAATACAGGAAGATTAGTAAGATGGTTTCTCTTACTAATGGAATATGACTTTGAGGTAGTGGTAAGGAAAGGTAGGACTCATTTGAGGGCTGACCATCTTTCTAGGCTCACATCTGGAGAGGCCCCACAAGGAGTGTCAAATGACCTTCCTGATGCTTACTTGTTTAATTTGGAAGTGGTGCCGCAGTGGGCTAAGCCATTAGTACCAGTATTGACATACGGACCTAACCATCCAGTAATAAACACACAGGATAGAGAGGTGGTAAAAGCCCAAAAGTATCACATCATGGCAGGAAGTATGTACAAGCACACGGATCAAGGGATCTTGGCGTGTTGTGTGGAAGAGGATGAGTACGCTAAATGGTTGCAATTAGCACATGTATGTGCATTAGAGCAACACTAATCAAAGCAACGAACCCTACAGACACTAAGGAGACTCGGAGTGCATTGGCCGACTATGGAAGCTGATGTCCAAAAGTTATGCAAAGAATGCCCAATCTGCTGCACTAAACCACCTGTGGAACATGCCACTCTTTATCAAGTGTCCATAGTGCCAGATTGGAGTGAACCACTAGTATCCTTCCTGAGGATGAAAACATTCCCTCCAAACATGACCCTTGCTAGGAAAAGGAGTTTAGAACAAGAAGCCCTGGATTACTCACTCATTGGTGATAATCTATACAAACGTGGTAAAGATGGGTACCTCAGACTATGCGCCCATGAGAGTGAATATCTCAAGATATTGGAAACTGCTCACCAAGAGTGTAGCAGGAGGACACTTTGGCCCAGATCGAGTGATCAAGGCAATATTATTTGCAAGACTTTGGTGGCCGACTCTTCACATGGACGCCTATACCTCTGTGAAGAGGTGTGATGTCTGTCAGCGAGCTCAACCTCCTATATGCAAAGATGAGATGCCACTGAAACCCATGATGGGTGGACGAGCATTCTCTAAGTGGGGAATAGACTTTGTTGGTCCTATTAATCCCCAGCTAAGGGTTCCCATGCTGAGTATATCATTGTTGCCACGGACTATCTAACCAAATGGGTAGAGGTAAAAGCTACGACAAAGAACGATGCTCAGACAACTACTAAATTCTTGTTTGAGAATGTATTCACAAGATACGAGCTACCTATAGAGCTAGTAAGTGATAGGGGCACTCACTTCTTGAATGAAGTGATTGAAAATCTGCTCCAAGAATTCTTGGTAGTTCATAAGAAGTCTGCCCCCTACCACCCACAAGCTAATGGGCAAGCCGAAAGCACAAACAAGATTCTGTGCAATGTGTTGACCAAATTAGTGAATAATAAACCCTCTGATTGGGACAAACAGCTACACCATGCTGTTTGGGCATACTGAGTCGCCTACAAAACGGTACTCCAAACCACCCCCTTTCAGATGGTATTTGGCCAAAACGCAGTGCTATCGTTGGACTTCTTAATACCTACATTGAAAGTAGCACAAGAGCATGAATGGACGGGTCATGAACTCTCCTCTAGACTTTTTGACCTTGAACGATTAGGAGAAACAAGACTGAGGGCGGTTGCAGGGATATATGCAGCTAAGAAACGACAGAAGGCATACTTTGATGCCCACATTAAGGATAAAGGTTTGAAGGCAGGTGACCTAGTACTAGTATACACTTTGAAACAACATGCGAGGAAACTAGAGAAGAGAGGCTACGGACCCATGATCATTAATAGAATCTCAACAAGTGGAGCAGTGCAACTAGCCACATTAGAAGGCGATGTTCTCCCGAGCTACATAAGCGGATGAAGGGTCAAGTTATATGAGGAACCTCTCACAGAGGAAATGCTAAGTCAACTCAATACTGCTAAGAAACGCAAAGAAGAAGAAAAGCGAATTCGAGAGGAAGCTCAAGCAGAAGCTTTAGAGCGCATACGGAGAATGAAATTAAGAAGACAAGGCAGAGAGCAACCTAGGCCATATGCATATGCAGATCAAGGATATCATGTGGCTATGTGTGAAGTTTCAGATATCAGCTCTCATAGGATAATTGGTCGACGTCCTTTTATAACCTTAGAGATAGGACAAGGAAAGGGTGCAAGGATTGTAAGAGCCTTGATTGACTCAGGTGCAGCCACTAGTGCTATTAAATTTTCGTACTGTCAAAAGTTGAAATTAACCATCAATCCTATAGAAGCATATCTCATAGGATTGGGAGGTGTGGAAACCCCGTGCATGGGCGAGGTGGAACTTCCCCTCTATATTCAAGACAAAGCAATGACAGTCAAAGTACTAGTGTGTCAAGATGAGGACCTCACTGAGCCTCTTGTCTTGGGTCAGGACTGGATCTATGATCATGCAGTCAACCTAAACCTAAGAAGTGGACTTCTTCAGGTATGGGTAAATCATAGTCAAATTACAGTTGAATTGGAAAATGAGGCACTCAAGGAACTAAGTAAGGCACGAACTCCTGGTCCTTCCAGGGGTGCATATGAAGTTGACAATGCTATTCTTGTCCAAAACTGTATGATGCAGAACGAGGATTGTCTCAACAACGGAGTCAAGGATAGGACGGCACTCCCTTCTTTTCCAAAGACCAGAGGGATGCAGCAACCAAAGGCAGATCAAATACAGGAGGAGCAGCGTACAACCTATACTGGAGGCCAAAAACACGTGCGAAGCAGAATGTCTCAGCCGTCGAAACGAGTGTAGGTGCGGAAAGGCGAACACCCTGTTGCGACCATGCCAACCCCACGGCCGAAACCTCTTATTAGTAATCAACAACACGACACTAATAAGAACTCTTTCATAAATTCTTCAGCGAAAGTAAAGTCTATTTGGATACCCAAGAAGTCGATGAAGGCCAGCCCACAATCACGACAAATCTGGGTGCCTAAGGCTTGCTTGCGGGCTCAAATAGCTACACCGAGGCCACACCCGATACAACATGTTTCACTCACTCAAACATCCGATGCCCATTCTTACACATCACACACGAACACATATTCTTCCATGAGCACAAGTAGAATCCCTTGTAAATGGGTCCCTTAAAAGCCTCATTTTCATGCAGATACTCCTATAAAACTCTCCAGAGTCTCCACAAAATCAAGATCAAAACCCATCCACTGCATTTGGTAGCCTAAAACTTGTAATAAACCCCCAGACCCCAGGTGTAAAATCATGCCCACCTACTAACTACATCACTCTCACACTACATCATTCCACTTAGCTCCTAGGTCCACCCAATTCCTAACTACACACACAAGCACCGCGCACTCACTAACTGACTAACTTATCACTAAAAGCTCATGTTAATGTTGTAACGGGGACACAATGTCATTTTTGTGTCCATTGCAATGTTAACATTTATTCATATATTCTCACAGAACCGGTTGCGAATTTTTCAACATGACTAAGGCTGTAGGAACAAGCTCTCAAGCAGGAACGAGCCAGCAAGTGGTGGATTTAGATAGTTTACCCATTTTGCCTGAGACAAATGAAAGATCAGAAGAGTTGCAGGCCATCAAAATCATACTAGTAGCGGACCCCCCCAGTGGCCATACCATGCCTGTAGGAAAAGCTTCCACTGGTTTAGTGAAGTTGCAGGACCCTTGGGAGAGGGATCATACCTATGGGAATCAGAGTTGGAATTCAATGGGAAGCAAGGTAAATACCATTTCTTTACAAGGGAATTCGGGACGTTACAAAATGCAGAAGGTCTATGCTCCGTGTGGGAGAAGGCAGGATTGGATGCCTACTTCATTGCCGGGCTCCCAAAGCTTGACTTCATGCAATGCTACTATCTCATCAGTACCTTAACTCCAAGCAAGACCCCAAAAGGTGCAAGCTCATTTGTGCTCCCATCTTTGAAAAAAGGAAATGAGCTCAAAAGGTTTAGGCTCTCAAACAACTTAGTGAGAGAGGCCCTAGACATGCGAGGAATGCATATTCCAACAGAAAAGGAGACCCTCGTGCCTAATTACATGAAGAATCGAACCCTCACTAAACTCAAGGACATGGTGTCCATGACGCCTAATATTGCAATACACCTCCGCATGTGCATGCAACACTTTGCTTTTCCTGCCCAAGATAGATTCACCATGCCACCCAAAAAGATATGGTTTAGTTTGTATCTGGTAGAGACACAGAGCCTCACCATCAACTTACCCCACTAGATAATTGATCAGATACACCTAGCCCACAAACGATGGCCGTGAAGCATGTTTTATATGGATGTTGCGCTCTGACTCGAATCATTTATAGATGTTTGGCCTACGACATCCCTATTCAGCGAGCCCTGATGTGGAATCGAGTGGAGCAGTTCAGAGGCAGGACGCCCACTGGACCCCCTTCTAAGAAGATGAGAGGAAGTGTCCAAGTCCCTTGTGCTCAACCACGTGGAGCCACCCTAACACCGGATGTTACCCCTCCATCCCGAAGAGTTCGACCATTCACACTCCGACTTCCAAGACGCAGCACCGATGGTCCTAACTTGATATTTCCTCCCATCCCAACCGATCTTGAATTTCCCAGTGGTGCACCTTTGGAAGAACTCACGAATGAAGACTTGGAACAATTATTACAAGATGTAGAGCTGGAGGCAGAAGAGACACAACAAGTGGAGAATGTGCAAACGCAGGCAACAACCTCCTAGGTACCTATTACCATAGTTGAAACGGATGAAGAGGACGATGAAGATGAAGAATATGAGGAAGATGTGGAGGATTATGATCAAGGGCATCAAGATGAGCAACAAGATGAGCAACAAGATGTGCCAGAACTTGTAGGTGCACCTGCATATACAGCTCAACTACAAAGGTTATACGACACAATCAATGCAGTACAAGAAAGGCATCAACTCTCTCTTATGTCAAGCCAAGCTTTGATGCAAGAAATGCTATCAGATGATGGGGTGGATCAACATTTCATTGACACCCTCAAATTAGTGTCAGAATCTTTAGGAGTTCCGGAGGCTGTCCACACTGCAGTCCGCCAGCCCGTGAGGTATGACAAACGCAGAGTTGACACATTATGACGAGCAGGTAAGACTATCAGGATGCCCGTCACAGAACAAGAAGTAACCATTGAAGCCACAGCTACCCCCACCACCACCATTGACCTCTCTGCTGAAACCTTCGTTCAGACATCTCCCATCTCACCCCAGCACCCCTCATCACCACCTTCTCCACCCCCACCACCACCTCCCACCATGGAAGAAACGACAGTCATCACCTCTACCTTCACTTATAACCCAACCTCATTCACATCATTCTCATTTCGAGAACCCACCTCACAAGACACCCTCTTCTCTTTCATCACCAATCCCTTGTACACTTCAACCCTTCTATCCTCCGAACCCATAATGCCATCCCATAATTCCAAGTGTGGTTGGAAACCCTGCACCCACAGAAGGCACCCTGTGTTTCCCAGCCTATCCCCAAATACGGATACCTCCATTCCATGACCCTCCCTTCCCATCTGTCCCCTACACCTCATTCTACCTAACCGCACCACCCCAACAACCATCCTTCGTGGCGCAGTCCATCAGCACTCCAATGTTTCAGAGGCACATTTCCCCGATGTTCGCAATGACATCAATCTACACTAACACCACACTCACTTCACCTACCATACCCACCTACATGGTAGCCCCTGTACACACCACTCTATCTGACCAAATGGACATTTCACCCACCACAGCACCTCTCCCCACAATTCCACCCTCTCCCCCTCCACTACCCCCCACCTCACCACTCAACACATCATTAGCAGACACAGCATTCACTACCTCCCTTCCCATTCCCACATCCCCTGCATTCCAAACTTTTCTCCTTGCATCTCATAATGTAAATAGCACGTTCACTACATTACTTCAGTGTGCACATCAACTACAACAAGAATACCATCAATTGGAAGAACACACTATTGCCCTCCAAGTAGAATCTCAGCGTCTACAAGCTAGAGTCAACACACTCGAAGATGATTACCAAACACTTCTAGCAGAACATACCACCTTACAACAGGCTCACACAGAATTGGAATCGAAAATATCGACAGTGGATGGTCAAGCAGTGAAGGAACTGGAAAGTATGCTCGAGTCCCAAATGATATCCAATGCTACACTTAGACGCAATCTTGGGCTATTAAGGAAGCATATGGCAGCAGCACTAGAAGAGAACAAGAGGCTTCAGCAACAAAACCAAGACAACTTTGAAGCGGCTATGGAAGGAACTGCAGGAGCAACCATTAGCCCTACCAAGTATAGAGCAGTCCCATCTGAAGACATTCGCATCTTACTCGAAGAGCATGCAAATTTCTTGGAGTCATATGAAAAGTTAGAGGTTGAATGTGCGGATCTAAAGAAGCAGATAGCCAGTGCCCCCACAGCTCAATAGGAGCTGATAATCTTGCAACACTCTACAGAAGAAGTAGAGACCCTCCGGAAACAGGTGGTAGAACTCCATGCACACCTTTTACCATATGAGAGGCCAGCCTCGCCAACTGAAGAACCAGAACCTAAAACAGTTGTGGAAATCCCCGTCGATGACAGCTATGAAGAGCCGTACGAGCCGATGCCCACACCCGGCGGTCGGGTAACAGAGGAAGGACAAGACGCTTTAGAAATTGGAGTTCCAAATTGGGTTAAAAGGATCGAGAAAGTAGGAAAGACACATCATGATTGCGTTGCCGTGCAAATTCAATCTCTCACAAATCTGGAAGAAACTGTCCTTCGATCTTCTTACTTTCATAACCTATCCCACCAACGTTTGATCACAACATCGGAAACGCAATACATGCCTTACTTTGTCTTGCTACATGATTATAATGCAGAAGTTAAAAGGCATACAGGGAAGGAGCCCACATTAGCCACTCAATTTGAGCCAGAGGACTTACCGGCAGATGCCCGTGCTGGCTCAATCTTCCAACCTAATTGGCGTGCACGTCTACTAACCGATTACCCTGAGATGATGAGCACATGGGCAACCATGCCACTATATATCAAGTATAATCCATGCTATTGCCCAATGGTACGTCGCAGATCCTGGCAAGCATTTGCAATCAAGGTACGCAACAATAAACAATGCTCGGCTTGGGTTAACTATCCATATCTTGCTCCACCTCGAGGGACCCCAACCGTAGCCTACATGATATCAACAATTCGACACTGGTCTACACGTCTAAATAATGTACCTGACATAGCAGCGAAAATGTGTATGAAAATATTCAAGCTCATGACCATTGTCTTCAAAACCTTTCGGAAGGTACAAGCTCCATACATCTCTGCCCCTGGATTCTCTCAAGGTAACAAGGATTTAGTCTACGACATGAGCCAGACTCCCTCAGTCAATATAATCTTTGCCTGGCATACACGAATAAAGTACTTACCCGCATGCTTCAAGCAGACATTTGAGGAAATGTTCTATACAGGATTCTGGGAATATCATTAAGAAATTTTAATTCCCAGACCAACACATTTGCTACATCTATTTGCAGTAGAACAAGCCATCCATGTAGATCAGTTACGTCTGCCACATCCGGACATTCCAAGACCAATTGATTGGGATCGCATGATGACAGATTTGGCTAGAGGACTACGCATACAAGAACATCAACTTGCCACTCATGTGGTGGACTATTACATCTAGCACTCCCAGCAACAAGAGTCTGTCAGAGACGACAGACACGAGAGAGGGGGGGGGTGTTGAGAGCAGTATGGGCAACCAAGGACTGAGGAGACAAGGAATCCAGCAAAGAGAGTCAAAGCAAAGCGAAGGATTAAGTAGACAAAGCAGTCGACGCAGATCTGGCAGATAGGCCCTTCAAAATTTTCCAAATCAACATCTTTATAACAGTGATTCTTATCACTAACAATCATTGTAAATACCATTTCATATTTTTTTAGCTCCATTTTGTGCAAGCCAAGGAGTCCTTGAGCTTGAGGAGCTTCAGAAGTACCTACATATCAATTTTCGTATTTTTTAGACTCCGTTTAAGCCCTCAAATAGGCCCTGGAACCTAATTTTTAACTAGGCTGAACACTAGGTCTGGACAGGGCCAAAACCTAGTCAAAAACTATAAATAGAGCTAGAAAGCTCATTTTTGAGGGTAGCTTGTAATTGATTTGAACTTGTAAGAGCTTTCTGGAAGTAATCTAAAGAACTCCATTGCTTCTCACTCTTTGTCTTACCTTGTGTGCGCGCGTGTGTGTGTATGTGTGTGCATGTTAGTGTGCTTCTCACTCATGCACTTGTGCTTTCACTTGCTTGAGGTCATCATACCATCCTCACGTCTTCCCGGATAGACATTAAAAGAGGTGCTACTCATCACTGAGCTACAACTCCCCACATTAAGGTTCTATGGGGAGATCTCTCAGCACCAACAGGCCTTTATTTTCACCTTCTGTGGAAACCCAAAGGCCTAGAACTTTAAGCCCTACCTAACCTAATGGCTAGGCTCAAAAAATTCATATATTACCATCAACGTTCACACATAGACCTCAATTAACTTGGAAGTTATTGTTTTACAAAAGTCCATGCACTCAAAATGGCTTCTCCTCATAATGGGAGCCTTGCAACTTAGAGCATCACTAATCATTTGTCATCATTTGAGGGTGAAGTATTGAGTATATGTAACATTGAGGTGTGAGCCATTTAGTAGAACTCTTGCATGCCCATGGTCCAACTAAGGAGCATGATATTCATTCTCTTGATGAAATTCTCCTCTTTTCAAAACTCCAAAGAGCCATCTATCACACTTAGGTGTGATAAAGTGTATAATTGATGAAAAGGGATTCCTAGAATTTAGGGAATCATTTCAAGATTATATATGTAGACATTGTACTTAAAATGTATGATCCCACGTGTGTGTAAGATCTCATAGGATTTGAATAAGCTAGTAGATCCCTTGCTTAGCAAGCCCCTTGCTTTCTTGAGTGATTTCTTTAGACATATAGTTTAGTTTGTGTTTGCAAAAGCTCTTGGGCTCAATCCTCAAGGATTCATAGAATCATTCATTTTAGTGAACAAAGGTTTTTGTTAGTGTGTGTGTGTAATGCCATCTATGCTTCAAGGATGCATAGGGAATTTGTACATTCCACCACTAGTGGTAGCAGAGCTTTTTGAGATACAACTGCATTCAAGGAGGACTAGGAGGACTTTGAAGGAACAAGACCTGATCGATCAAGATCAAGTATACACAACCATCTAAAGGGGACTCTATAGGTGGAGAAGGAGAGCATTTACCTCATCCGTTTGGTACTTGTGAAGTACAGAGGTAAACGTGATTGGTTATTTCTCATTCCTCTTGCATCAAAGGGATCTAGAAGAGTAAATTAGAGTATATCATTTCGTAGCATAGCAATCAAATCCAAAAATTGGACAAAAACAATTATTAGCCATGGAGATATAGAATATCTAGCTACTTCATGGGGAAAGGGTTATGAGGTCTCATTAGTGGCGCATATGCTTGACCTAGATTTGGTTAGACTCAAATTGGTGATTAGTTAAGGAACTTTATAGAGTGGAATGAAAAAGATAAAAGAGCCATCTTCATATTATGTCAACACAATATCAATCCCATGATAGGGCATATATAAGACCTAGATTCCTCTAGAGAAACCCTAGAGACACTTTACTCCACTTCAACCAAAGCTAAAAATATCCGATTGAAGAATGAAATCAATAACATGAGGACACGTTGAGGAAAACACCTGGTAGCAATATAAATGACTACATTTTGAAAATAAAAGAAGAAAATGATGTACTAGGTTCTATAGGTTGTCACATAGATGATGATGACTTAGTTGCACACACCTTGAATAGGCTAAGGGATAATGAAAAGTGGAAGGTCTTTACAAAATTTTTGTATATCAGAGATAATCTTCCTCAATTTGAGAAGCTGGTGGCCTTGGTTGTGAGGAGATGGTAAGATAGGTTCAAGAGATGAGCTAGTGCTGCACAAAACCTGCTCTACACATGCCAATATAACTTCAAGGGATGTTTAATAAAACCTTGTAGCTTTAAAATGATGCATTTGGAACCACAATGTCCATTGGAACATCACTCTCAAATGTTTGCATCAAAACAGATAGCTTGCATATGCAAGAAATGTGAAGAACCTTCTATTTCGGGAATGGAAGGTCTTAGTATTATTCTTAGAGCTCACAACCTGGTATGAATTGACAAAAGAGATTTTGCACACATCTAATTGGAGTGCACATCTAATGAAGGCAAGTTATTGCATGAATTTTGCTATACCATATAGTGTGGAATGAATCTAACAAGTCAAAGGGGTCATCTCGACTTTTTAGGATCTAGAAGGTATGCAAACATAGTCACCTTCCTTGTTTAATATCTCAAGGTCTGTTGAATTTAACTTGATGAAACTTGACATGTGAACAACACATAATCCAATCTATCTAATACAAGTTAAGGTATAGCAAATGGTTAAGTATATGCAAAGAAATTGATTCCACAAGATCATTATAATGAAGAGGATGCAACTGTAGATAGTAGACAAAAATGTACTTGAAGAAATGTATGAAAATGTATATGCTAATGAACATATGATACAAGGGAAGTATAGTGGACTACACATAGATAGTGTAAGTGCATGGTATGCTCAAGCTTTTAGCTCAATGCCTCTCATAATGGCTCTCTCCCCTCACGACTACAAGTATGTGTATTTATACAAATGTGAAGAGTTTTAATTTTAATTTTCTCTCACCTACAAGTGATTCTACACTTTAGAGATGATTTCAATTGATTCGTCCTACCACATAAGTCGTGGGTTTAACTCCCTAACTTCATGAGATTCCTTATTCTCTTGGCTTTTACATAGCATATATCTACTCTAGTTAGAGTAGCATAATTTAAACTTCCCACTATACTTTGATAGCCAATTACATCCTCAATGAGTTCACCTTCACGAGCACTTAATTTCAGATTTACCTCCATGGGTGTACCTGCAACCTTTGTATTCTCCACCTTCAACTTGGAGAGCATGTCTCCAATATAATTCCTCTAAGTTAGAATAATACCTTTCTCTATGTAAACTACTTCCAAACCTAGGAAGTAAGTGAACAATCCAAGATCACTGATCTTGAACTCTTCCTTCATTTGACCTTTGATCCCTCTAATTCCATTTGCATCACTTCCTCTAATGATTATATCAACAACATATACACAAAGGTATATGGCCTCTGAATGATTCCTTTTAATGAAGAGGGAAGGATCTACCTTGCTCACCATAAAACCTTTATCCTACAAGTAAGTGACAAGTTTATGATGCCAAGTTCTAGAAGCTTGCTTCAAGCCATACAAGGCTTTCCTCAACTTGCACACATGATCACGGTATGTTTGATCTTCAAAACTAGGAGGTTGAGCCGTGTATACCTCATCTAAAATCCAACCATTTAAGAAATAATTTTTAACACCTACTTGATATATCTTCCATTTCTTGGAAGATGGTATGACTATTGAAAATGCTTTTAAAAAGCATAGAGGTTATAAGAGCAATCATTTGATCATCGACATATCCGTTGCTAAATTTTAGCCGGTATAGGTGCCGGTAATTTACACCCTCGGAATAGCCAACGCTTATACAGACACTATATCGAGGGCAGGTTAAACATAAGAAGACCCACGAGCAAAAATTTGACCCTTTTCTCGCATTTTGAACTGAGTTCTTCTACTATTTTCTATGTTCGAGTGCACACATGATTTGAAGTGTGATCATACTATGTATACACACATAGCTCTCACTCTCTCTCTATATAGAGACATCTATCTCTCTCTAGATCTCAAATTTTGGTAAGCATCACGTATAGTCTTGTACCCTTTCTCTTGTCCTAGGTTTTTTCTTGTCTAATTTCTCTTATTCTTAGTTTTGCCGGAGCTTTTTGGCATCGGATCTTTTGAAATTTGAGGAGGGACAACACTAAGTGGGCTTTGACGATAGTGATCTAAAGAATTACATCGATATAAGTGATTTTTTTGTTCTCTATTGTGTGTGTGTGTGAGAGAGAGAGAGATAGATAAGATAGAGAGAGATATGAAAGAGAGCGGGAGAGGGGGAGAGAGAGAGAGATAGAGAGAGAGAGAGAGAGAGAGAGAGAGAGAAAAGTAAAAGAGAGGGAGAGAGAGAGGGGAAGGAGAGAGAGAGATAAAGATAGAGAACGAGAGATACACACACACACTCATACTCATGTATATGCATGCATACATACATACACACATATACACACAAGCATATGCATTCATACGTACACACACATATACACACATATGCATACATACATATACATATACATACACACTCACATATATATAAACACAGACACAGTCACATATATACATACACACTCACATACATATTACATACACACATGCATATACAAACACACACACACACATGCATATGCATACATACATATGCATACACATATATACATACATACACACTCACATATATATATGCAGACACACTCACATATATACATACACACTCACATGCATATGCACACACGAGATTCATTCGATAGTCAAGGAAGAAGAGATCATTGTGCGAGATGAAGAGGTCTTTGAAGAAGACAAGATACACGGTGAAATAACAGACAATATGTTGTACGAGAACGATGATGAAGAAGGAGCTAGCAAGAGATCTAGAAGTCACCAACATAGAGATAGATATCTTCCATGCATCAGATCTCCAAGAGGATGGTAGAATAGAGGATTTCTAAAGCAAATACTTGTATGTACTAATTTGTGTTTATTTTTTTGCTTTTTTTTGTACATTACTATTTTTCTATATTACCATTATTATTGTATCCTAATTTTTTGAGTTTTTTGTTGAAGAGCACAATGGGAGATAGTCCTCCAATCACTCCGTATTCCATGATAGAGGAGCAGTTCTTGGAGTTTATATCTCATGTTCCTCCTGCTTATATGGCTGCTGCATCACATTATTGGATCACTCGTGGTAGCACTCCCCCCGGCCTCACTCTTGCTGGCCTCACTCCTACTAGCCTTCGTCGGTGTCACTCCTACCACCATTACTCCTGTCGGCATCACTCCCCCGATGGGGGTACTCCTAACCAAAGTACTCTAGGCATTTAGACTCAACCACGACCACCTTCTCAGTCATCCTCTAGTGGCTCCACTAGTCAACATGTACGTTCCACATCTCAGCACGATACATGTACTGGTTTGTCTCACCAATCGAGGTCATGGTGCTCTAGAGAAGGTGACAGATGTTGTGGAGATAGTGTAATGGATGTTGTGACTCCCACTTCTACTCCTAGGGCAAGTTTCTTAGATGCAGGTATGGTACGTGGTACACCACGTACATCTTGGGGTGATCATGACCATGACAACTTCAAGGTGTAATGTTGAAATGGAGTGAGGAGGATAAAGATAGCAAGAACTATATCACAGAGGTGATCTATCAGAGTATCGATTACCACCTGGACATTCTACTCTTAGTTCCAAGTGGATTCAGCACACAGCATGTGAGGTGATGTCCCATCGACAATTCGAGGCTCATGATGCTTTCAAAGTAGGCTTATCAAAGCCTATGTGGTTAGATGCAGGAGTGGGACATGATTTTTGATGAGCAGCAGCAGACTCTTGATCCACATCCCCAGCAACGAGATGTAGCAGCCACACGGCTAGATATCATTGGACCATTACATTTGGGTAGCGGCAGATACAACACGATGCATCACGAGTTTGTAAGTCTCATTTTCATTATTGAATTTGCTTGTGTTCAGCATTTCATGTATGTTCATCTAATGTTTTGCATAGTTGTTGCAAGAGTTGGCAGTGGGTCATCCTCCGACACAAGTCAAAGAGGCTTATGGATATCATCATGGATTGGTTGCATTGTTGGAGGACTTGGCGGGATGTGGTGCGGTCATTTCATGGGAGCATCTATGATGAGGTGAGCTTATAAACTTGATTTGGTATTTTTAGTTGTTTTTTATAAATATCATTTCAATTTGTCTCATTTCATGCATATGCTTTGTTGCACGACTACATATGTAGATGTTTTGATTCCTCTATGCGTATGTATGGCAGTGCTGTGCCACAATTTTGTATTACATTCATATATGGCAATGATGCACCATAATTTTGTATTCGGTTCCTATATGGCAATGCTTTGCGACATTTTGTATCTAGCTCATATATGCAAATGGTTTGCCACACTTTTGTACATGGTTCATTCATGGAATATATATCTCTTTATCATACTTACATGGTTCATGGTTCATTCTGCTCATCTCTTTTGTGTCTGATAGTGTTTTGCTTTATCAAATCGTGTTTTTGTTGTCAATCATCTAGACATTATATTGATAACCACTAGAGTACATGTTACATGTACTCGGTTTTTTTTTTGGGTAGAGTGTATTGTCTTTTGCTACACAATAGCATGGGAATGTTGCTGCAACAAGAGACAACACACTTTGCCCAAAAAACATTTTGCAGATTTGGCTGCTGGTATAAGCATCGGTATGTCTAGGTACATAAGGACGCTTATACCAATGCTTATACTGGGGCTCTGGAAGTTATCGAGGCTTATACTGGTGCTTATACCACCACGCTACTGATGCTTATATCCGCATTTTTGTATCGAGAATTATACTAGCACCTATACCAGCACTAGGGAAAAAATAGTCCCATCTATTTGTGTCGGTATATGGGCCAGTATGCCCGTGTTATGTTGTAGTGATTCCCAAGTCTGATTTTCTTGTACAGCTTCTATTTCTTCTTCCATGGCATTCCTCCATTCTGGCTTCTTCATATGTAGATGGTTCTTCAGAGTTTGAGTCCTATGCTATATATATAGAATATTTAGTGACCAAAGAGGTGTCATACCCATACCTTTCTAGCATCCTCTTTTCTCTAGTGGAACTCGTAATAGTTTGTTGAGATGATTCTTCCACATCTCTCAGCTCTTGCACTTTAGCTTGCCTTCGGAGTTCCAAGAATTGATTTCCCTTCTTGGAGTCTTTTGGTTGTTGATATATTTAGGTGGTGATGTGTGTGATCACTCTAGGACCGTCAGGGCACTTTTTTCCCTCTTAAGGAGGTTTATTTTCCCCGGATTGTATATATGCATATTGCCCTAACGGGATACTTATCTTTGTACATTCTAGTGGTAATAAATTCAGTATTGTGTGTTGTGCTCCAAGGTTTCTTCTTCTTCCTTGTGTTGTTCACGTGCTTCCACAAACGTCTAACTCCAACAATTGGTATCAGAGCAGGTCTACACCTCTCCGGTTGTAGTCTCAAAATCCCACGAAACTTGGTAAGCATACTCAAGCTGTTTCAGAGATCAAAACACCTTCGTTATGTGGTGCCGAAATCGTGATCTGAGCTCGTTTTGCCCTCTGAAAGCACTATCATGACACTTGTGCATGCTATTTTGTCTTTTTGTGCCAAAGGTATATACTAGTTTTGGTTTGCCAATATAAGAATCTCGAAGTCTGCTACAGGTGTGGCAGAACTCATTTGAGTAATTCTGTTCAACTTTTTCAGATATAGTGATTTTTTTGCATCAAGGTATTTTAGTAAGTGGCCATGGCTGAAAGTAGTGATGTATTTTGTATGTTGGCTGTTGAGGATAAGTTGGATAGTACGAATACCCATTGTGGGCTTATATGATGCATCATGTATTGGTCGCAAAAGGACTATGGAATATTGTGCAGGGTGTTGAAAGATGTCCTGTTACATAAGCTCATAGACTATGAAAGATCTATAAATGATTTGGCATGTGCAGTACATGATTCTCAAGCCTTGTGAGATGCAAAGCTTTGGCATGCACACTTTGGTCATTTGAATTTTGCAAGTTTGGTACACTTGCAAAAATTTGAAATGGTGTCCTCTTTGCTCAAACTTGGGGCACCGAGAAAACATGTTTGTGAAGGTTGTATTTTGGGCAAAATGCAGCGTTCCTCCTTTCCAAAAGATGGTTTAGTTCAAGCTACTAAAAAATTGCAACTTGTACATAGTGATTTCTATGGTGCTATGTAGACACCTTCTTTTGGGAACTATCTTTACTTCATGACTTTCATCAATGATTTTTCGAGGCATGCATGGGTATATCCATTGAAGGCAAAGTCCGAAGTGTTTATGTGCTTCAAATAGTTTCTAGTTTAGGCTGAAAATCTGTCAGCATGTAAAATGGACACCCTCCGTTCTAATCGAGGGAGGGAATATATGTCTTCTGACTTTAATGAATTTCTAGCTGAAAGTGGGATAAAACATTAGTGTACAGTGCCATATACACCTAAACAGAATGGGGTTGCTGAACAGAAGAATAGGTCACTCATGGAGATTGCGATGTGTATGGTCAAGAGTAAGGCTTTAGCACATAGTTTTGGCTTGAGGATGTCATGTGTGCAGCATATGTACTTAATAGGTATCCCACTAAAGCGCTGTAGTTTATCACTCCATATGAAGCTTGGCATGGTTGCAAGCCATCTATTGCTCATCTGCGTGTTTTTGGTTGTTTGGCATATGCATTAGTGCCTGAACAACATCACAAAAAATTGGATGATAAAGTAGTAAAATGTATTCTTGTTGGGTATAGTTCTTAAAGTAAAGGCTATTGTCTGTATTATCCAAATACTAAATGCATTCTGGTTAGCCTTGATGTTGTTTTTGTGGAAGATGCTATTTAGCCATTGCTTTCATGTACTAAGGAGACATCTGTTAGCTCCAAAGACATGTATGATACTTTGCTGCCTCTTTTTATAGGTGGACAGTCTAGTGCTGGTCCTAATGAGGAAACTTCTCAGCGTTTGTAGGTTTCATGTGATGATGCAGATCATTCCATTTCTAATGAAGATTTACATGATGCACTTGTTAATGAGAGGGCTAATATTGAGGAGGCAAAAACTAGGCCAAAATGGGTAGTGCAGACTTTGCATGATAGTAAATTAGATGCACCTCTATCATATCGTACTTTTTCAAGCTCTCATAGTGCCTCTTTTGCATCAGGTTGCTATGGTATGACTGCCTCTAGTTTTTGTGATGAGACTGAACCTGTTTTGTTTGATAAATCACAAAATTGAGAACCTTTGATGGATGCAATGCAATCTGAATATGATGCCATCATGAAAAATGGTACATGGTCTTTATGTGACTTGCCTCTTGGCAAGAAGGCCAATTGCACTAAGTGGGTATACAAGCTGAAGCATAAACCTGATGGAACACTTGACATGCATAAGGCTAGGATTGTTGCAAAGGATTATGCACAGGAAAGAAGCATTGATTTTGATGAAACTGTTGCTCCTACTTGCTGAATGTCTACTGTTCATCGCATCTGTGCACTTGCAACTCATCATGGTTGGAATGTACATCAGTTGGACATTAAAACAACATTTTTAAATGGTGACTTGCATGAAGAAGTGTATGTTTTTTAGCACTGTGTCTTTGTGGAGAAAGGGCATGAAAACTATGTGTGCAGGCTAAAGAAGACATTATATGGTTTAAAGCAAGCACCATGTGCTTGGTATGAAAAGACACATGCCTATCTGGTTGCACATGGTTTTAAGAACAATCCAATTGAAAGCACCTTATATGTTAAGCATGCTAATGATGTGCTTCCGAGCATTGTGGTATATGTTGATGACATGCTACTAGCCAGTGCTCATGACATGCATATTGCTGATTTTAAGGCTGATTTTCATGCCTCATTTGAGATGTCTAATTTGGGGCATTTGCATCACTTTTTGGGCATTCAATTTATGCAAGTTGATGGTGGAATGGCTTTGTGTCAAACAAAATATATTGACACATTATTACAACATTTTGGCCTTGAAGACCGTAAGCCTATTGCCATTCCTATGGAGACAAGCTTACCATTGAGTCCTCATGATGTTGGAGATGCATTTGATGTTGTTCTCTAACAACAGCCTGTTGGATGCTTGATTTACTTATGCATTACTCAGCCACATATTCAATTTGTTGTCTCATAGATGAGCAGGTTTATGCATTACCCAGGTGTCAAGCATTGGCAGGTGGTTAAGCACATCTTTTGCTACTTGAGTGGTACCGGACTACTTGGATTGTTTTATCCCAAGGGGGGATCACTACCACCTGATTTGCATGCTTTTTCTAACACTGATTGGGCTAGTTGCTATGACACTCGTGTGTCCATGAGTGGTTTTTGCTTCATGATTGATGGCTCATGTATATCTTGGTTGAGCAAGAAGCAGCCTACTGTGGACACTTCTAGTTGTGAGGTTGAGTATAGGGTAGCTTTCACAGCGACTGTCGAGTGTGTGTGGCTTAAACGCCTTATGGTTGATTTGGGTGTTGGTCAGTCTTCTACCATCACCATCTTCCCTGATAGTAAGAGCGCATTGGTAGTTGCGAGGAACCGTGTGTTCCATGCTCGCACTAAGCACATTGAGGTGCATTATCATTATGTCAGGGAGAGGTTCTCTACTAGGGAGATAAGCTTGGCTATGTGCCCACACAAGAGAACATTGCAGACCTTTTTATGATGGCTCTCCCTAGGGAGAAGTTTGAAGCTTTTCGCAAAGCTTTGGGCTTACTTCCTTTTGTGTATTGATTCCACAAAGCTTGGCACTTCCTTATACATGAGTGCGAGCTCCTTGTTCACTACATCACTCCTAGGGCGGATTTGTTGATATATTTAGGTAGTGATGTGTGTGATTAGTCTAGGACCTCCAGGGCACTTTTTTCCCTCTTTAGTAGGTTTTTTTCCCCCGGCTTGAATATACGCCGATTGCCCTAACAAGCTACTTATCTTTGTACATTCTAGTGATAATACATTCAGTATTGTGTGTTGTGCATCAAGCTTCTTCTTCTTCCTTGTGCTGTTTGCACGCTTTTGCAGACGTCTAAGTCTAACATTGATCATCATCAAATCACTTGATGCTTCAAGTGTAGGCTCATTCCTCTTTGACAATGTTGGAAAGTATCCCTCTAGGTCATAGGGAAGTTTGATTTTCCTACAATCATCTTCAAACCAAGAATTGTTTTCATCAAACATAGCATCTCTACTTACAATGAACCCTTTATTGCTTGGATTATATAGCCTATAACCTTCGTGATTAAGGTCATACCCAATAAAGATGCACTTCTCTACCTATGGATCTAATTTTCCTCTGATTTGTTAAGGTATGGGTGCATATGTTTTGCAGCCAAAGATCTTGCAATGATCTAGGCTAGGTCTTCTTCCATTCCATGCTTCATATGGTGTCATCCCATCCAATAATTTTGATGAGAGTGTATTGATCAAGTATTCGGTTGTGGATAGAGCCTCTACCCACAAGTATTTGGGTAATTTCTTCTCATTTAGCACTCCATTTTGCTCTAGAGTATACTTGGTAGTAATTTCTCTTTTGATTCCTCTCTCTTGTAGATAAGAATCAACGTCATGGGAGATATATTCTCCCCCTCCATTTGACCTTAGTCTCTTAAAGGTTTTCCCTATTTGATTTTCTACAAGTGCTAGGTATTTCTTGAAACATGAAATCAGTTTATCTTTATGCTTCATAAAGTATATTCTTTTCCATCTGCTACAATCATCAATGAATGACACATAATACCTAGATCCAAAGATTGAGGGTTTCTTGCTTGATCCCCATACATCTGTATGGAGTAGCTCCAATAGGTCTCCATGAATGTACCCCTTCTTTGTGAATTGTTGTCTATGAGACTTACCAGATTGACAAGCACTACATTTGTAGATCATGTGTTGTTTGGAGATGTTTGGAAGGCCAAGTACACCATGATCCTTATTGATTTATGTCATAGCTCTTTCACCTATGTGAGCTAACCTCTTGTGCAGAATTTCTAGCTCTGATAAAGTTTGGCTACCATAATTGAACAATGCAATATTTCTGGTATATTGGAGTTCAAATGTAAATAATCCACTTGATTTTTCTCCTCTTGCTATTCTCTTGAACCTTTGGTGTGGATCCTAAAAAAATGATCCGTTTTTTGTGAATCTGACCTGCAATCCTTTCTCAATAATCTAACCTACACTTATGAGATTTTTTATGATAGTTGGCACACATAATACCTTGTTCAATAGGTTCATATTACCATCTAAAGTCTTCACATTGCCTATCTTCCCGACTAGATGCATTATGTCATCTCCTATTTGGAAGTCATGCTTATTCATTGGATGCTCCAAGTCTAAAAGTAGAAGTACATTCCTTGCTACATGATTTGAGCAACCTGATTCTATATAGAATACATATTCATTTGCTTTACCTAGCTTCATGGTCATGTTCATCATAAGAAGTGCATCTTCTTGTGCTTGATCATCTGCATAATTGTTGAAGTCTCTCCTACCTTTGTATCCTCCTTGTTAGTTGTTCTTATTGTATGATTTGTTGTTGTAACCATTGTTGTTGTTGAATCTACCTCTTGAGATTCCATAGCCTCTTCTGTTGTAACCTCTTTCTCTTTGGTTCCTAGGATTATTGAAACAATTCTCTATGATGTGATTAAGTAAGCCACATATGGCACATGGAGATGAGCTTTGAGCTCTCACCCTTCCTTTTCTTCCTCCTCCGTTTCTTCCTCTTGAGCCTCTACCTACTCTTGCAAAGTTTGGTTGAGACGTACTACTTCATCATCAAACTTTTTACCTTTGCCTTTTACTATCTTTATTCTTCTTTTTATTTGTATTGAAAGTAGAGAATTGATTACCTTTTTGAGTTATCTCCATTCTTCATAAGCTTTGCCTCATGTGTGACGAATTGTCCCATTAGGGTGTTGAATAAGGAACCTGCAAGATTTCCTTGAAATCAGCACCATGTTGTTGCTTAAAAACTTTTGCAACAAGTCATGCTTTGTACTTTGGAGAAGCAGTATCTGATGTGAATTTTAGCTTACATACCCATTTACATGGTAAAGCTTTCTGACCCTATGGCAACGGTACTAAATCCCAAGTACCATTCTTGTGAATAGAATCCAACTCACTCTTCATGGCATGCTCCCACTTGACATGATCCTCTATCTACATAGCCTCTTTGTAGCAAGAAGGTTCACAGGCATCTGTTAGCATAACAAAATCTAAACCTAGAACATATCTATCAGGTGGATGTGAGACACGTGCAGAATGTCTCAATGGTTGCTGAACAGGAACATGTGCAGACTGATCTGAATGGACATTCTCTTGAACATTCCTATGTGCAACATTTTTATGCATGCTAATCGAAGGACTAGTATCCTCAAACACCACTCTTCTCACTTCAACCTCCTTAATGGGTTGTTTATGCATCTTAGACTCATTGAAAATAATATCACTACTTCTGATCACTAATTGTGTTTCACGATCCCATAAATGATATCCAAAATTTCCTTCTTGACCATATCCAAGAAAAATGCATTTCTTTGACTTATGGTCCAACTTTTGTCTAAGATTCTTGGGTATATGAACACATGCTTCACACCCAAAAACTCGAAGATAATCATAATATGGTGGCTTCCCTATCCGTAACTCTTGTGCCACTTTCAAACCTTTGGCAGTACTAGGTGAAAGGTTAATCACATGAATTGCAGTCAATATTGCTTCTGCCCAAAAGCCTTATGAGAGGTTTGCATGATGCAACATAGAGACTACTCGATCTTGAATAGTTCTATTCATTCTCTCAACTACACCATTCTGTACTAGGGTAGGAGCTGTAAACTCTCTACGAATCCCTCTAGACTGATAAAAAAGGCTGAATTCATGTGAGGTAACCCCCATTATTTTAACATAAAGCCTTGAGCTTAGTTCCTTTTTCACGCTCAACTGAAGCAATCCATTTTCTGAAAGTAGGGAATACCGCATCCTTTGATTTGATATGATATACCCAGACTTTTCTAGTAGCATCTTCTATGAAAGTGACAAAGTAAAGAGAACCACCTAAGGACCTAGTGGGCATACGACCACACACATCTGTATGAACGAGATCTAAAGGCTTAATTGAAGAGTAAATGTGCATTCTATGCACATTTCTGGTTTGCTTTCCATATTGAATGAGAAAGATTTTCCATTCCACTACGAGATATATGGCCCAAACAACCATGCCAAATACAAGCCATGGTTGTTCAGTAACAGTTAACAAGTGTTCTTTCTATGATACAAATAAAGGATAAAGTGAGCCATCTTTGCTTCCTTTTGCAAGAACCATATTGCCCTTTGATATGCGAAAGGATTGAGCATAGAAGACCAACCTGTAACCAAGGTCATCAACTTGACCAATTGACATCAAACTACATGACAACAGAGGTTCATGGCGTACATTATGCATAATAAACTTTGAACCATCAATGAACTACACAACCACATCTCCAATCCCCACAACATCACACCAGTAAGAATCACTAAGTCTCATGGTACCAAGAGACTTTGCTGCATAATTAGAGAACCATTCTCTATGTGGTGCACATGGAAAGAAGCACCAGAATCTAGCAGCCAGGTGTGGGAAACAGAATCAGCCATAAGAGCCTTAGGTGACATAGTACTATCAAGTGTCAACACATCAGCATCATCAGAAATAGCATTAATTTCTTCAATCTTCCTAGTCGAGGTAGATGGTGTAGGTAATTTTTTAACATGCCCATCAACATTCTTTCCTTTACCTTTAGGATTCTTCAATGCATAACAGTCTTTCTTCGTGTGTCCTTTCTTATGACAATAATTGTGAAGAGAGATGGTGGATGCAATCCAAAGATGAGTTGGTGCTGCTACAACCAACTTCACACCAGCCAACTGAGACTTTAGAGTTGATTAGTAGACCCTTTAAGCTTCCTAAATCCACCAAAATATCATCCAAGTACTTTGGAACATGTATCCCAAAAGTTTAAGTCAAGACAGACTAGTTGCGAAATGACTAGCTCCCAAAACTTGCTATTTTTGGACATACACCTGCTGGAAAAACTGAACATTGCTCTCAACCTGGTAGGAATTAGATAAATTCCTTTCGGGCATAGCAAATAGACTTAGAAAGCTTCCCAATCCAAGTTAAAACACTTCAAATGATAGATAGAGCACTGAGAACAAGATTCATCAAATTCTGGAACATGCCCACTATTCTCGGGGCTCTATAGAGATAGACCAGTGAGCAGTAAAATGTAGATATCTCACAACCTGTAAATCCAATGACCATGAAAATTGATACGCAGAAAGAAGACAGTAAGAGCTATGCAACGCATGTTAAAACACTGAAAAATCTTGCGTAAAACGCGAGATATGTCCTTTTGAAGTCACTGCTCTGAGTGAGTGTAGCAGAGAACAAAACAGAGAAGTAGATGATTATAAATGTATAGATTCACATATGATTACAACCACATTGGCAATGAATCTTTGCACAATGGGAGTAGAAGGATAGAGCTATGGAGTAAGCTCTTCAATCTCTACAAAATGACATGAATTGGTCATGTACAAGGCTTGCTAGTCGCCTCTTCCTTCTTGCTCTTTTTATAGCTATTCTTGGAGGGAGTTTTGAATTTGAATTCGAATGGCTCCACCTAAAAGTGATCCCCAAAGTTAGGAGATATTCCCGCAGCTCAAAAAGCCATGGTTTTAGGTAGTTAGAGCCATGACTTTGCTTTTACATCATGGATGAGGTAAGCCATCCTTTTCCTTTTTCTTTCTTTCAATTACAAGAGATAAAATGGACTCTTTTACAAGAGGTGTTCACATGAATACACATGTGACTTACAAATGATGATAATATCAAGCATATCAAGCATGTAGGCTTGGGTAAAATGCACCAACAGCTCCCCCTCAAGCCTAACACGCTTGGCCTCCAAATAAGTCTTCAATTGTCCTTGATTTCCTGCAAGCCAATCATCAACTTGAATCTACTTAACTTTGTACCATCAAGAGCTTTAGTCAACATGTCTGCACATTGCATATCTGTAGAGACATAGGATAGTTGAATATCCTTGCTCATTAGCTTCTCCCTTACTGTTGGGGGATTCTTAGACAAGAAGGAGTTTGAGGGTTTGTAGGAGAGAAGGAAAAGACCAGAAGAGGAAATACACCTTGGAAGCTTCTGCTGATTGATTACAATAAGGCAATTACAATGTTTGAAGCACAATACAAGCCAATACTTCTGTGCACAATCACACAGAGTGCTCAATTACAAAATACCAAATATCCCAAAGTCTTCTTGCCACCGGCCTCCTCTGCACCAGACCTCCACCTTCTTCAAGCTTATCCTTGTGCACACCTTGCACCAAGCTTCCACCAAGGGGGAGGAATGAATACCTTCTGTCGGCACGCGCACACTGAAAAGAGACCTTGAGATCCTTGGGGGACTAGCTTAGCACTCTCTGCACAATCTCTTAGTCACTCTCTATGCACTCCTTCAACTCCACTTCTCTGCATCGCACACTGGTGACTCTTGCAGTTCTCTTTCTTGCTTCCCTTAGACTATGCTTCTCCTGCTTACTCTAAGATTGGTCCAAGAATAGACCTTGCCTTGATTTGAGTGTGTCGATCACGTACGCTCCTAACTGCAATAGTATCTTGGTGCTCACTTTGATGTCCCAAGATTGTCTTCACAAGTGGTAGCCAACGACTCCTTGTTTTGTCCTGTAGTGACTTTAGACTAAAACCAAAAATTTAATTGGTGGGGCCATATTTTCACCTGTGCGTACGCTGCCGCTTCACATACCTTCACATTTCCTTTTAAGTCTTCACTTTTGCACATAAGAGGGGGTTCACCTGAACCTTTCAAAACACTTTAAAACACACTTTGAACCTTAGGGAAATTAGAGAAAATACCTCTACAACCTGCAACCCACTTTCTCCAATTTACCCTTTGTGGACCATTAATTGAACACTACCTGTGCACTTTGACACCTGCACTTTAGCACTTTGACTTTGACCAATTGACTTTGACCTTGACCTTGTTGACTTTGACCACTTGACTTTGACCTTTTGACTTTGATTGCAATTGACTTTGACCAACGTGACTTTTATGGGCTCAACAGTTGCCCATCACCTAATGTGCTCTCCGTCTCGGAGAGCTACAACCAAAACTCTGAGCATATAGGACACCATGATAAGAGAGCTGCAAAAACTGGAAGAGGACATCTGAGCAGCAACCAATTCCACCAAAAGCAGAATAGAACAAGCACCAGAGAAGAACCAAAAATTGGAATTTTGCATGGAAAAGCAAAGGGTTGCAATGGGAGGGTAGTAAGGAAGGGGTAGGGAGGGCTGAGAGTGGGGAGATGGATGGGGCAGGGAGGTTTAAGGATGTGGCTGGGCAGAATGGTAAAGGGAGGGATTGGGAGTAGGAATTAGGGGTCTAGAGGGGGCTAAAATGATCAAACTAGAGGGCTATAGGGGGTACATATGGGAAACATAAAAACTTAATGGAAGATGAGGTGAGAATAGACCATGTGGACAATGTTGTGAAATAAAAACATGTGATAAATGTGCTCCAAACATGTGGGTTTTGACCAAAAGTCAGAGAAAAAGTTGGAATTTGGGAAAATAAAGCCAAAAACTGAGTCCAGAGGTGCCAATAAACATGAAAATGACTCCATTTTTGTAAAAAACGGCCAACCGAGGCACGATCCAGAGCCAAAAGCTTTGAGCCAAAAAATGTAAAAAAAAATAAAAATAATAAAAATTAAATTATATATAAAAAAATGCTCATCTCTCTTTTTTTTTTTTTTTGGAACGCTCCTACAGAAAAAGAATAAAAGATAAAGAAAAATAAAGAAAATAAATAATAAAATAAATAAATAAATAAAATAAAATAAATAAAATAATAAAAAAATAATAATAATAATAAAATAAAATAAAAAAATAATAAAATAAACAAAAAAATAAAAATTAAATGGGGGGGGGCTGTCAGAACCGGGGGGGGGGGGGGGGGGGGGGGGGGGTGATTTTTTTTTTTGCAAAAATAAAGAAAACGCCCTAGGGGCCCTATTTTTTTTTCAATTATCCAAAAAACCAAAGAAAAATACATAAAAAATCCAAAAAATTTGCAAAAAAAATCCAAAAAATCTTCAAAAAATTCTAAAAAAATTTCCTAGAGTGTTAGGCCAGTTTCTTCACTCAAAACCACAGAGAGCTTCCTTTATTCCTCAATATGGCAAGAAAAAGACACATGAAAAGGAGAAAAATGCTAGAAAAAATTCTCAAAAATGCTTGAAAAATTCTGAAAAAAATCCTAAAAATTCCAAAAATTGTACCTTTGCAAAGTTGATGAAATGGCTGCTAAATTTGCTAAAAATGCAAGAAAAAAGCATGAAATGGATAAAGAAAACTACTAAAACTTAAGTAAAAATGATGAGAACAGACTATGTACAACCTGGACAAATTTTGCAGGTTCCAGGTGATCCATAATTCTTCAGTTGGCTTGATGATAGGCCTTTAGCCATGATCTTTATATGTTGACCCCGAGAAACTCCTCCATAATCTCCAATTGTATTGCATTTCATTTGTTTTATCTTCTTTTTGGGCATGCTGACGCTTTGATAAACCCACCTTAAATCCTTCAATACAATATTATCTCCTCCATACTGCATCTTTTGTTGCCAAAGACATGTAGGTACTCTGTCCACATCATTGTAAAGCCTTGCACTTACTATCATAAAAATTGACACAATAGATGATATCCATACAAGGATCCATAAAACAGTGGCCATTGACATATGATTTGAAGCATCTTCATCACGGCTGCACTTAAGGAATTTTCTTTTCTTCTGTTTTCCATTGCCTTTGACTGAGACTGTTTCAACCTGAGTGATTTCCTCTTTTTCTTCATATGCTTCTTCTCTACTTGAGTTTGGGAAAATTCCATAACAGGAAGATGGGTCTTCTGTATGGAGCGAAGGCAACATGTTTTCATCTTCATATAAATATGCTCCTTCAAATAGATCTGCTTCTGGGTTGTCCACCACTTCTTCTTCAATTGTCTGCATCATACTAGTATTTCTCTGATTGTCTGGTCCTTCTTCTAAAATTATCTGCTACAACTCTTTTCCCTCCTGCTTTACCCACATTGTGTCCTTGCCCTAGTCATGCAACACATTGGCATGCCTTAACCAGGGTCTCCTAATTAACATGGGGAAACTTCCTTCTACCTGTGGCAGCCTTAAAACAACAAAGTCCAAGTTAAAGATGATACCTTGTATTTTGACTGGAACTCCAGGGACCACACCCATAGGCCTTACTATGATTCGGTTTGCCATTGTTATAGTGAAGTTGGCAGGTCTTGAAGGGTATAGTCCAATCTTTTTCATGGTTTATTCAGGCATCAAGTTAATGCCAGAACCACCATCCACAATAACTCCTTGAAACTCATGACCTTTAATAGAGACTGTTAGCCGAGGGCTCTTGTAATCTGTGAGGGGTGCTTCCCCTAAACTTTTATCTTTATGCATAATAGTAGCCTTTGCCACTAAACTTGTTGTGGACATTTCATCAATTATCTGCAAGAGTTCTGACCTAAACTTCCCATCCATCTTTATTAAATAAAAAATACTAACCTCCTTTTTCATGGACTTGAGCAGTCTGGAAGCTTCTGATTCCTTAAGAGCATGGGCTGCATTTGACTTATCAAACTCCTCATGAGCCCTGTTGAATGCATATTCAATTTCATCGCTGGTACCTGTGAAATTTTCTTTTTGCCTTGTATCTACACTTGTGGTGGCTTTGTCTTCAGACACACCTTTGTCTCTGTTTAATCCATTAATCATTGATTCTTGACCTATTTCCACTTGAGCCTTCCCCTTGCTTCATGTCTGCACCGTAAAAGATTCAATTTCTTCTAAATGCACCACCCTGGTAGATGGAGATGGCACATTGACCTGATCTAACACTTCTTCTTTGTGTACAGAAATCATTTGAATATGGGGCCCGGATGAAGAGGCTTGATTCTTAGGACAACAATTTGTATAGTGGTCTCTGGCCTCTGGGCAGTTTCTGCAAGGAGGGGCATTTTCTGGGAGAGTGCATCTACATTGATAGTGCCCACAATCTCCACATCTGAAACAAATAATTGGCCTTCGAGGCCCATTTCAAAAATTATCCCTCTGTCTAGGGTTATAAGTGTTACCTTGATTGGGTGCAGCTGCCATCACATTTGCTGGTGGTAGGGGTCCTCCTTGTGTCCAATATGTTGTTGCAGGCATTCCCCTTGATTGGCATTCATGGGCCACATGACCAACCTTCCTGCATAATTGGCAAGTCACACTCAACATAGGACATTCACTTACTATATGCCCTTGCTTGTTGCACATGGAACACCAAAGTCCACTCTTGATGCCACTCCCTTTGAGTTCCTGCAGCTCCTGTCGTAACTGAGCCAATTCCTCTGCTTGGGCCTCCTCCTCCTTTTGGAGCTTTAGTGCTTCAATCTCCCTTCTCAACTGAGCAACAACATTCTCCTCCTCTTTGTAGGGCTTATTTCTTTTTAAGCCCTCCAGCTCCTTCCTTAGCTCGATCACTGGATCCTCCATTTCTGTACCATATGTTGGTTGGGAAGAAGTTGCTCCATACTGGTGCCTTATCTGCTCCAAGCGTGTGGCTCTATTGATGAACTCCTCTATGGAGGCTGTAGGTAACACTAATTCCTTTATTTTGCATTGGGTGGCCACTGGTAGGGGCTTAGCTAACCATTTCTTAACAAAAAAATCGTGTGGTGGATCTGGCAATTTAGCCATTAGTGCTTTGGCCCTAGTCACAAACTCTGGGAACTTTTCTCCTAGACCCAATCTCAAATTTTCTAGTTCTTCTATGATAATCTCCGCAGTGTTACCATGTTGGAACTGATTTTCAAATGCATCTTTCATCACATCCCAAGTGGTAAGATGGTTTTTAGCAAACTGGCTGAACCACTTATCTGGTAATCCCTCTAATGTGGCAGGGAAGAGAATCAAGAAGGCTTTGGAGGCTTGGAGAAGGTTAGCATACCTTGATTAAGAATTTGAAGCTATCAAAGAAGCAGTTCATCATCAACACTACACAAAGGGAGAAGAAGATCGCAAGGAGGCATCTTAAGCAACATCCAAGCAATGAAAGTTGCACATACCTCATTTACACGGTAAATATTATATTTCTTCTCATCACACACATTGGAAAGAAGGCTTAAAGGAGGAAGCTTAGCATTTGTATTATGGGAGACCAACATGCACAAATAGAGAAGCTTGATAAGACCAATTATCAAGCATGGAAGTTTAAAATCACAGCATACTTGCAAGGTAGAGGCTTGTATGGTTTGATTGATGGCACAGATATCAAACCCACATTACTAGAGGACCCAAATCAGCATCAATTGAGGGAATTTAGGCTTTGGAATGAGAGAGACAAAAGGGTTATATTCATTTTATCACAAAATATTCAAGATTCAATGGTAGGACACATACAAGATCTAGACACAAGTAGAGATGTTTGGCTTGCATTGGAAAGGTTGTATGCAACAGGTACAAGAGCAAGGAAGATTCAACTCAAAAATGAGTTGAATAACATAAAGAAAGATACAAGGACATCGGTCAATGATTACATATTGAAAGTTAAAGAGATAGCAGATCAACTAGGATCAATTCAAGCTCATGTGGAGGACAACGACTTGGTTGCACATACTCTCAACAGACTCAAAGATGATGAGAGATGGAAACCCTTCATTACTTCAATTTATGTCAGAGGAGAATTACCAGATTTTGATCAACTTATTGCCCTCATGGTCATAGAGGAGATGAATCTAAATGGTTCTACTTCAAATCAAAAAGGATCTCAAGGACAAGCTCTTTATGTAGGATCATCAAGAGGTGGAAACAGAGGTAGAAGAGGTTCAAATAGAGGTCGAGGAAGAAGGAGCGATGATCAAGGGACTTCAAGTGGCTTCTTCAACACAAGAGGAAGAGGAAGATCAAGTGCTAGAGGTATGAGAGGCTACTACAACTACAATCAAAGACAAAGGAGTGAAGATAAGAACAATTGCTATATATGTGGAAGGTATGGACACTATGCCAAAGATTATTATCAAAATGAAAATAATCAAGGTGGTAATCGAAGAGGAGGCTATTCAAGAAGAGGTAAACAACAAGGAAATTATGCAGTTGAAGGTAAAAGTGATGATTATGATTCTCTTCTTATGATGAATGTAGAAACTAAGATGAATTGCAATAGCGATGTATGGTATGTAGATAGTGGGTGTTCTAATCACATGTCACATGATGCTTCATGGTTTTCTAATATGCATAATCCTTCATGTAAAGGTCATGTTGAAACGGGAGATGATACAACACATAAGATTATGCAAGTTGGAGATGTCATTATGCAGGATAAGAGCAAGACAAATTGCTTGAAGGATGTACTTTATGTGCCAATGATCACTAAGAATTTGATGTCGGTTGGTCAAATGGTAGAAAAAGGTCTACAAGTGAGATTTAATCATGCAGGTTGCTTCATTGAGGATCCAAAGCAAAGGAGGTTGATTGCCAAAGGTCAAAAACAAGGTAGATTGTTTACATTCAAGGTAAACCCTAATCATACAAACTATTTCTCTTATGGTATGCATAGGATAGTAGAACTTGATCTGTGGCACAAAAGGAGTGGACACATGAATGTACATAGGTTAAAGGAGCTATCAAAGAAGAGGATTGTTGAAGGATTACCTGATCTTACTAAGCAACATATGGTGCATCTTTGTGAAGCATGTCAAATGGGTAAGCAGAGTAGACAACCTTTCAAGCATTCAAGCTATGTAAGTGATGGTTTGCTAGATCTCATACACACAGATGTGTGGGGACCTACTAAAGAGGCATCCTTGGTTGGTAATAAGTACTATGTATCATTCATTGATGATCATAGTAGAATGACATTTTTGTATTTCATTTAACATAAGAGTGAGGTCTTTGATTGTTTCAAGAAGTTCAAATCATATGTCGAAGAGCAAACAGGAAGGTATATTAAGAAGCTAAGATCTGATGGAGGGGGAGAGTATTTCTCTCAAGCTTTTACTGATTTTTTGTATGATGAAGTTATCAAAAGAGAAGTTACATGCAGGTATACTCCACAAAAAAATGGAGTCGCAGAAAGAAGAAACAGAATCATAGCAGAAACATCTAGAAGCATGCTTAATGATATGTGTTTGCCTAATTATTTTTGGGCTGAAGCTATTAGCACAAGTGTTTACATTATGAATAGAGTTCCGACTGCTGGAGTTCATCATTTGACACCATATGAGGTATGGCATGGAAGGAAACCAAGTGTAAGTCATTTGAAAGTATTTGGTTGTGTATGTTATGTACATGTACCTAGTGAGGTGAGATCTAAACTTGATGCGAAATCAGAAAAATGTATATTTATTGGTTATGCAGATACTCAAAGAGGATATAGATGTTATAATCCTCATACCAATAAGGTGGTTGTTTCAAGAGATGTAAATTTTGATGAATCACTTTCATGGTATGGAGATAAGAATTGTTTGCAGGTCATGGATGAAAATGAAGAAGGTGTGGTTGAAGGAGATGAATGCATAGTTCAGCCATCAGGAAGTTTAAATGATGAAAGGAGTGGTTTGGACGAAGAAAGAGGATCACCTTTCAATGGAAGATTAAGGCAAGAGTCACCTCCAAGTGTTAAAAGTAAAGGTAAACTCAAACTTGTTGAGGTTAATGATGAAGGAGAGGAAATTAGTGATGTATGTGAGTATGGAGAATCATCAAAGGTTCCTAATAAGAAAGGAAGAGCATCTACATTGGAGGTAAGAAGAACTTCAAGAGTGAGTAAGCAACCTCAAAGGTATACTTATGAATCTTTTATGAATACTCATTATGCTTTTATGACAAAAGTTGAGCAGGAAAATGAACCCACATGTTATGATGAGGCAAAAGGAGATGAAAAGTGGGAGAAAGCAATGAGAGAAGAAATGGAAGCACTACATGATAACAAGACTTGGGATTTAGTTCCAAAGACACCAAAACAAAAGGTAATTGGTTGCAAGTGGGTTTTTAAGATTAAAAGAAGTAGTGATGGTAGTGTGTCAAGATATAAGGCTAGACTTGTAGCAAAAGGATATAATCAAACTCAAGGAGTGGACTATGAGGAAACATTTAGTCTAGTAGAAAACATGGCAACGGTAAAAACTTTGTTGGCTTTAGCTGCAAGTAAAAGGTGGAATATATATCAACTTGATATAAAGAATGCCTTTCTTAATGGTGAGTTAAATGAAGAAGTGTATATGTCACAACCAGATGGTTATGTGGATGCAAAATGTCCTAATCATGTATGCAGGTTAAAGAAGGCATTGTATGGTCTTAAGCAGGTGCCAAGGGCATGGAATGCAAGGTTGGTAAAGTATCTTATGCTGCAAGGATACACAGCGAGTCATGCTAATCCTTCACTTTATGTAAAACATGTAGATGACATGTGTGTCTATGTATGCATTTATGTGGATGACTTGTTGATTACAGGGAATGATGCAAAAGCTATTAAAGAGATAAAAGCTAATTTGGGAAAGGAATTTAAAATTTCAGATCTTGGTTTGCTTAGATACTTTCTTGGGATTGAAATTGTGTATAGCGATGAAGGTATGTGGTTGATACAGAGAAAGTATATATGTGATATGCTGAAAAGGTTTGGTACGCAGGAATGTAAATTTGTTTCTACTCCAATGGAATGTAATGTAAAGTTGAGTGCAAAGGAAGGTGATGAGTTGCATGATATGAATGCATATAGATCCATGGTAGGATCTTTGATTTATGCAACAAAAACTAGACCTGATATATGCTATGCAGTGGGACTATTGTCACAGTTTATGCATGAACCTAGAGTACCTCATATGCATGCAGCGAAAAGAGTGCTTATGTATTTGAAAGGTACCATGAACGAAGGATTATTTTATAGTCATGATGATGATCTAACTCTTAAAGTCTTTAGTGGTGCAGATTGGGCTGGAAGCAAAGATGACAGAAGATCCACAAGTGGATATGTGGTAATAGCAGGAAACAAGACATTAACATGGAGTTCAAAGAAACAACCTACTGTTGCTTTATCTTCTACAGAGGCTGAGTATAGAGGTTTAGCATTGGCTACTATTGAGGTTATGTGGTTTAAAAAGACTTGAATGTGCAGGTTGATGTACCATAGATATATGGGGATAACTTGAGTAGCATTCATATGACCTCAAATCCTATCTTTCATGCTAGAACAAAGCATATAGAGGTTCACTATCATTATGTTCGAGAGAAGGCCATAAACAATGAAGTACAAGTTTCTTTTGTGGAAACAAAGGATCAAGTTGTAGATACCTTCACCAAATCCTTGGATGGACCAAAGCTTCAAAGATTCAACTATATTCTTGGCATGAAGGAAATACCCTTTGAAACTTGAGGTGGAGAATGTTGCGAACATTTGTTTTATGTAGGGTACAAGCTTCAAATTATGTAAATACCTTTGGGAAGTCTTAAAATACTTCAAGAACACTCATATTATTCATAAAATATAGCCAAAATACCACGTGATTTCTAGAACATGGTGAGTCAAATTAGTGAGTCACAAGGGAGCTGCAGTGGTGTCCTAGTGGAAGGTCGATGTGGCTAGTTCTCAAAGTCCATCAATACTTTGCTTATTTGAGCACTTGAGTCATGTAATACCTCCATCCAAGTGTCTACCACGAATTTAGATGTATTAGGAAGGTTTTAGATTAGTTTCCCATGCTATAAAAAAAGGAGAAAAGTTGTGATCTTGTGGGATGTCCAAGAGAGTCATATGTGTATCTCTATGCTACTGTAGTTTTGTATGCAGAGATTGCAGAGCTTGTATCTCCCTCCTTATATATCCAAATTACATGTTTGATAGCTCATTTAAACGCTCTTACTGTCTACTGTCTTGTTGTAAATTTTCATAATCATTGGATTTTTGAGCTGAGAGGAGTACTCTCTTCAAGTAGTGTGTGTTCTCTGGTTTTACCCCCTACTGAAGGTCTCCATTAAACCTCAAACTTGCAGAGGTCATATCTCCTTGTGTATGTATCCAAATCATGTGTTCTTTGGCTTGTTAAAAATCTCTCAAAGTCTATATGTATTCAGGAAATTTTAAGATTCATTGGACTTGTGAATTAAGAGCAGTAGTCTCTCCAAGTGATGTGTATCCTCGGGTTCATCTCTGTTTCAAGGTCTCCATTAAAGCTGCATATTGCAGAGGTCATAGCTCATTGTCTATTTATTCATTTGAGGTGTTCTATAGCTTTTTGGAAAGCTCGTAGAGTCTAGTTTATGTGTATGAAACACTTTTGGAAAATTCTAAGTGAGTAAATAGCAATTTGCTCTACAAGAAAATTGGTCTGTGCATACAAGTTTGTGAAAAAGTCAACTAGGTCCTGTTGGGTTTCACCTACTTCTAGCTGTACTTTGGAGATCAATAAACTCCAACACTGTAGTGAATTTAGAATAAAACCAAAAATTTAATTGGGGGGACCATATTTTCACCTGTGCGTACGCTACCGCTTCACATACCTTCACATTTCCTTTTAAGTCTTCACTTTTGCACATAAGAGGGGGTTCACCTGAACCTTTCAAAACACTTTAAAACACACTTTGAACCTTAGGGAAATTAGAGAAAATACCTCTACAACCCGCAACCCACTTTCTCCAATTTACCCTTTGTGGACTATTAATTGTGCACTACCTGTGCACTTTGACACCTGCACTTTAGCACTTTGACTTTGCACTTGTTGACTTTGACCTTGACCTTGTTGACTTTGACCAATTGACTTTGACCTTTTGACTTTGACTATAGTTGACTCTGACCAACATGACTTTTATTGGCTCAACACTTACATAATGGTAGTGGACTTCAATATGCTTGGTTCTAGCATGGTATACCGGATTAGTTGCTAGATGTAGTGAGCTTGTGTTGTCACCAAAAATGTGAGGTGTTGAAGAATGAAGTCCAAGATCTGTGTACAAAGACTTTAACCACATGATTTCTTGAGTTGCATTAGCCAAACCTCTATATTCAGCTTCGGTAGAAGATAATGCCACGGTTGATTGCTTCTTCGATGACCAAGAAATGATTTTTTGAACCTGCAAATGATATATACCCGGATGTGCTTCTTCTATCATCTCTAGATCCGGCCCAATCTGCATCTGAGTAGACCTTTAGCTCAATATCTCAAGTAAATGAATAAAACAAACCTTCATTCATGGTCCCCTTTAGGTACTTGAGGACTCTCTTGGCCGCTTCCATATGTGGTCTTCTCGGATTATGCATAAACTCACTCAATATGCTAACACTATAGCATATATCCACCCTTGTGAGTGTTGCATATAGTTCAAACTTCCAACCAAGCTTTGATAGCTTGTGATGTCTTCAATTGCCTCTCCTTCATAAGCACTAAGCTTATGATTTTGCTCCATAGGTGTACCTACACACTTGGTATTTTCCATCTTGAACTTGACGAGCATGTCATGGACATACTTCCTTTGTGTGATGTATATACCTGAATCTGTGTAGATCAACTCCAATCCAAGAAAATAAGTGAGTGGTCCGAGGTCACTTATTTTGAACTCCTCCTTCATTTGAGTCTTTACTTGTTTGATTCCTTCAAGATCATTGCCTGTGATATTAATATCATCAACATATACACATAAATAGATCACTTCAGATCCATTCCTCTTTATGAACAAAGAGGTATCCGCCTTGCTAGCTTTGAATCCTTGGTCTTGCAAATAAGTCACCAATCTGAAATTCCAAGCTCTTGGAGCTTGCTTCAATCCATACAAAGCTTTCTTTAGTTTGCATACATAGTTAGGATGATGTGCATCCTCATATCCAAGAGGTTGTGCCATATACACTTCCTCAGAAATCCATCCATTCAAGAAAGCATTCTTTACATCAAGTTGATAGAGCTTCCAATTTCTAGATGCAGCAAGACTAATGAGAACCCTAATTGTAGGCATTTTTGCAACAGGATAGAAATTCTCCTCATAATCAATACCATGGGTTTGAGCAAACCCTTTAGCAATTAACCTTGCTTTATGTCTATTTATACTTCCGTCTGGATTCCTCTTGATTTTGTATATCCATCGAGATCCAATTACCTTCATAGATGGCTTGTTAGGTACAAGCTCCCAAGTGTTATTCTCCTTCAAGGCTTGCATTTCTTCATCCATTGCATCTCTCCAAGCTTTCTTGCTTTGTGCTTCTTCGAATGTGGTAGGTTCTTCATTGGTTGAATCCTTTGCAATGTAGATTGAGTGCTTGGTGACCAAAGAAGTATCATAACCAAACCTCTCTAGTTTCTTCTTCTCCCTTGAAGACCTTCTAAGTGGTTGGTGTGAGCTCTCGGGTCCATATGTAGCATCCTGCATCTTTGCTTTACCTTTGTTCTTCCATAGCTTTAGTCTTTCCAAGTCTTCTAGGTCAATCTCCGAATCACTTTCTTCAATCTGGTTTGGCTCCTTTGGTTGAAGTGATGGAAAATCTTCATCCAAGTCATATGGCAGCTTCACTATCCTATCATCATCAAACCATGATTTGTTTTCATAAAAAATTGCATCTCTACTCATAGAAAATCCTTTATTGGTTGGATTGTACAATCTATATCCTTTTTTGTTTTGATCATAACCAATGAATACACACTTCTCTGCCTTGAGATCCAATTTCCCTCTTACTTGAGAAGGAATGTGAGCATAGGCTAAGCATCCAAAGATTTTGCAATGCTCTAGACTAGGTCTTCTTCAATTCCACACTTCATATGGAGTGGTTCCATCTAGTGACTTAGATGGAAGTCTATTTATGAGATATGTGGTTGTAGACACAGCCTCTGCCCATAGGTAGTTTGGCAATCCCTTTTTGTTGAGCATGGACCTTGCAGCTTCGACAATAGCTCTGTTCCTCCTCTCTGCTACACTATTGAGTTCGGGTGTATACCTTGTAGTGACTTCCCTTTTAATGCCTCTTTCATGCAAGAAGGCATCAAATTCAGAAGAGAAGTATTCTCCTCCACCATCTGATCTGAGTCTTTTCAAAGTCCTACCTGTTTGGTTTGCAACAAGAGCAATATACTTCTTAAAGCAATTAAACACTTCATCCTTGTGCTTCATGAAAAATAGAATGGTCCACCTGCTACAATCATCTATGAAAGACACATAATATCTTGAGCCTGATATAGATGGCTCCTTACTTGGACCCCACACATCCGTGTGCACTAGATCCAAAAGATTTTGATACATATATCCTTTCTTATTGAAAGGTTGTCTATGAGCTTTACCAAGTTGACAAGCTTCACACTTATAAATCATGTGTTGCCTTGTGATATTAGGCAAACCAAGTACACTTTGGTCCTTGCAAATTTGTTTGAGTGTCCTCTCACCAATGTGAGCAAGCCTTTTGTGCCATATCTCCAACTCTGTTAGAGCTTGAGATCCATAGCTAAGCAAAGCTATGTTCTTTGTATCTTCCACTTCAAAAGTGAAAAGCCTTCCCGTCTTTTCTCCTTTCGCAATCCTTCTAAAGCGTTGCCTTGGTTCTTCAACATTTGCTCCAAATCGGTTGAATCTAACCTGCAATCCTTTTTCAACAATCTGTCCAACACTTATTAAATTTTTGGTAATTGTAGGGACATACAAGACTTTGGTTAAGAGGTTCATATTCCCATCTGATGTCTTCACATTACCTATCTTCTCCACTGAGTGCCTTGTGTCATCTCCTGTCTGCACTTCATGCTTGTTATGAGGATCTTCCAAATCAGAAAGTAAAGCCACATTTCATGCTACATGGTTTGAGCATCCCGAATCAATGTAAAATATGTGATCATCATCCTTACCCTTCTTCACTGATAGATTCATAATCAATAATGAATCTTCTGGACTTTGGTCCTCTGCATAGTTATTGTAGTCTCTCCTTCCTCTATGGCCACTTTGATAGTTGTTATTGTTGTAATTGTTGTTGTAGTAGTTGTTGTTGTTGTAGCCTCCATTGTATCTGTCTCTATTTGATCCATAGCCACCTCTATTGAATCCTCTTCCTCTTGAGTTCCTTGGATTCCTGAAACATTCTTCAGTAGTATGGTTACATAAGCCACATATGTTGCAAGGTTGAGATGATTGGAATCTCCCCCTGCCTTGCTTTCCACTTCTGCCTCTTCCTCTAGCTCTTCCTCTACCTGCAAAGTTTGCTTGGAAAGAGCTACCTTCATCTTCATTCTTCCTATTCTTTGACTTGTCCTTGACCTTCGCTTTATCAGAATATAAGGCAGAAGTTTGATTACCTCTTGAGGACTCACCACCTTTGCTAATCCTAAATCCACCAAAATATCAGCCAAGTACTTTGGAACATGTATCCCAAAAGTTTAAGTCAAGACAGACTAGTTGCGAAATGACTAGCTCCCAAAACTTGCTATTTTTGGACATACACCTGCTGGAAAAATTGAACAGTGCTCTCAATGTGGTAGGAATTAGCTAAATTCCTTTTGGGAATCGCAAATAGGCTTATAAACCTTCCCAATCCAAGTTAAAACACTCCAAGTATCCTCTACAAAATGAGTGTGTGACGAGCATCAAAATATCATAAACTACAAGTACTCACATGTTTGCCTGCATAGTGAATCACTTGCTCCACTGCATCCAATCAGTTATCCAATAGAAACCTATGAACAACTATCATACATCTCCTATGGTGAGGTTGGGTAAGTCTTCCACCTGTATCACCGAAGATACCCGACGTTTGGGTGTTTCCCAGTTAAGAAAACCTCACCATGACCCTCTTTATCAAACGTAAAAGGCTTTATGCAAAGAACATAACCACTATATCAATGACCACATGGACGTGCATAAGCGGTATCCACAGAATCATACATGATTATATATGCAGTAAAATGACACTATAAGGCTGAATGCATAGCCCAAAAACTAGCTAGTAATACGTGCAAGTGTCTGCCACCTCTGATGTTTTTGGCTAAAAAAACTTGCATAAATTTGTAGCGGTTGCTCCCACCAAGACTGAAATCTTTCAAGAAACCTATAGTTTTACGATCGTGGCTGAAAACACAGCCCCAAAAGTTGATATTTTATGTCGGAGAAGTACACGAACACTCTTCTTGATGTTCTTGGACCTATGTGAAGAGAAGTATGTGCGGAAGTACACCAAAATGGCTCCAAAAGACACCCCAAAAATGCTTCAAAAATAGGCTTTGAAAGCAAAGAATGAAGCTTTGAGGGACCAAAACATGTTAAAGTTAATGTCCCTGAGTGGCACTAAGAACAAGTGCCTATGCTTAGGTAGAGGGAAAGTTCCAATAATTGGTTACACAAATTCTGTCTATGCTAGTTGTGTAGGTAATCGTGAGTTTACATCAAGGTACATTTTTCATTTTGTTGGAGGTGCTATCTCTTGGAGATCTCATCTTCAAGAATGTACAGTTGTTTCCACCACAGAAGTAGAGTATGTTGCAGCATGTGAGGCATATAAGGAAGCATTGTGGCTTTCTCATCTTGCTTGCTATGGGTTTACCTCAGCATGTACCATGTCATGTGCTTAATGACAATCAGAGTGACGTTGCTTAGGCTAAGAATCCGATCTATGATGCAAAGACCAAGCACATTGAGATGAGGTATCACTTCATTAGAGATTCCTTAGCCACTGAGCACATTATTATTGAGAAGGTTCACACTCGAGATAATGTTGCAGATGCTTTGACTAAAGCTCTACCATAGGATAGCTTTCAACACTATTGTCACTTGATGGGGGTTACTTGATTCATAATATGACACAGTCACTTGTATCTTGTGTAGCATGCCCATCACGTGGGAGGTATAGTTTGTATACTTACACTCAGGCATTCTTTATCATTCTTTATTTTTCTCCCATAGTTACTTTGGCCATATTCGCCTTTAGTGGGAGATTGTTATCATTAGTGTCCATGTGAAAGGCCAAATGGCCATCATACACTTTTTTGTATATGTTATTTAATAAAACATATAGTGGCATGGTCAGCCATAGACTCTAAGTTTGATCGCATTTGTAAGACCTAAGAAGTCTGTCTTCCTGCTCCCTATGTAATGTGCTTTTCTACATATTCTGTAGCCTCTATGCAGAGTACTATGTGCAACCCTAGGAGCTCAGTTTTCTACTTCGAGGATATCATCGTGGAGCTCTCGAGGAGGAGAGTGCACTGTGGTGCATTGCCAGCAAAATACTTTAGATCCTCTTCCTTGCCTTCATTTTACTCTACCTTGACTCTTTGCTCAACTTCTCACTTTGCCTACATAAAATGCGTAAGCTTCATTTCCTTTTCCCTTTGAGTCTCCAATAAGTATCTCCTCAGTTTCCATCAAGGCCACCAGTAGCTCAAAGTCGGGAACAGTATATGTGATATACACAGATGTTGTAAGGCCTTACACTTTTCATCATCCCTGAGCGTATTCAAGGTGTGTACAACTTGTTACCCATTCGTGTCCATGTGAAAGGCCAAATGGCCACTAGACACTTCTTTGTATATGTTCTTCAATAAAACATATAGTGGCCTGGTCAGCCACAGACTGTAAGTTCGACTGCATTTGTAAGACCTAAGAAGTCTATCTTCGTGCTCCCTGTGTACTGTGTTTTTCTTCGTATTCTGCAGCTTCTGAACGGAGTACTGTGTGCGGCCTTAGGAGCTCAGTTTTCTACTCCGAGGATATCATCATGGAGCTCCCAAGAAGGAGAGCGCACTGTGGTGCATCACCATCAAAATACTTCACTGGTATCAGAGTAGTTCGATGCAAAAGCTCTGTTCCTTTTGTGCAAGTGAAGCGAGAACACCAAGGAATAAGTGTATCAAGGAGTAAATCGACCATTGTATAGTTGACGAAACCAAAAATGTGGAAAGATTCTGCAAGAGTATCCTTTGCAAATGAGTGTATGACCAGTGTCAAATTATCATAAAACTCTAAGTACTGACATGTTTATCTACATAGTGAATCAGTGACTCAACTACATATAATTAGTTACCCAATAGAAGCCATCTAGGCTTATCGAGCACCTATGAACAACAATCATACATCTCCTATGGCGAGGCTCGGTAAGTCTTCCACCTGCATCACCAAACAGAGCCCAACATTTGGGTGACTTCGAGTCAAGAAAACCTCACCACGACCCTCTTTATCAAACATAAAAGGCTTTATGCACAGTAATGTAACCACTATATCAATGACCACATGGATGTACATAAGTGGTATCCTTATAAGTGGATGTACATGGTGTGTATGTGCTCAATATATGTAGTAAAATGACACTAAAAGGCTGAATGCACAGCCCAAAAACTAGCCAACAACACTTGCAAGTGTCTGTCAACTCTGATGTTTTATGCCCAAAAAACTTGCATAAATCTATAGCAGTTGCTCCCACCAAAATTGAAAACCTTTTGCGAAACTGTAGTTTTATGAGTGTGGCTGAAAACACAGCCTCAAAGGTTGATATTTATTGTCCGAGAAGTACAAAGAATACTCTTCTTGATTTTCTTGGACTTGATAAAGAGAACTATGTGTAAAAGTACTCCAAAATGGCTCCAAAAGACACCCCAAAAATGCTTCAAAAACAGGCTTTGAAAGCAAAGAATGAAGCTTTGAGGGACCAAAACATGTTCAAGGTAATTTTAACCTTAGTCTTTCCCCTTCTTCAAACACCACAAGGGTGTAGCTTAATGGCAAGAGATTTCCACGGTTAAGCGAGCTCTGGGGGAACAATACTAGGATGGGTGACCTCTCGGGAAGTACCGGGATCCTCTATCTTCCTTGATCATTGAGGTCCTCCCTCGTGTGCAGCCAATGGTGCCAATGGTGACTTCGGTGACTTGAATGACAAGGTATGCCAAGGTCTATGCCTTGGTTGTCACCTTAGTCATAAGCCTTGGAGATAGTAGTACACAGGAAGCATGAAGACAAACTTCTTAGGTCTTACAAATGCGATCAAACTTATAGTCTGTGGTTGATGAGGCCACTATATGTTTTATTAAAGAACATATACAAAGAAGTGCTCGATGGCCATTTGGCCTTTCACATGGCCACTAATGGTAACAAAATCAATGGATGATCATGATCAAGACTTGCTTTATCCAGAGGTAGAGGCAAGTTTAGAGGAAGAGGAGGAAGCTACAATGAAAATAGAGATAACCACAACTCAAAAGGTTGCTTTGTTTGTGGCACATATGGCCACTATGCAAGGGATTGCTATCAAATGGAGAAGACAAATTCAGCTTACAAAGGACAAGATAATTATGCAATTACTTCAAATGATAATGAACATATGCTAGATGATCAAGATGAGTGACTACAAGGCACAAGGTTCAAGCACTTGATACAATGATATTGGATGCAATAACCACATGAGTTGCACCAAGGATTTATTCTCAAACATAGTCCCAAAAAGTAATGGACATGTGAAAACAGGTGAGGATTCTCCTCATGCTATCACACACATAGGACATGCTATTTCGGATGGCTCTCACAAAGCTAAATTCTTGAAGGATGTTCTTCATGTTCCCACAACCACAACGAATCTTGTTTCTATGGATCAAATGGTTGAGAGAGGATTGCATGTCAAGTTCAACTAGAAGGGATGCTTTGTGGAAAACCCTAAAGAAGGGTATAGATTGATAGGAAAATGTAGGAAGGAGGTAAGACTATTCACATTAGATGTGAAGAAAAATTTCAATCACACAACCTACTTCACATATGGAAGCAGGAATGTACAAGAATTGGCCTTATGGCACAAAAGGAATGGGCATATCAATAACCAAAAATTGAAGGCTATGGAAAGGAAGAGGCACTACTAGAGTAACCAAACCTCTATAATCAACACCTAAAGAATTTGTGTGAAGCTTAACAATTGGGTAAGTAGACTAGGTGTCACTTCAAGAAGATCAATTATGAATCTGTCATCAACTTGACCTAGTCCATAGAGATGTATGGGGACCAACAAGGGATAATTCAATTGAAGGTAATAAGGTTTTTGTAACTTTATTAATGATTGTAGAAGGATGACTTTGCTTTATTGTATGAAACATAAAATAGACATTTTTTATTACTTCAAGATGTCGTGAGTCATTTAGAATAGGAATGTGATAGATATATAATATATTTAAGGTCAGATGGAGGGGGAGAATACTTCTCCCATGATTTTTTGGATTTGGTGGAGTCAAGCGGCATCAATAGAAAAACCACATAGAGGCACACACCACAGCAAAATAGTGTGGTAGAAAGGAAGAATAGGTACATTGTAGAATGTGCTAGGGCCATGATGATGGATATGGGTATGCTTAAATTCTATTGGGTTGATGTGGCAACCACTACAATATACATCATTTATAGAGATCCCAGATCTTGTATACATGCGACCACTCCCTATGAAGCTTTCACATATAAGGGCATTAAAGGAGGACTAGGAGAAGCCATTGAAGAACTTTGAAGGAAGGAGACTTGCTCGATTAAGATCAAGTACATACAACCACCTAAATGGGAGTCTACAAGTGGAGAAGGAGAACATCTACTTCTATTATGAATTATGGAATGTGTTGAACAAGGAATTATTGGAGTGTTAATTAATTAATGTATTAATGTGTTTCAGTGTTTTTGATATAGCAGATGAAGGTTTGTGAGGAGCGTGAAAGGCATGAAAGGACTACATCAATAATGGGATTTATATTTTATATAGTTTGTAAATAGATCCACTTAGAGGGTTCTATTTTTAGAAATAATTCATTTTTTTTATTTTTAGAAAGAGTCTAAAAATTCTATTTTTAAAAATAATCTATTTGTAGAAAAATTTCTATTTGTAATTTTTGAAAATAGAATTGTTTCTAAAAATAGGACCCTCTAAGTGGATTTATTTACAAACTATATAAAATATAAATCCCATTATTGATGTCTGTCCTTTCATGCCTTTCACGCTCCTCACGAACCTTCAGGAGCTATACCGAAAACACAAAAACACATTAATACATTAATAAATTAACACTCCAACAATTCCTTGTTTAACACATGCCAAAATTCATAACAACCTCATCTACCTGGTACTTGTGAAGTACAAAAAGGTAAACACTATTTTTATTTCTCACTCCTCTTGCATCAAAGGGATCTAAGAGAGTGTTTGCAGGGAGGCAACACCTCCATATAGGAGAGAGAGAGAGAGAGAGAGAGAGAGAAAGAGAGAGAGATGTGAGAGCTTGCCATCAAGTTCACGTTGCCATATCTACACAAGAACCAAGAAATAGCAAGAAAGAGAATGCATGACTTCCAAGAAAGGACAAAAAAACTAGTCAAGGACTATAACCATATGTGTGACTCCATGAGTGATGCGAAATGAAGAGGATTCTCATAAACATAAAGGGTCCTTTTTATACAACTTGGTGGCCTTTGAAGGCTCTTCACACCCACTCTCAACTCATCCTCTAAATTAACCTTAGCATATCATTCGATATTCGACCTCTCCCCAATGCTTATAATATCACTAAGGGTAGCAAGATCTCCATGTGCCCCTAACACTGGCATGCAGAGTGGGCTTGAACTACCACTATCTTTTGATTGGTATTACCCCTCAACAAGATGAAAAGTACATGGAAACCATTTATAGGCTAAGCACATTTATACAACATGTCATATAAGAAAGAAAGGCTGAGGCACATTACTTCTATAAGCCTTCTCCAAAAGTACTTCAATCCACAAGCCTCCACATCTCTTGTGCTTGAGGAGAGAGGTTCCATCACACTCACTCAAGCTAAAACAAAGTTTCTAAAAATAAGAACTCAATCCATAGACAATCTCCATGTAGATCTCAATAGTGCTAGAGTGATAGCACCTCCCTTGGAATAGAGTGGTCCAACTCAAGGAACATAGCCAATGCTAGTAGCAACCTATTCAAACAAGATATATATATGCACACATTATCATGCTCTACCCTTATGAACAAGGCTTGCAAACCAAAGAGCATGGTTAGACCGTGGTATGGAGTGCAAACAATGCCCATAATAGATCCACACCCATAAGCAATGTGTAATGCAAAGCATAGTGCCTAGAATTGAATCCAAGGTATGCAAATACATGACACACGACTCATAGCCTGCCCTCCTATAGGCATTCAAGTGAAGTGCAAAGGTAGCGCATTTACATAATTCCATAAAGCAATGGGTGTACAACATAGGGATGATATACAACATGAACAATAATTATGTAAAGCTCAAGGATTCCAATATCCGCACGCTTGGCTCCATCAATAGATTCAATCCTTCATTTCGTCATTTTAGTGTGAAGGCCCTTGTTCATCCTCGATACATACTCTGTGATTTTGTTGTAAGGTCTAAAGCTTGCAAAATCTCCAACACTAATCAAAAGATACATCAACATAGTCAATAAAATAATATTCAATGTCAAAAGAGTAATGCATGGCAGATGATAGCCAAGAAGGCACAAAGGAGAAGGATCAAACATACCTGAACGGTTACATTCATGACCATGGAGCATTCAAGACATCACAATCATTACACACTTTGAGGACAAGGAGCCATATTTTAAGAATATCAATGCCAACATGAGCCCAAAATGAATAATGCATCTACTCCACCCATGATATGATGCCAAGCAAGAACGCGTTATTCATCAATTGTTGAAGAGCAACCCAAGTAAATAGGAAAAAAGAAACGGGAGCAAAAATCAACTATAGACTCCCAAAGAGAAACAAATCTGCATTTAATTCACCTCGCTTGCTAAAGTGACCAAACTTTGTAGCTTTGGACAAGTCTGATAGTGCATACGACATGAGTACGTAGAAACTTCCAAGCAGTACTTCACGGTAGTGCATTTGAGTTGTTTAGGATCTGGCAAGTCCCATTATCATGGAAACGTGAGGGTAGCTGTGAACAAATGCACACTCAACAGAAAATGGAGAGAATCATAACAAGCGTCGACTGTAATGGTCTTGTCAACAGTTGCACAAATCGAGCGAAATGCAACATAGTACACATCCTCATACCATATTAAACATGGATAAAAATAGCCCCTCATAAATGCAACACAACTATGAGTGATCCCCCCAATCGAAGAAAAACATCCCACAAAACATGATAGTCAAAATAGTGGGCCTGGAATCGTAAGAGCAGAATAGGCATGTGCCATCTCTTTTATACATAATTATAGCAGTTCTATCAATGCCATTCTAAACATTCAAACTTACACAAAGGACATGACAGCTTGCAAGGCTAGCGGAGCTCCTGACTCCGGAATAGCCATCATCTTTCATTACTCCCCGAAACATGTGAGCCATAGAGTTGATGTGTAGTAGTGCAACAGAATTGGATTGATGCGTAGGTAGCATGAGACGGACCAAAGATCTGAATCTCCATGGGATCAAACACAACAGGCATCATTGCATGTCAAAGGCAGTGTCCCCTAGAAGATGTTGATTGTGGTGCAAAAGCAGTGTCCGCGTGCATCGCTAACCTCTTGATTCACGATCAAAGAAGAAGCAAAGCTAGATACCTGAGCATGGTGGCAAAGCAATCAGAGCATAGAGAAGCAGAAAATGAGCACTAGTAGAAGGGAAGGGGACGAGCACTACCGGCGTGCCAAATGTTTGTAAAGAGGCAGCACCTCCCTCAGAGAGAGAGAGAGAGAGAGAGAGAGAGAGAATGTGAGAGCCCACCATCAACTTCACATCGCCATATCTCAACAAGAACCAAGAAAAAGCAAGAAAGAGACTGCACGACTTCCAAGAAAGGACAAAAAAACTAATCAAGAACTATAACTATACGTCTGAATCCATTCGTGACATGAAATGAAGAGGATTTTCATTAACATAAAGGGTCCTTTTTATGCAACTTGTTGGCCCTTGAAGGCTCTTCAGACCCACTCTCAACTCATCCTCTAAATTAGCCTTAGCATATCACTCAATATCAAATGACTCCCCGATGCTTATAATATCACTAAGGGTAGCAAGATCTCCATGTGCTCCTAACAAGAGTACATTATAGTACATGTTTTTAGAGCATATCATGCAAATCAAGAAATCGTACAAAAACAATCATCAACCAAGGAGATATAGAATATCTAGCTACCACATGGGGAAAGATTATGGGCAAGCACATATGCTAGACCTAGATTGTGTTAAAATCCAACTGCAAACTAGTTAAGGAACTTTAGAGAGTGGAATGAAAGAGATAAGAGAGTCATCTTCATATTCTTTCAACACACTATCATTCCCATGATAGGGCAAATACAAGACCTAATTACCGCCATTAAAGTAAGAGAAACCCTAGAAAAACTTTAGTCAACTTTAACCAAAGCAAGGAAGATTGAGTTGAAGAATCAAATCAATAAATTGAGGGAAAAACATGGTAGCAATATAAATGAATACATTTTGAAAATCAAAGAAGTCAATGATGCATTGGGTTCTATAGGTTGTCACATAAATGATTATGACTTAGTTGCACACACCTTGAATAGGCTAAAGGATGATGAAAAGTGGAAGGCCTTTACAACATCTGTGTATATCACACATACTCTTCCCGACTTTGAGCAGTTGGTGGCCTTGATACCCACTAAGGAGATGAATAATGGAGACTCAAAGGCAAAAGGAAATGAAGCTTAAGCATTTTATGCAAGCATAGGGAGAGGGACTAAGAGGAAGGCAAGGAAGACATATGGAAGCAAGAAGGCACAAGAACTAGACCTATGGCAGAAAAGGTACGAGCGTATCAATACCTAGAGATTGAAGGATTTAGAAAGGAAGAAACACTACTAGGGTTACCAAACCTCTATAATGAGAATCTTACGATTTTGTTTGAAGCTTGTCAATTGGGTAAGTAGACTAGGTTTCCCTTCAAGAAGATCAATTATGAGCCTATCAAGGACCAAGAAAGGATAATTCAATTGAAGGTAATAACTACTTTTATCTTTATTGATTACTACAGAAGGATGGCTTGGCTTTATCGTATGAAGCAGAAATTGATGTCTTTTATTACTTCAAGATGTTCAAGCCTATTCTAGAAAGGAATGTGACATATATATAAAATAAATGACACTGTTTGGACGTCGTTTATGCGACACATCTAGCATCGCTTACACGACGGTCTATTGACGGGAAAAAATTAAAACGTTGGAGGCTCCTCTATCGACATTTTCACGCATCTAATCGAAGAGCTCTACAACGTTCGCAGTTGCGCTGCGCTTACGAGCTAAAGCAAGTATATGCAGGTCTCTGTTTCTCTCTTTCTACATCTTTTTCGCTTTGAAGTCTCTCTCTCTCTCTGTCTCTCTCTGGCTTTGTTGACTCTCTCTCTTGTTCTCCTAATTGTTGACTCTTGTTCTTGAAATGTTATAGAAGTTCAAGTTTGCCAACATCTATATATCTATATCTTAAGAATACAACATGAACGAAGAAAGGAGAAATAACACTACATACATGAAACTTTGCATCGGTATATTTATTGCGATATTATTGGTTAAGATTTCAATCATTCACAATTTACTAGAGTGGTTCATAATTCATGAGTAGTTGCTTACATGGATATAGGTGACATGATATTTGGAGAACTCCAAAGAGAATTTTTAAAAATATTGAAATAAAAAAAAACAACATATTGGGTGTCATTAGCTAGTACGAATATGATGTTTGATATTCAAGAATTGTGGTGATAGGGTTCTTCCATCTGCAAATATCAGAAAACCACCTCCCAATGGCGATCATACCCGACAGAACACCCAAGATCCTGAACCACTTAGCCTTGCTCTTGTGCATGCTCCATAGATTGCTATCCACATCATTGTCAACTACATCCTTGAGAGTGAACTCGTGAATGCTGGTGTCAATATCTTTCATATCTTCATCCATTGGTGTCAATATTCTACCCACAGAATGCCTTCATTCATAAAAAATATTATTATGAAAATATTATTGTAATTAATACACATGTAGCATATGATCTCATTACATAAATTTGTAATTAACGTTTTCCAACAAACTCTAAAATTACTCTTACAAGTCTCATCGCCAGCAAAGTGCTTTTGTCATGGGAGCTGGATGTAAGACCGAAACATACAAAGGCCTTCATTCTCCTTCCTCTTGGGCTAGCCATTCTCCTTCATCACCGCTCCCGTTCTTGAACCTTCCGGGGGAGGAGCTTGCTACTGTGATTTTTTGTTGTGACCATGCGACTTACAATGAATGCGTCACACAACTTCTGTTTGGTATACTTTATCTATCCTCTTACTTTCTATCACAGATATACGTCTCTCCCTTTAAACCATATGTATGAACAATAGCTTGATCATCAGCTTTTCTGCATGTCCAGGCCTTCGGCTTCTCATATCATCTATGTAAAGAATGTCGGACTAGGGATGCCACTATTTTTGTTTAATTACATTGATAAAAAGTTGCATGGTATTTCTGAGGCAGATAGCTATGCAGAGATGAACATCAATCCATATGCCTGGACTGATGGGAAGCAGAAGACACGTTTTTCAGCTCAGGTTCTTTGCTTAGATTTAATAATCTCTGATATTACATTAGATCACTGTTTGAGGTGTAATGAGGTTTTGTTTACATGTAGGCACGCATACGCATGAGATGTCAATGTGCACCATTGACAGAAAGCATATACAAGGGAGCATTAGCAGCGAAGAGGAAATGGATGAGAACTACGGTGATAGGGTTCTTCCATCTGCAAATATCAGAAAACCACCTCCCAATGGCGATCATACCTGATAGAACACCCAAGATCCTGAACCACTTAGCCTTGCTCTTGTGCATGCTCCACAGATTGCTATCCACATCATTGCCAACTAGATCCTTGACGGTGAACTCGTGAATGCTAGTGTTAATATCTTTCATATCTTCACCCATTGGTGTCAATATTCTATCCACATAATGCCTTCATTCATAAAAAATATTATTATGCAAGTATTATTGTAATTAGTACACACGTAGCATATGATCTCATTACATAAATTTGTAATTAATGTTTTCCAACAAACTCTAAAATTACTCTTACAAGTCTCATCGCCAGCAAAGTGCTTCTGTCATGGGAGCTGGACGTAAGACCGAAACATACAAAGGCCTTCATTCTCCTTCCTCTTGGGCTAGCCATTCTCCTCCATCACCGCTCCCGTTCTTCAACCTTCCGGCGAAGGAGCTTGCTGCTGTGATTTTTGGCTGTGACCATGCGACTTACAATGAATGCATCACACAGCTTCTGTTTGGTATACTTTATACCACCTCTCACTTTCTATCACAGATATACGTCTCTCCCTTTAAACCATGCATGAACAATAGCTTGATCATTAGCTTTTCTGCAAGGAGCATTAGCAGCGAATTATGTGAATTATTCACAGGAGAAAATCCTATTTGAGTTAATTCATGTGCGACAGATAAGCTTATATCTCTTTTCATGTAGGCTCGT